>PVKU01000312.1:44223-554586 GCA_004027475.1 Anoura caudifer | reverse complement strand
TCTACTCCCATCCCGTCCCTCCGCCCCAGCCCTCCCCAGCTCCCTTCCATTTCCACCCCCCCCCCAGCTTTTGTCCATATGTCTTTCATACTTGTTGCTCTAATCCCTTCCCCTTTTCCCTGGATATTCCTATCCCTCTCCTCTCTTGTTCTCAATTTCAGTGTCTTTGGTTATATTATGCTTGTTTGTTTGTTTTTTTTATTAGGTTCCTGTTAAAGGTGAGATCATAGCAGGGTCGGGCCTGGTTAGTACTTGGATGGGAGGCTTTACTTTTCAACCATTGAAAGCAAGACTAGATGCCTAACAAGAGGTTCTTGAAGGCATGTGTGCACATGGGGACAAGTGGGTGTGTAATAACAGGAATGAGAGAAGAGTGAGATGATTTCCCATAATGAAGTTTTGAATTACAGAAAATACGAGATTAAAATATTTCTCATATATTTCCCTATTTTTAACCTCAACAAATATAAATGAGACAGTAAAATCAAAATAAGGTAAATAAATGAATTCAGAAAATATTGCTACCTTATGCTATAAAGTAGAAAGAATGTACCCTAATCTGCCCACAAATTAAGTGACTTTGGTTAAAGGAAAAATATTTCTTTCTTACAAGTTAGTCAATGAAACATTTCTACGTCCTTCCTTCCTCTGTCAATAGAACTTAAATATAAGAAACCCAAATATCCAAACCTCCACTGATAACTGAAATAGGAAATATGAAAGCCAGAATGGTATAGACAAGAAGGAGCCAGTATTGATTCTTGAGCAGATATTAACTATCAAACGATATTATTTGTGAACCATTATCCTGAGAGCAGTCTCCTCACCCCGTAGCTAGGACTCAACTGATTGATGAGATGCTCTCCTAATTCAGAGAGAGCCCAGTAGGTTTTCGGCCGCGAGGACCCACTCTTCGAAAGGCACATGTTGGAATACACCCTGAGAATTTTTCAAACAACATGCTAAAGGCCTTGGAGACTCCGAAATGTCCCCTTTCTCCCTCCCTGCCCCGCCACCTCAGCAGGAGCCACTGTCATCTGTGCAAGGACATTAGCTCCTTCAGGCGGGTGAAAGCTGAAATTCCTGTGATCGTCTGTTGGAATGCTTACAGTGTGCCTCATGTCTACCAGCTCTGACATCCTGGGCACCTTGCGTTACCTTCCTAGGCCTTTTAAAAATCCCTTCTTTTTCAAGTGTATTTCTTTAAATTTCTGCCTGTAAAGTCAGGGCAGCAGGACTAAGGAGGTTAAGTTCAATTTGAAAATATTATCATTGTTTAGGTGACCAGTTGAAATGATGAAAGAGCTCCATGGATTCTAAGGTAGATTGATTCCTGTAAGTCATTTGTCTATAAAATTTGTGGAACTGTCTAGACAGTCATTGACCCACAAAATTATCCGCAAATGTATTTCGCCTTAGCAGTTTTGGTACTATACCCCACTTTTATGCTGAACTGTACAATTCAAGGCTGCCTTCATCTCCATTTTTAAAGAACTATCTATAGATAAAAACAAGTGGACTAGAAAATAATCCTATTAATTTCTCTTCTCCTGTTAATGCTAAACTATAAGCAAAGGTCAATATAACAAATTTACTCACAAAGAATTCATTATTTTTAAGATTAGTAAAAATTGATATTAAGAAACCTTAAAAATTTCCATCGGAAACTGGAAAAGGGAATGGTAATTTTATTATAGAGCTTTTACTATAGCTTTCCAAAAATGTATGTCAGTTATGAACATAATTTTGACTTTATTAAATTCTTTTGCAAAAGTTATTTATGTAAAAGTATTTTATTGACTATTTAGCAGTCAAAATGTTTTACTCTTTGATTTTGGATCTCAAAATCATTCACTAACTCGAAAAAAATCAATAATCAATCACAACTCAATGCCAGATTATATTTTTGGAGGACAAGTGCTGTGTGTCATGCATTCTTTTTTCTGCAGCTCAAAGGACACAGCACGGTGAGCATGCACCGAGTGTCCTGCATGCACATTGCAGGCAATTTCACTGTCCTGTCGGCTGGCAGACACACACCCGGACTACTGTGCACTGGTCACTTACTGCAGGAGATGTGTGCAGTGGTCATCGGTGCCCTAAGACACAGAATTTACCTGATGGACTCAGGGGAAGAGACTCAGGCAGAGTTGCCAATCACAGAGGTGCTGGCAGGTGAAAGGAAGGAGCAAAGGAGGGATGATGTCAGCCGACCAGGAACAGAAAGGAAGTTGTCCCTCCTTGAGCTTCAAAGGCAAGGGGAAGAGATATTTTTGCAGGGACTGCGGTGGGAAGTGATGATGGGGGAGAGACAGCCACTGGCAGAAAAGTGGCGCCAAAAGAGGAGGAGGCAAGGAAGAAATACCCAGAGTTCCTTCTCCTCCTGTGGTCTGATCTTCGGAAGCTCCCATTCTCCCACCGACAAAACCAACCGCATGTCAGCGGTCCAGCGGACACTGGGGACACAGCAATGTCAGCACAGAGCTGGGCAGGGAAGGGCAGAAAACGGATCTGGGGACCAAGCCAAGAAAAACCAGCACTGCAAATATTGCATTCTCCCAACGCAATCCTATTTCAGTTAACAGTCGTTCGTAGTTAATACATCTTCTTCATCAAAGGCTGTGTAACAGAGGCACAATTTGTCAAAGAGGGAGAAGGGGTATCAGGTCAAATTATATTTGATCATACGTATGTTTTAATAGGAGACACATAGGACAGCAGATGGACAAGGGAACTCTTTGGGGAGTGATTAAAATAACATGTTAGGAAGCATAAAACATGCATCCAGGAGTCTGAGAGCAGAAAGAAAGAAGAGGAAGTTAGATTGAGTTGGCAGAAAGGATATAGCCCAAATCCCAGACTGCAGCAGCAACCGCGAGGGATGGTGCCAGGGACACAAAGCAGGACAAGATGGAGTCTCGATCCTTCACGAAGCCAGAAAACAGAAGCCACAGTTTCCTTCGGCTCTTTGGGGACAGACTAGGAAAACCAGAGAGGAATTTCAGGGGCTCTTCTTTCTCCTCCCAAACCTCCCCATCTGCTTTCTAAGGCCTAAGATAACCCTATTTTGTTCATTGATCCATGGTCTTTACAAAGTAAGTTACTATTGCCGACACTGCTCATAATGCCTACCTGGCACATGACAGGCGTCAATCAACATTCATGGAATAAAGATCCATTAAATGAATGGATGAAGAAATGAATACACTGTCAATGCCTGTGGCAACTCAAAGGAAAACATCATGACCTGCATTATGTTTTACAAAAAACACAGCTATTGTAACTGATACCAGGATGTTTAAAATTGTGATGTAGGACGCAGGACTAAGAAACCGAGGGCGTGAAGGGAGAGGAGGCACAGCTCCGCCGAGGGACAGTTGAGAACACGGGGAGCAGACAGAGCTCTCCAGAAACTTCGAAGCTTTTTCAGAGGAAGGTTCTGTTTACCATCGCTCGGGAGCAGCTTGGTGCAAACATGTTTGTGTTTGGTGCCAAGATGCAGAGTTCAGGTCCAGGAAATTTTGGTGATTTACTGCGTGGTTTAAACACTCTTCTAAAGAATTATTTTTCCATCAAGCCATCTTTTTCACCTTGTGACCATTTTTTTTTCCTTCTCAATAATACATCGTTAAGGGTGTTGGAAAGCCAGGGAAGAGAAAACTTACCCTACTTTGAAAATGCAAAAAATATATATACATCTATATTTAAGCCCATGCCTATCTATGCTGCTACTTTATGATTAGAATACAGAAAGCAGAACCAAATTATAAATTTACTTTTCTAGAAGGTGCTGTAAATTTTCTAGAGAAGAACTTATAAATCCAGAGTATAGAGAAAAAAATCTTTGAATATTCTGAAAATACGTGCCATGACTTGCTTTCTCATTGCTTTCATTTCACGATCTTACTAAAAGAGCCCCTTTGCCAAATATGTATCACTGTTTATTTGGCTCATCAACGGGTACTCAATTACGCAACAGCAAATTATTTTAGTACTTTTCTCTGGCTAATTTTTTGCCTGAAAGGTATACTGTTCTTCCATAAGCGAAGCCTTCTAATGTTTTATGTTAGAATGATGAGTGGTCAGTGACAGGAGAAGGGGAGCAGGGAGGGAGAAAAAGGAAAAAAAAAAACCAGAATAGGTGCTTTAAAAAAAAAATAGAACAACAGCCTAGAGCCTCGCACCCGCACCCGCAGTCTAAACTCCGTTCTACCACTGATTGTCTTGTGAGCCAGTTCATTCATTTTCAAAATGAATGAGATGAATTCAATTCATGCTAAGATTCCCGCTGGCTTTGAAGTATTGCACTACTCACTCTCTGTGAGCTAAGACCTCTTTTCCTTTCACTGTGTATCCCTAGCTTAAAAAAACATATAAGGTATCCCTATTTTATTTGCCCCCAATGTCACTGACTGTAAGTGTCATCTGCAGCTACATCCCGGGAAGATTGTAAGCCCCAGCAATGCCTTCAACCTGGCACCTTCCAAGTCCAAACAGATCCTGGGCTGCAGGCTCCTACTGACACACCCGTGGGGGCTGCGCCACAGGTTTTGCAAGGGAGGCCTGCACATGCCCACTTCGCAGAACAGCTTGGCAGGCTTCTGACCTTACTTCCTTACTGCTTGAATCAGCTACTGACACTGCCAACAACATCACACATAATAGAACACACATCTTATAACTAAACCACAGAGAGTGCCCAGGTACAGAAGGAGTCCAGGAAATGCACACTTACAACGTAGGCTGCTCAAACAGAACAGCTACCGAAGGATTTGCAAGTACAGATGCCAAGTGCTTTCGGGGGTTAAATGGCCACATTTTAAGATTCCTCAATGGCTGCTGCCCTGGCCTCACTTTTAAAAGCCTCTGTCATTTCTCAAGGAATCACATTTAACAAAAGGCCACATCTAGTTCCCCCCAAATCAAGATTTAGCCTACTATTACTGGAGCTGTTTAGGGCGTAGAAATAAAGCATGCCTTCCAGAGGGTGGAAAAAAAGAAAAAAGAAAAAAAAAAGCCTTTTCGAATGAGTAGGTCTCACTCTAATCTGAAGCTTGTACTGTCCTTTTCAATTGCTGCAGAGAAACAATTAATAAAGGAACCCATTAAGACCTGATTATTGCTGCAAAAAAAAGGAAGGTAGAGTTTCAGTCCTTTGAAGTAACTGAGAATGATTCAGGCCTCATTACAGAGATATAATCTACATTCATACATTTATGTTAGTGATTCAAATCTATTGGGAGAGATTGAATTCCGTTAAATAGAGCATCTTTCCTGCGGAACTTTTCTCAGGCTTTCTCTGGCTAACCTAAGAGGCGACCTAACAATGCAAAGCAGTGGACTATTTAGGGATTGGCTGTGCTGAAAAAGAAAGGCTGCACAGAAAAGAAAAAGAAGAATGAGATATAATCTAAAAAGCTATGTCAGCTTTTCCTTTGGGCCGTTTTGTAAATGCCCTTCCTGTCAGCGGGCCGTACAGGAAAGCAGGGGAGGGCTCTAGAACTTTGAACAGTACACCTGCCACAAGCCGATTTTTAATGCCCAAGTTTGGAAGACGTGTGTCTCCCCTAATTTCAGGCAGAATAAAAACAGAAAACTTCCAACTTAAAGATCTGAATAGCTTCTTCCACTGGCTCAGAAAGTTGGTGGACAGATATGTGTGAGAAAGATTGAGGTGGGGGCAGAAGGAGAGAGAAAGAGAGAGAGAGAGAGAGAGAGACACTCCTTTCGGGGTGGGGGTGGGGTGTCTCCTGTAAGTTAAAAGGTTCTCAAGTGGCATGGATAGTGTTGATGTCCAGTGTAAAGAAACCTCAAACAACTTCTTGTGTTTTGCAATTTTTCACGACAGAATTTTTATTGCGTGGTTTCATCGGACACAATTTTTAAAAACATATAATTTTCATTAGTTGTCAATTCAAACATTTGGACTCTGCTGAACAATTGGACTGAAACTCTAGCCCCTTAGGAGCCCTACACTGTCCTTCAGGCATTTGTCAGCTCAAATCGAAAACTGCAAACTAGAAAATTGAAATTAGCACTGCGCGTTCATTTTTAAATATCCATGCTGCAATGAAAGAACAAGATTTGTTTGACGTATGTTGCTTATTTGCTTAACTCTCCAATTAATAGCTACGGAAATCAGAGCTAATTATATTACATTCAAAAATGTAAAATGTGGTGTTCACCCTATTGTCAAAATCTGAATGTGCATCGCAATGGCTTAGAAATAGTGCAGTTAAAACCTCTGCCTCTAGTTTTAAATGCTTCTCTTTCAAAGGCTCTAAATGCACAGGAAAATACAGGAGTATTCGCGTACCGTCGTTTTTCGGGTCACTAAATAACACCGGTGGGCAAGCATTCTGGATGCCCGTCTCGAAAGTGAGATTTTTTTTTACTTCTTTGTATCTTCTCCTGTTCACAGTGAAGACTGAGGTCAAATTGACAGTAGGGGGATTCTGGCTTATTGTACATACACAAGCTCTTCTGACGAGGTGCCTCCAAATTCCAGTTGTGGAGGGCACCCTCCCAAGTTCAACTTGAAGTGATTCTTCCCCTTAGAACAGCAGCTGAAATATTACGTGGAACCATATGAAACTGCTGGTGTTTTAGGTAAGGGAAAAACCGGCAGTTTCACATGGTTCAACCTAACACAAAAGTCCATTTGCTTTACAAAATAGAAATATTTTACACCAGTATAGCTTTAGCCACTCCTCCCAGGCAAGCTTTCCCTAAACTAATTCTTAAAGAAGTGACCCTGAAGGCGCCGTCTCTTACTCATATTGGAACCCGTGATCACAGTATTTCTTCCTGTGACTCTTAATCCTTGGCCAAAGTTTCCTTAACTGAGGACTTGGTTTTGCCTATGCCTGGGTTTCATGTGAGTTTCTGTTAGCGATGAGGGCGTGGTGGGTTGGTGACTGTGAGAAAGCCAGAGAGACTGGTAGTGCGGTTACATTGTAAAATACAGCTCTTTAAAACGTTAAATTTGAAGATAGGAAAAAGAAAACGCCCCTTTATGGCAAAGTGCAAAGGAAATCGCGTGGAAAAGAGCACAGCAGAATATTAGCCAAATTGTATGGTTGAATCTTTGCGATCCTAATAAAGTCAGTTCGCTTTGAAGTGCACGCGTGGTTCAGTGAACGACTCAGGTTAGCAATGACAAACCCGTCCATCATCGGGGTCCCCGATGTCATCCGAGCCCAGAGAGTCAACTTTTACGCTCCGTGAGCTTAAAAGGCAGAGACGGCCCAAGTGTGAACTTTTTACTCCAGCAGCGGAAGGAGAAATCAGTGACTCATTAAAGCACAGACCTCCTTGGAAGCTGGCAGAGAGGAGGAAAGAAAGCTAATTATGTCTCTCCTTTTCTGTGCTCGCTTCGACCCGTTTATAATCTGCTGGTCTGGAGGGTTTGTCCTCAGCATCTTCTGCTTTCTCCCACCGCCCTCCCCTCCTTCTGGGAGTGCGAGGGGGAGGGAAAAAGTCAGCCAAGCACCAGGCTCCAGGTGGCTCTCAAGTACTTCGCTGCCAAAAGAAAAAAAAAAAAAAAAAGGAAAAGAAAAAAAAAAAGAAATCCTACGCAGGAAAACAAGTGAGAAAGGGGCTCCCCGGAGGGGATTGGTTCCGGCTGGAAAGCAGCAAAATTGGGAAAGCCTGAGCACAGGGCTCGCGCTGGTGGCCTGCGCAGGGAGCACAGGGCGCCTCGGCAGCAATTAGCCGGAGCTGTAGGCGCAGCGGGGTGGAGGCTGCGGCTGGGGCGCGGGGAGAGGACCCGCAGCCCCCCAGCCCCCGCAGAGGCAGCGCGCTCCCTTCCCCTCGCTCCCGGCTCCCCACTCTCGGCCCCCTCCCCCTCCCTCTCCCTGGCGTTCCCAGCAGCCCGGGGTTTCAGATGTCCCACCGCCGTTTGACCCCCTCCCCCTGCTTCTCCACCCTGCAAATGAGGTTTGACCAGCAGACGCAGAGCCCACCTCTGGCTCAGAATCACTGACATTTAGACTCCAGGCTTCAACCTGTTTACAAGCCGGCTTTCCAAAGGAGGGGGGGTGGAGGGACACGGGGCCAAACAAAACACCAACTGCCCAGCTGCCGTCCCCCCAAAACAAGAAGTGACTTTCTGCAGACCTCACATCCACAGGCACCACCAAAAAGAGAAAGCAAGAGGCAGAGGAGAACAGCGGCCGGTGACCGGGCAGCTGCCTCCAGCCCTGACAGCCCAGGAGGAGGGACGCGCTGTTGGAGCCGTCTAGGGGCTGGGGCTCCGCAGAGAGGGACCGGCGGGTGCGACCTCGGGCGGGAGCAGAGCGCTGCCCCAGCCTCGCGCCCCAACCTCGGCGGGTCTCGTTCACCGTGCTGTCATCTGTTTTTCAGACTGTTTTGTTTTTTCGTCTAACATGGTGAAGAAAGGAGTGAAGAAGAGAACAAAGTAACTCCTGGGGGAGTGAAGATCGCTGGTGACCCACTGCACCATCGCCACTAAGCAGCTCCCGCGACAGCGGCCACCCACCCTGGTCCACCATCGCCCGGAGCCTGCAGGGGCGCCCAGCGGATCCCGGACGGGAGCGAAGAGAGGCAGCGGCCCTTGCGAGGAGTTATGGATGGTGGTGCATTGCCTGGTGGCCAGATCTGCACCCAGAGGGAGCTAACCAGCGGCCGCCACCTCCAGCTGTCTCCTCGCCGCGCACCGGGTCTCACCCTTCCAGTATGTTCGTTCTGATAAGACGATCTCCAGCGCCGAGAGTTTCAGTACAATGTGGAAATGGATACTGACACATTGTGCCTCAGCCTTTCCCCACCTGCCCGGCTGCTGCTGCTGCTGCTTCTTGTTGCTGTTCTTGGTGTCTTCCGTGCCTGTCACCTGCCAAGCCCTTGGTCAGGACATGGTGTCACCAGAGGCCACCAACTCCTCTTCTTCCTCCTCCTCCTCCTCCTTCTCCTCTCCCCCCAGTGCCGGGAGGCACGTGCGGAGCTACAATCACCTCCAAGGGGATGTCCGCTGGAGAAAGCTCTTCTCTTTCACCAAGTACTTTCTCAAGATCGAGAAGAACGGGAAGGTCAGCGGTACCAAGAAGGAGAACTGCCCGTACAGTAAGTAACAACTGTGCGCTACCTCCCTCCAGCCAGCCACCCCCACCCCGCAAGGGGGGAAATGTGTTCCAGATGTGGCCAGCTAAATATTTACGTCCCCAACCCCTGTAAAATGATTAAGTGGAATACTTTCACACTAAATCCGCCCCCCCGCCCCGTGTATACATTGTGCGGCCTCACCCCTCCCTGCGGGGCTCGCGCACACCCCCCACTCCCTGTCACCCCATCTGCCCTGTCTCTGGGCTTGTCACTCGCCTCCAGGACACCGCAGAGGGGTCGCAGCGCACCGACGCCCGTCGCCCTTCCCTACCTCATCCAAAGGACCCCTTCCCCTCCCTTCGGAAAATGGCTCAAGTGAACACATTGTGTTTCTTTTCGCTGGCAATCTTATTAGGAGTTTTGGGACAGTTTCCTCAAGCTGAAAATAATTACCCGCTGTCAATTACAGGGGCTTTATGGCAACTTTATTTAAGAAAGAAAAGTCCATTCCACTCGCTCCCCACCCCCATCCCGTTACCCCACCACCTCTCTAGATAGGAGCGAGAGCATTTTTCTGGTTTTGATTTTTTTTTGGGGGGGGTGGGGGGGTCCCTCATGTTGGCTTGAGTGATTGCAGTCCACGAAGTCCGCTTTTCCGGCACCGCTATTAGTCTTGGGCCTGCCTTCCCTCTCGGTAACATGATGCTCCTGCCTGCGTTGTCTGTAGCATCTGCGCTGCTTTGCGGCGTCCCGTTGCACCGTTTCAACCTCTCAGATTGCAGAGCCCTACTACTCCAGCATTGGGAACATCTGGGGCCAGATTCACACAGACCTCACACAAATTCCATTGTCATTCTTCTGTTTTCAAAGTAAAAGTCGGACGTCTGTTTCCATGGCTGTGGCTTATCCCCGGAGCAGGAGGTTTTTCTCCTCATTCACATTACGCCGTGGATCTCTGGATTTCTTTCCTTTTTGCCGCCCCCCCCCCCTCTTTTCTTCTTCGGCTCTTTTTCTTCTTTCTTTCTTGCAGGGGTGTGGGCTGGGAGGGGGTGGGAGCAGCAGAAGGGGAGGGTGGATGCTGTGTCTCTTCTCGAATCAGTCCAGCGAAGCCAGATGACTCTGTTGGCTTCCTCTCCGAGTGACTTTCAAGTGGTGAGACTTACTCTCCCTCTATTGATTGCTGTTTGAAAGGGTCCTGTGGCGACGCCGTGGCACTGCAGATAGTAGACAAAGGCATTTCGAGGTCTTTAAGGACCAGTCACATCATCTCAATGGTACTTTCAAGTCACCTTTTAAAGGGACTTTTTTGTGTCAGCTGTTTGGGAATTTGAACCCTGCGTGCCAGTTAACTTAAATAGGTAGGTCCCGCATTTCAAGATGCCTCGGCCCAGGAAGGATCTGGTGTGAACGGGAAACACAGTTACCCAGAACTTAACATTTTCTTTTTAAATAAGGATGGACACGAATGAAGACTTCATTTCCGAATGAGGGGGCTCACATACTTTCAGCGTTAACTTCTGTTTTTCCTCAGCTGCTGCTTCCATGCACTAAAACTAGCAATATGTTTGCAAGTAATGATAGTTGTAGAAGGATTTTGAAGTATTCCATTTTCTGTTCAATACTAAAAATACGAAAAGCCCATTGCCTGTACATGCTTTCCATGCTGAGTTATAGAAAGCGGCTGGAATAATGTCATTTAGGATAACGGTTTTTCCGGTGGTTGCCTGAATTCATTAGGCTCTCTCTGTGGAGGTGCCACCGTTGATTAAAAAGCCGACACTTCATCCAGTACTTGTGGGGACCTCCAGGTGGGATGGTGGGGAAGGAGCAGTCAGCTGAGCGGTTCAAATAAATAACATCCATGGACTGAAGTTCTTTTTTGTATTTTTAGTTCATAAAGCTAACTCAAAGAAATGGAATAAAATTCTAAAGTGTTACCCTTGAGCAAACTTTCTCTCTCTCTCTCTCTCTCTCTCTTTTTGACACTAACTGGATTTTGCTGTTGTTGTATAAGTGCCTTTATAATGTGCTGCAAGGACCCATCTACACTGGTTTATTTATGCAACTTGAATTACTAATTTCTAAAATAACAATCACTGTGTGATTAATGGTTTCATGAAATGATTTCCAGGGTGCAAATTGAATTATATTTTTACAGTTAAGAATTATCTGCAAAGAGAAAGGTACACAACTTTCATTGCATAGAACAAGTGTGAAAAATTCTCATCGTAACTGTCCAAATATACTCATGTCTCTTCCAGATGATAAAGTACACTAATAGTTCTTGTTAAAATTACAATATCTTATACAGTAATGCAATCTTAACGAGTGGTTGAAAATGAAAGGAGGAGGGTCTCACTCTGTTAAACAATGTCAAGCAGTAAATAATTTAGGCTTTTAAAGAACATCTGTATAAGGACATAGCACGTGAAAAGCAGAGGTTGAAAAAGCCTTAATTTCACATGTGGCCAGGTAATCAGAACGCTGCTACAATTTCCAGCTGGACTGATGCAGCTGAACTACATGGTATCATTAAGATATTGCCTAAATGCTCCGTAATTACATGTGAACAAACTTTTGCCATGCCTACGGGGTAACCAGCCAGCCAGCCCGCCCACCAAATGGTAGCCTGTTAAATATTAGGGTATCTAACCTCTGAAGAGTGTTAGTTCCTTGTCCAAAAACCACATTTCAGTAACATTTTCCTAAACAAGTTATTAATTATTCTCAATACACAAAGCTGTTCTTTTGAGGTTTGCTTATTTGAAGCTTAATTTTCTTTGTTACTTTTGACCCTAGTATTGCTGCTAAAATACAATAACAGCTTATCTAAGAGGTTACGTGCTTGTGATGTTCAGAAGCTTAATTAAACAACTGCTTTCCTGGCTTTGTGCCAGCATAATGCTAACAAAAGGGAAGTAAGGAAATCACCCCTAAGCGTTGCAAAATCATTTTTAACTTCTACCTCCAAAGCTGGTTCCCAGAATTTGGGTGGTTCTAAAAATACTACATGTGCTAAAGAAACTCTTCTCAGTTTGGGTGATTATTATAATTTCTTTTTTGGAGGGCTTTTTTTTTTTTCTTCTTAGCCATTCTAGGATAGTAGAATAAAAGAGAGCAGAGATGAATTATGTTTCTCCCGTTAGAAGTCTGAGAAAGCCTGAATAATTTAGAGTAGCTGCGGTGTGTCTGTCACTAGATATGCTCGGGCCCATTTAGGTTTGTTTTATCGTTCTTTACATCCAGAGCTTTGCCCTTGAAACATTACCACTCGGCTCCAGCTCTGGCCTCCTAGGAAGGCTGGATACAGCTGTTAGGTACCCTTGCAACTGGGACTGGTGGACTTATTTCTGAATGTAAGTGAAACAGCTGTGAGCTTCTCCCAGGCTCGTCACTTGGAGAAAAGGGGAGTCTAGTGCAAAGAAAATGTAGCCCTCGACTTGAGACCACAAAGGCTGGATATTTTCAAAGTAGAAAGCCACCGTGCTTATGTGTCTTTCCAGAAAAGGAGCATGGGAGACAATAGAGAAATCAGTATGTACTGAATACATAATCCATGCCTTATCTCATTTAACACTCATAAGAGTCCTATGATTTAGATATAACTATCCACATTCTTCAAATATGAAAACTAAGCCTGAAAAAAGTAAATTATTCAAGGTCATCAACTAGAATTTGGCAGAGCTTAGATTCAAGCCTAAGTCTATGCAGTTATATCTCTCTTTATTTCGTCTACCTCTCTGCTACCAGCAACATTGATACCCACGTATCAGAATTAAGGTAGATGCCCCCAAATTCTGAAAAAACAAATTATGCAGAAGCGTAATTGCTTCCTGCTAGGAGTACCAACAGCTCTTCAGATTAAATTGGAACAGGAGTAAAGTGATGGTGGGAGAGAAAGGAACTACCTCAAAGGTGTCGCTGCAGGTGGCTGCATGGAATCAGAGTCTGCGGCACACCCTCTAGGTGAAATGACTTGTGTGATGTGACGTGTGGGAATATGATCACGTATGGGAACACAAAATACATGTACATCCATCTCACCCATTTCAACAGAGGGCATTAGAAATGCATGACTATTTAAGAAAACTCCATGAATGTCATTGTATATAGTAATTGTTTACAGCTGAGGGCGGAATGTTTAATTGATTCCATGTGTAATAAAATAATTTGATTGTAAATACCAGTGTGAAATTGGGCTTTTGCAGAAACTTCAGCTAGAGGAATCTAAATGGAGCAAAATCTTAAGAGACCTAAAGATAGACAGATCCATAGACAGAGACTAAAAGCTTTCCAATGAGTCTGCAAATTAAAAAGGCACTTTACCCCACAAAAACAAAAGATTATTGTTTAGGATTAAAGGTTTGTATTATTGCTTTTTAATCAAGATGAAAGCTTGCTGTAGGAAGTTCAATAAAGTGAGAAAACAATTGTTGAGGAAAATGGGGACTCATATATTGTCTCCTAAAAATAATACAACAGCTTCCCAGGAAGGAAGCCAGTGTACAACTGAAGGCTTCCACTGGTGTCTTATTTAAGTTGTGGTTGTTTCTAGAGTTTGGTTGCATAATTTATAACCGGCAGCATTTAATCACAAGCATCGAGGATTTATGAAGGGGGAAGGCACTGTATTTAATGTTTACGTGACACTGGTCCTGTTACCTTCCCTGCATTCCTACCGTGTGGACCCTCCACTTGGATGGCTTTATCATAAATCCATTAAAAATGCACAATTACAGAGAGTCTCCTCTTCATAAACCTGATTTATAGCCATCTACCAGAAAAAAAAAATGCAAGAAACAAACAGAAATCACATGCCAATACTAAAGTATGAGAATTCAGAGACGCCGATCTCTAGGCGTGGGTCATCTGTTACCCAAAGGTATGGACTGGTCTTTCCAAACAGGTTTTTTCCCAATGATGTTTAAGCATGGAATTGAAAAGCAGAATCATGTCTTACAGCACGAAGGAAACTCCATCATATGCATGTTTCCTGTACATTTTTGCTATCCAGTTTAGAGCACAAAGTGTTATTCCAGTACATTTTTTTCGTGTTTAATGAACTTCTAGAACATGAATGAGCACTTTAAATTCCTGCACAATTACCTTAATGCTCAGAGACAAACCCCATTTATTACCCAAATGTCTGACTTTCCACAAGCCAAAATGTTGGGAAAAAAGTTGACAGCTCATTTGAAATGGAGCTAATGTTCCTTACATTTATGAGCTGCCTATGAATATCTGTATCTCTCCTAAGCCTTAAATGTCTATATGCTTATCCAGAACTGTAGTACAAATGATATTTCTTTATTATGCTTCAGAAGGAAGATGAATGCATGTGTATTAGTTCAAAGTGATTTTAATCTATCTTAACATTAATTCTGTGAACTTTGCAATGAAGAGTAATTCAGATGACGTTTTTAGTATTACTGTTCCAACATTTGTCAGCATTAATAGTTGATGTTTGCTTAATGTAAGTCAGTAAAATATTAGCATTTCCCTCCAAGAAATTAAAGTTCTCTTTTAATTTTCCAGTATGATGGCACATAAGATTCATGTTTATATAATTTTAATACAGTTCTATCCGTCTAGAAAAGTAATGAACCTCATTTTGTCTCAAGTCCTTTACGCAGAAGCACTTTAATTGTTCATGGTATAAGGAAATGACGAAGGTCATTTACACTTGCCATTTGACCAATGGTATTTGTTACTTGGGTTTGCAGATTTAAAATGTTTACTTTTCATAATTGGCACTCTTTTTTTCCAGTGCCTGTTAACTCCACCTCTGCCTGTCAGTCAGTGTAACAAGTGAGAACCTAGAAATGTGCCTTTATCGTTAGCGAGAGAAAACAAGGCTGCACCCTGAGCAGCCACCAGCAACATTCTGGTCCTGAATTAATGAACGCAAAACGGTCACGCGTTTCAGATACGGTGGCAAGCCAAGTGTTTCATTAGCACAGTTTTTACACAAATAGCAAGTTGTAAGATATCTAAAAGGGAGCCAGGTGACCCACCCAATAATGGTCTGACAGGCTCCCTGGCTTTTAAATCAGGTCAGTTGTGTGCTTTCTTTGAACGGTGGTTTCTAATTGGAACGATAAATCAAGGACGACGCACAGAGTAGATTCCCATGTAAGGTGGACAACTGGACAGTGACTGTTCGCTGCCCCTCACACGTGCATCCAATTACCGTCTGATCGCTCCGGAGTGCCAGCAGTCAAGCCTGGCCTCATTTTATAGTTCGCCTCATAATTCTTCACCCTACGTCTGTCCAGCTTTGCCTATATCTAATCTGTCAGTACGTATGTTATCATTAATGAGGAATTTTCGAATGTCTGGCATGCTTCCTACAATGAACAATGACATTGAGATATTAATGAATCATTCAGGGAATCAGAATAGAAGAGGCAAAGTATTAAGCCAATACATCCCCAACTTCAAGTCATTGTGAACTAAATATAACCTAATAATTAAATTCACACTATAATTTAATTATTAACAGTACAGTGTAACTGCAATTTAGTTTTATGTAGTAACAGTTAACTACAAAATTAAGAGCTTTAAAAAAAGGCATTTTTCTGTCATTATTATCTTCTTTCATGGCCCTTGAGTTAATGTTCTTCACCGAAAAATACCTGTCGTAGTTCATGCTTAACCTTTTTCAAGACGTTGCCCTGTATCCGGATAACTTGACATATTCATCGAGTCTTTACAACTCAAGACCCATCAACTTCTTGCTAACGGTTCTGCCTCAAGGTGGTTTTACTTCTGAAATATTGGCCACCTGTGACAACCCTGCCTCTGAGACCTCGAGAATCCCTGACACTTTATCACCCCTTCACCACTCCGTTATTTTCCCCTCCTTTGCCTTCCTTTTTTCCCCTTCTGTCTGGCTTCTGTACCCCTTGCATACAGTTTCATGCATTATCAATGCTTAGCATCCCACATACAGTGCAAGCCAGCGGCCTAGACAGTTTTGGGTGTGTGGCACCCAAAATAGATAGTTAATAGTCTATGCATAAAAGTCTTCAGCAAAGTCAACAGACTCTAAAGGGAGCCTTTCCTAATTTTGAATCACCATTGAAGTCACCCTCCTCCCAGCATGCAGGCCAATTTCTTATGGCTTTGCCTTTTAGTGAAGTTGGAAGACCCCGGATAAGCACCTTCTGAGAATGGATGCTGACTGTCTGGTGCCTGAATCATCATTCTGCATTTTTGCTCCAGGTTCAGTATTCTGTTCCAAATAACTCTCCCTGCAGGTTCATTTTACCTTCTCTCAAATTGTTTTAGTACATGCAGCACGTACCAGCTACTTTGTCAATTTCCTTATCTTTTGCTTTTATCTGGACTTTTATCAGAGGAAGAAAGTGAAGATGATTGAGGAAGTCAAATAATTATTCCTCTTCTATTTTAGTCATCATTTATTTTAAAGAAGATGAATACTAATTTAGAAGTCTTTAATATTTCCAACTTCCAGAACGCGCCCTACATTATAGAGCATCTGTACAACCCTGCCAAATACAACTGCTCACAATGAAACCCACATTCTCATTAATAGTGGTTATCAAAGGGCAAAAATATGCAACACACACGCATGTCCACTCCAGGCTGACCAAATATAGACATGTGCGTACCTTTATCAGAAAGATTTTGAGATGCCAACAGAAGTTAGAATTCTATATAAGCCTACTGGGTTCACATCTTTCACTGACTGCCAAATTATTTTTATTATATGCAGAAGGTGACTATTTACATATGTTAAGTTGGTTGTCACTGTAATAATAATTAAATGCCAACCTTCTTTTTACAATTGGTTTCAAATTATATAGTGCTATAGATACAAAAATATTTCCAGAGCCTAAATAGCTTTGATGTATTGATAGAATTATTAAAAGAAAAAATAAAATTTCACAACATGGGGAAAATGGTAATACATGGCTGCTAAGCTGCATACTATTTATGATACATAGTGAGCTATATTTAAGGGAAATGCTATTAATAATTGTCATTACCATTGTAATAAAACAAACTTTTAGGGGATTTTTTGGGGATATCTCTGTAGAAGACTATGATTCACAAATATGAAAAAAACCAGTGCTAGGGATGCTTAATGAACAAAATTACAGAAGTGCTTTAAAGCTGAAGCAGGAGAGATGGTAAAAGGCATATAATTAGGGTGTTAAAAGCCAGAGGAAAAGCAGAAGAGGCCATGGAGCATTCAGACAGGCTGTGAAGGGGGGAGGAGACATTTGGCTGCAGTGATGGAGACAAGGGTTTTGAACTCCCAGGGAAGAAATCAAGCTAATGAGTCGCAATGCACAAGGGCTGACATGACAAGAAAGGTGTGAGCGAAATATAACCCAAGCCCTGGCGTTTGACTGCTTGTTAAATGAACTGAAATGAGAACCTGTGATCTAAAAGGAATCCCACTGAAGTAATCGCAGCCAGGGAAACAGAGGAAGGAAACCTACCTCCAAGCTTCTGCTACAGGCAGTGGGCTGGAGGGACTAAAAGTGTGGACTCGAATCAAAAGTGACCCCAAATCCGGACCTGGATTGGAAGTGAGCTTTGGAGACACAGGGGTGGGTGCATTTGAGGCTCCACACTGCCAGAGAATAGCATGTTACGTGGGCAGGTTGTCATCAGTAACAAGGATACTCACAATCCCTGCCTCTTCCCTACATGCTAAAGACTTAATGAGGTCATTCCTTCATTCAGGAGAAATTTACTGAGTGCCTGCTTTGTGTCGGGTACCCTGTGACACTCAAATACGCTGCTGGAGAAAACGATGCCGGGTCTGCTCTCACAGAGCTTCCTGCCACGGTGCCAAAACCGAGCCAGTAAACAAGGAGACACATGATGAAAATGTGGGGGTTCTGTAACAAAACAATTGGGAACTCTTCTGAGCCTCATGGCCAGAGAAGCCTTTGATGGTGGGAGGGAGGGAACCCTGTGGGGCAAGTCTAACGTGTACCCCAAAAGTATGGAAAAGGCACGCTGAGCCCAGGCAGGGTGAGAAGTTTGGTGAAGTTGGAGTTAACGCATGTAATGCATGTAATGGTGCTTGGTGCATCATAAGCCCTCATCAAGTGGATAGTATAAAAAAAATAACTATGATGCTTCCCCTTGTGTGAAGGGAAAGTGTTAGAAAAGCAACTAGATGACTGGATGAAGTGGGAATTAAAATATGGGAATTGAAGAAAGAGGCAGGAATGAGGAATACACCTGGCATTTTTTTTTTACAAAGGGAAATACTAGAACCTCTGAAATTATTGGAGATTTAGAATTACAGTGTTTATAATGTTGTGAAGCTTTGAGAAAAAGCTGTTTCACTGAGAGACGAGCTGCAGATACTTGAAAATTGAAAGTAACTTGAGGAGCGAGGGAAGAGCCGAAAAGAAAGAATAGATGGTAACAAATGTGTTCGAGGATGCAACCACAGAACAGAACAAAAGACAGTAAAGAACACAAACAGGGCCTAAACAGGTAACCGTCAGAGGCTGGGAGAGGGCAGATTATTTCATAAAAGGCAAAAGGGGAAGTAACTCAGTTTTTAAATATTTCAAAACAAATCTAGTATTTCAAGTTACGGTATGGTTTTGAACCAGGATTATCACAGT
Organism: Anoura caudifer; assembly: GCA_004027475.1. Lineage (NCBI taxonomy): Eukaryota > Metazoa > Chordata > Mammalia > Chiroptera > Phyllostomidae > Anoura > Anoura caudifer. Next base: position 535,906 of record PVKU01000312.1, on the reverse strand, counting down.
TGCTCGGCTTTCAGTAAATTCTGCAGTTCAGTGTCTTGTTTCTCCTCCCACGACTGTGACCTTTTTGGCCCAGACCCTCCGAGAGTTTGCGACCCAGAGACCGAGACAGGAGGATGTCACGGGGAGCTGGAAGATGATATAAGGCCATTTATACTACACGCCAAAGAAGCAGGGCAGAAAACCAGCAACCTGCGAGAGAGGAAGGGGTGAGCGACTTGAGGAGGGTCACACTGAGGATAAGGGACTAGACACAGACTCAGATAAAAAGAGAGGAGCAAGAATACCCTTAAAGAAAGCAGGGAACCTTACAGGAGGTTTTCCGGAAGCAGCAAGCAGGCAGAAGGCTGCAGCAGCGTTGACAAACTCGTGGGTGTGTCATGAAGCACAAAGCAAAATGCACCGAATGTGTTATCAACTGGGAGCGAAGCATGTACACGTCCTTTGATTTGAGTACTTCACGTTATTTTTTTTTTTTTGCTAAAATATTAGGTTAGCACGGTTTTCACTTAAAATTGGCCTTCGTGCGTTTATTTTACTTTTTGAAGTAAAGCATAAACAAAGAGAAAGCAGAGGAATATTTGGGAAAAATATAAACTGCACTACAATCGACATGACCTAACTACATTAAAATTGTAGTTTGATCAGAAAACGAAAACAGTACTCGTTTTACACTAGGAGCATGAGTCCGTCGCTCTTCTGACATGCACCAAATGTCATCGTCCCCAGCATTCCTCATTTTCTAAGTGGTCCTAACTTAAAAATGTCAGAGGCCCCACTACAGAAGTGAGCATGGGTCATGTCCCTGGGGGGCGGCGTCTGGCCCTTCACAGCAGGTCCCCAAGGAAACTCCTGAGGCTTCAGAATTACCTGCTGCCCTTGGGTATTTTTCCTTGTCATTCCTGTTCTAAAATGTCTAAAAGAAACAAAGGGGACTAGAGCTCTTCCTCTTGGAAAGAGGATGCTTAACGACTTCTTTTTCAAACAAATTAAGGTCAGAACAAGACAGCCTGTGTGCAACCAAGTCCACTGTCAAGACCTTGGGCTTTGGGGACAAACTTCTTGATGTAGCATCTAGGTTCCTAAACGGTGTGGTTTTGGACAGGCTACTCCCTGGGCCTCCATCTCTGCAACTGCTAAGTGAGGATAGTAATATCACCCGCCTCCGTCACTGTGGGAAGGATGGGCTTGTAAACTTACAAACGAGGCTCTGACTGCCAAGGTCCCCGGAAGGGCCTGGCACGTTTTAAGAGCTCAGAAATGTTAGTTCTCTCTGCTGTTTTGTGCTATGGCTACTGGGTTGTTTTTAATTATACCACTCGATGAAAAGATACCGAAGTCATGGGATGATAAACAATTTAGACGGAAAATCGGTATTCTGTCACCTTATTTTATAGGTTATAAAGTGCTTGAATGTCCTCATTAATTGGTTGTCAGGAATGGGTAAAGTAAGCATTGTTACTGCCATGCCGTGTTTGGATGGGAAAATTGGGTTCAACAGCTGTGGTGCCAGCCAGCACACGTAGCCAGCATCCGTGATTCATTCAGACCTAGACCAGCCTTAGCTAGTGCGCCCCTCTGCCTTGGTGTGCCTGGGACAGTGTCAGTGTGCACCCCTTGTTCTAATATACTATTAAGGGGCCCCCATTCATTCTCAATGACCCATTACAAAGTCACCCCTGTCTTCGCCTGTCTGGTTAGTGTGAGGCACAACCTAACCAGCTGGTTTCCTAGCAGATACATGTCTTCCCAGAAGAACCCTCAGATACCAGCGGCATTTTTTTTGCATGTCATGATTTGTTCCCTGCCGACCCCCTGCCACCTCATTTCTTCCGGTCCTCCCCACTGCAGGTGCACTGAGACCACTTTAGCTCCAGAATGTGCCATCCCCCTCAGGTGGGCCATTTGCGCACACAACTAGGTCCGGCTGGGGTGGTGTTCCTGCCATCGCTGTCCCCAGGACTCCTGCCTTTCAGGTGTCAGGTAGATGTCATCTCTAGAAAGCCTTCCTGACCACTCTATTTTCCCGAAGTCTGTGCTCCCCAACACCCCGTACCTAACATTTTAACACAATCTCACATTTGATTAATTTGCCCGTGCCGTTTCCTCGCACACAGAGAGCTTGCTGAGCGGGAGGGCTGGGTGTCCTCACTGACCTTTGCCTGTAGGCCTTGATACAGCATCTGGCATATGATGGCTCTTTTCTATGTACTTATCGGGTAAATTGCTCTCTGTAACTGCGTCCCTGACACAAGTCATTGAGACTCTCTTCGGTTTAGTCGCCTGGCCTGGAAAGTGTGATTAATACAACTACCTACCTGAAAAACTATGGTTGAAGTCAACTGTGTTTTAACACTTCAGTTCTAAGACATACAATTCTGAGCACTTAGAAAATAAGTGAGAGCCATCAATTACTTAAATGGATGTGAAGCATTTCACGTCATGCAAACGTGTGAGTGGAAATCGCGTGTAATCCTTGCAATGGATTGCTCCCCATACGTCTCCAACTCGCCTGGGGGTACTGTTGGCCTTGTGCACTGGGGATAAACGAGGACTGGGCTCCACCCGAAAACTGAGGCTGGCTGTGAGATGCTTCTGGACGGTTTCAGAGCTGCCTTGGGGTTCGGGGGCAATTCGGTAACCATTAAGAAACAAGCCATCCTGGGGCCGTCGCCTAGAGAAGAATAATGAACTGCAAAGAGTGGGAGTGGAGGGGCCTGGTTCGTAGCCTCGGCTGTGTCCGCACATCCGCTCTGCGGTCCTCGGCAGCTCTTCACATTATCTCGCCCTCGGAGGCTTAATCTACGAAATGAGCGCGTTGAACTAAATGATAATTCATATTTGTGTTCGATATGCTCATTTTCCAGATGAAGGACGCAATTCCAGGAGCATACCTATTAGGAGACAACAGGCAGAATCCTGAATAATAGCCACCGGAGATTCCAGGCCCTAATCCCTGCAGCCTGTGACTGTCACTCCACAGGACAAAATTTTTACAGATGTGATCAAGTTATGGGTCTTGAGATGAGGAGATTACCCTGCATTAAACCATGCGGGCACTAAATGGGATCCCTTGTTCTTATTGTAAGAGAGATGGAAAATGGTTAAGCACAGGGGGAAGGCAGAAAAGGGTTTGGTGGTGGAGTCGGAGAAAGAGAGATTTGTAGACGCAGTGCTTTGGCCTTTAAGATGGATGAAGCAGACCTGAGCCAAGGAATGCGGCTGCAGAGGCTGGCAGAGGGGAGAAGCGGGTTTTCCCTCTAGACCCGATGGCAGGAAATTGGCCCTACTGTTGACGTGATTTGGGCCCGGTGAAACTGATGCTGGACGTCTGGCTTCCAGAACTGGGAGGGAATAAATTTCTATTGTTTTAAAACACCAATCTTTGGTCATGTGCTTGAGCAGCCACAGTGAAATAAGATAGATTTTGATACTCAAAGTGGGGTGTTCCTGTAACAAATCCCTAAAAATGTAGAGTGACTTTGGAATTGGATAATGGGTATAGTCTGAAAAAAGTGTTGAGGCACATGATAAAAAAATGCCTAAATTGCCTTCAACAGACTTCTGGTAGAAATACAGACGTTGAAGGCCCTCTCGTAAGGGCTCAGAAGGAAGAGAAGAGCACAGGAGAGGAAGCCTAGGTCATTTTACAGAATACATAGATCTTCATAAACAAAATGTTGGTGGAAACATAACCATTGAAAGCGCTCCTGGTGGGACCTGTTGCTGGAAACTGGAGGGAAGGCAATCCCTGTCGTAACGGGGCAGACACTCGAAATCCCTGTCGTAATGGGGCAGACACTCAGTTGAACTGGGCCGTAGAGTTCCATGGAAAGCAGGACTTGAAAGAGATGAACGTGGAGATTTAGCTGACGAGAATTCCAAGAAAAATGTTGAAGATGAAGCCCGGTTTCTTCTTGCTGCTTATAGTAAAATGTGAAAGAGGTGAAGTAAAGGAAGACATGTTAAACAAAACAGAACCAAATCGACGATTTGTGAATCTCTCAGCCTATCCAGATTGCAAAAGAGGCAAAATTAGGAAGTTTATTCTTTGGAAAGTGTGCTCTAAAGAAAAGGCCAAGGATGTGGCTGGATGGCCTTAGGCTAGGGCTGGAAGATTAGGCGTGGGACTGATGGGTTTGCCCCAGCCATCTCGACAAAGCTAGGAATAGGGATTATCAAAGACAGATCTCAGGAGGATGATATACCCGGGAGACACACAAACTTTTTCAGAATGTTGTATCAGCAGAAATACTGCCAGCTTGGACAGAAAGAGACAGAATTAGGACAAAAGCAAAGAAAGCTCTCAGACTCCCAAAATTCTACAGACAGGAAATAAGCTGGTAAAACTATTCAGCTGCAAACATATGGAGACTTCCAGCAAAAGGAAGGATCGTGGTGACCACAAAGCCTTGGGCACAGAGGGCAGAACTGCAGGTGCGGAGGCAGAGAACCTAACTGTAGGCCCAGGAGCCTCCAGCTCAGTGGACAATTCCCAGGCCTTGGAATATAATTTAATTTTTCCTGCTGGATTTTGAAATTGGTTGGGACTGGTGAGGCTTTCCTTCCTTCCATCCTTCCCTTTCTGTAATGAGAATGTCCATAATTGTTGTACTATGCCTACCCCACCTTTGTGCTTTGCAGCGGATACCTTATCATCTAGTTTTACAGATCCAGAATAAAGAAAGTTTGCCTCAAGTTGGGTCATAGCCAGAGTCTCACCCATACCTGATTTAGATTATTTAAGATGATGAAATTTGGGGTTTTTGAGCTGATGATATTTAAATGATTCTCAGACTGGAGCTTCTGCATTTAAAATGGGTGGTAACTTTTGGAGGCGAGGTGAACTTAGTTTACATATGGGATGGATGTGAATTCTGGGATCTAGGAGGTGGGCTAAAATATGATGAATAATGGCCATTTGAAGATATTAGGTCCTAAACTCTGGAACCTGTGACTATTATATGAGTATAGTAAATATTTACTATATAAAACATTATATAGTAAAGTTTCACATATGTGATTAAATTAAGGATATTGAGGTCAGGAGATTATCCTAGATTGTCCAAACACCACCAGAAATGTCTTTACGGCGTAGAGACAGTGGAAGACCAGATGTACACACAGAGGGTAGAGGGTGATTTGATGATGAAAGCATAGAGAGATCTGAAGATGCTATCTTGTTGGCTTTGAAGAAGGAGGAAGAGTCCTGACTGAAGGAATGTGACCCAAGGACTGGTTCTCCCCTAGGGACCCCGGCATCTTAATTTCAGTCCAGTGAACCTGCTATTAGACTTCTGGCTTCCAGGACTGTGAAAGGAGGAGATTCTACTGTTTTATGCCACCAATTTTGTGGTCATTTTGTTATAGCAGCCACAGGAAACTAATACTGTAACCCATGACGGCTTTGTGTGGTCCAAATTAAGGATAATTTGACAAAATGGTATCTTAGCATAGAAAGTACTAAGCAGTGACTCACAGATGTGAGTTTACTTTATCCACCTCTTATCAATTGTGTGACTGAGGTAGGTGTCTGAGTTTTTGAGCCTCCAACTGATGAATGAAGATTAGAATAATTTATGCAAAAATATCTGCAAAGTATCAGGCTCAAAATGGAACCTCGAATTTTAGTTTGGTCTAAGTTATTCAGTTGAAGTGACTATCTGTAAAACATTGTTTAAAAATATAGTACATTTGCAGAGTATATTTGCTGCTGGGCACTGTGAGAACAAAGGAGTGACTTTGATGGTTTTGTGCAGAACCTGGCTATATAGGTGGTCTGTTTTTTCATTGGGTCATAAACTCAACCTGCATTAAAGAGAATTGTTCCCTTCCTCCTCATGTGTCCAAGATCCATGCTCTCGAAGTTGCATGCTAAACCCATGAGAACCTTTCCAAAATAAAGGGGATCCTTTATAGTTAAGGGTATAGTTAATTAGTATAATTAAAATGTGAGTGTTTAACTCTGTTGGAGTTGGCATACATTTGTTGCTTTGACACCTGCACTATCTATCCTCTCCCATCATGGGTAACATCCATGCAACATCCTACATTTGGCTTCTCGCATCTAAAAATGCTTCCATCAAAGTGCCACTCTCAAAATTTAGTATCATGACTATTACTGTCACTGGAATTTTTAAGGACTGGAAAAAAAGTATGGTTCCAAACCTGGCCTTTCCTTCCACAGAAAATTAGCTTCTCGCACTCAGAGGGGCCATGCAAGTCGTAGACAGTAGATGAATGCGCGGCGCTGTCCTAGGGCACTGGGACTTCTTCCGAGCTGAGGCCGACAGCGGCATCTCCAAATGTCGCGTTATGAGCTCACTCCGTTTTCTCTTTCACACTCATTGTTAACCGAGTGCTGGGGCCACAGTCCTTGAGAAGACAGGTCGTGGTGGTGATACTGGGAAAGGTGGGTGCAGTCAGGAAGAGCTCTCTGCTGCAAGGGGCGTGCCTACCAGGTCTGACCCAGGGCCCCCTTGAGCGAGCTGGAGATGAGGACCAATCCACCGGCCCTGGGGGCATTCGAAGAGTTCTACTTACATTCTCCAAGACCAGGTGAATAGCGTGGCGCTTCTAAATGGACAGGAGGCTTTTGACACTTTCTTAACAATGGGATGGCTATCAAGAGAGTTGTGAATTCCAGTTTGAGATCCAGCCCCTACCATTTCCCTTCATTAAAAAAAAAAAAAAAAAAAAAGACTCCTCTAACACATACTTAGAAGAGAGGTTTGAAGCAAATGGAGAAAGAGGCTGGATTTTAAGTAGCTGATAATACCCAGTACTGGGTATTTCTCAAATTTGGGCCTATGGACCACGTGATCAGAATAACTAGGGTGTTTGCTTAACATACAAATTATAAAGTCCTATTCCAGAAGTACTACTCAGGGGAAGAGGGATGGATAAGGGGCACACGCAAGGAAACCTGAACTTTAATAAATACCCCAAGCATTTCTTAATCCCAACCAACCTCTAAGAAACCATAAAATTAAGGCTGACACTGTTAAGTGTGGATGTGATGGGACGAAAGGCCAAAGGTGTTTCGCAGAATGAATTTCTTGCACAGCCCACATTCACAGGTTTCCATTCTTACACACATTGTGGCCCAGGAGGAACTGCCAGCATAAAGAGGAAGTCATTTTTGAAGTTAAAACATATGCTCATGTTTAACTACTTCTTGGTTGGTAGGAGATTTTCCAGTAAATCTGAGATTAGATCAGTTTTCAGCTCACGACTGTGAACAGTGCTAGGTCTGGGGGAGGGGCGGGCAGACAGGTACCTACCCGGGCGGGCTGTCTGTCCCGTGTCAGAGAGCTCTGCTGTGTAGGAGGGAGAGCTTGGATGCCACACCAAATGACAATAGTATAAACACGCTCTCAGAGATTTGGGGCTCCTCCCTATTTTTTTTAAAGCCACAGGAATTTGTGCATAACCGCCTCTAACCCCAGGAGTGTTGGCCGGAGCCTGGCCCTCAACGTGACTACTCCTGACTGTGGCGCAGCTTCCAAAGCTGGAGATGTTGAGCAGGGAATATTGATGAGATTCCATCGTTTCCTCGGAACGTTCTTTTGAACTCAAGCAGCCCCTTCACATCTTATCTGTTACTGAGAGGAATTTCTCTTTATTGTGAGAAGTTCTTTCCCTCAGCTGTGGAAATTTGTTTTGTTTCAGTTCCTGTAAATGACCCTTTTGTCAGGTATTGGGACAAAATGGCCTGCAGGAAAGCTGCGACCGTGTCCACCTTGGCTGTCCCATGGGTAGGAAGGTTATGGACCCTCTTGGTCTCCTGACATTTGTTTACACCTCTGAAAGCCACCCAAGACTGGATGGACGGGGCTACAGGACAGGAAGTGTCTCCTGCCGAGTCACAGGGGATGTGACTCTGGAAATGTTAATAAAAATTAAAAACACTTAGCACGCCCCGGATGCATCTTTGTTCTCCCTCTATATGTCTTGTACACATATTTCTTCTGTGCACTGAAGGCTTCAAAGTCATCTAATAAGATTAACCAGGATCTGTTCAGCTGAGTTTAGCACTACGTAACCACTGTCAGTGGCCTTAATTTATTAGCCCGAAGTGGTGGTTGCACCGGCCAACTGAAAGTGCTGTGCCTGGGCTTTTCACAATCCAAAAAGACTCCGTGGGGTTTGAAATTATTTGTTACATCCTGTTGTGCTATGAGTGCATGAGGCATTCGGCCAAAGGCATTTTGCCCTAATATTTCGTGCTCCAAAGAATACTTCAGATTATTTGAACGATTACAGAATCTGAAATAGAACACTACTGACTCTGTTCGGCTCAGAAGAGGCCATCCATCAATCATCATGTCACCATTCCTCTTGGTGACAGTGGTTATAGAATAAAAGCATGCTGCTCTGGACTGTCCTGAAATCCCGTGCCCTGACTTAGCGACTGATACTTGCATTGAACGAACAACGTTTTCAACTAGTAACAGTGATGTTTTGTGATGCAGTGGGATTGAATACTAGAAAGAGAAAAAATCGGAACTTGGAACAAGTTATATTACTAAACTCATCTTATTTTATATTAAAAATGAAGCATTCAGTAATATTCCTATGATCTCTTAAATTGACTACATAAAAATCCTGTTTTTCTATGTTGATCTTGGAACACACTTTGAGGTAGTTCAATTTTAATCAGCATATGGGTTCTTTATATGCCATTGTTTATCATTTTGGATATTGGTAGAATCCACTGAATGAAGTTGTTTTTTTTTTGAAACTGACATAACAAGGATTGTTTTAGGCAGCATTGGATGATTGATTTAAACTGATTGAACAGGTCTTAGCTGTTTCAGTGCTGTTTTTATAATGGGATAAAATAATAATAATAGCTAATGGTATCAAATGCTTAGTTAGTTCTCAATAGTTCACATGTATCCTCATTTAATCTCCAAATAGCACTAAGGTATGAATGTCAGTGTCTTTCTAATTTATAGTTGGGAAAATCCGAAGCCACTAAGAGACTGACAAACTTAACTGAAGTCTTACAGTTAATAAAGTGGCGGAGCTAGGATTTGAACCTGGTGAGAGTGACTTCAGTGCCCATGCAATCAATCACCACAATATTGTGCCCTTCCATAAGATAAAATATAAACCAGTCTACTTTGAAATCCTTTAGTCAAGCAGAGGCAAACCGCACACTATGGTACATCAGCGTATCAAATTTTGTAGCTAGAAGAGCCTTGCGTGGTATCCTGTGCTTTCTTTATTCAACTTCACCTACATAAAGACCAAGGAATATCACTCCTTACTATTGACAAATTTATACCTGAAGCTGCAAAAATCTACCTCCTGATCATTTTTGTCTTGATACTCCCAATGACAAAAAAAACAAAAACAAAAACAAAAAAAAACAGAGAGAGTGAGAAAATCTGTGCTTTTCCAGTAGTGACCTCTTTAAAGAGTGATAAACTGGGCATATTTTAAAAATAAAGTTTTATTGTACATTAATTTTTTCAGCTTGAAATTCGTTATGTCATTTATTTAATATCAAAGATGATACTTTTAACCCAATTGCATATGAGGGAAAATATTTATTCTGTTTTCTTGCAGTTTGGAAAATATTTGTCTTGATGCCAAACTGCTCAAAGACATCCTCTTTCACTAAGAAAGCAACGTTTTAGGAGAGTTTACTTAGAATTGCTGATCTTTTTCTTTTTCTTTAATGTCCCCAGAGTGCCCAAATTCAACACCTGGAGTAATCGCTTTACTAGAGTCCTTCGTACTAAACGCCTCCATCTACATGTAGCCATTTTTAAGTCCAAAGCAGAACTTAAAAATGATCCAAACATCTAATCAAATGAAAGATTTATTTCTTCATCTTGGCAAATGTCTTTCCCAATGAATTTCAACCAAACTAACCTAGAATTAACTTTTGGCAAACCTCATGCTAATGGTAGATTTGCTTTCTACTTTTGAAGGCAAATTGATATTCACAAATCATACGTCACAAGCCACTAAAAGTGTCAGAATCCTACAGCAGGCCCATGGTGGCTTGTTAATCTCCCCTGTTTAAAGGAAACAGACTAATTCACTTAAATATAATGAAAGCCATACCTACTCCAGCCCAGGCCCTCAAAGAGTTCCAGCCCAGGCAAGTCCTGCCTTCTTTCTTCACCTCCTTTCCTGGCTCGGACAATTAGGTATGAAGCGAAGAAGCAAGGATTCCCTTAGTTTTGCCATGTCTGAGTTACTTCAGCTGCCACATGTGTCTGAAATGTAGAAGACCTTTTTCTTTTTTGCGTTGAAAATGTATACAAGCAGGGTATCCCTGCCCACCTTTCACCATTGTTTTCAACAAAGCATAAAAGATATACCAGGATGTTAAATCGAGGAGCCAGATGTATATATAACCTTTTGCCCTCGCTATTCTAATTGGCTTCCATTAGGGGGAGGGAGAGAAAAATAAAATATTGCAACACAGGAAATAATAGATAGAGAGGTGTGAAAGTGAACTTTTATAGTGGATTGGCTGAAATCGTACTATGATCAGGATGGAAGAGCAGTTTCCAAAAGGATTAAACCACAGATGATTGGCATAATATTAACAGAAAGAGGAAAAAATTAATCTTAATATATGTGCCCAGAAATTGTCCAGCTGTGATAAATTGTCCCAAAGACACATTATTTTTAACATTTCTCATATTGACATTCATTTCCGTACTTTGAACAGTCAAATCTTCTCTGCCTTCTTTGCCTACTGCACATGACTCACACACTTTGAGCTAATAGTTTTGTAGTGAGTTTCCCCCTTGTTTGCACACGTCTCCTTGCCAACAGCATTATTTGTGGCTCTCCATGCTGAAACTAACTGCCATGTGCAGATCTTCCTATCACGGACCCTGAGCTGAAAACTTCCTAGGATGAAACAGAATTTTACTGTTGACCTGTGTCTTAGTCAAGGCTCAGGGTCATAAGACTGAAAATCTGAGTGTTAGGATATTTGGGGGAAAACAATTGTCATTGCAAGCATACTGTCCGTGTTAGTCATGGCCTGATGGAACAGGAGTGTTGTGTGGAGCAAGAAGGGGATTTTGAGTCTTCTTCTAAATGAATTTTTGAATAGCATTACAGAATCAGAATTTGTGAAGAAAAGAAGACAAGAACAACAACCAAGAAAAGTGCTTCCCTTGGCAAATTACTTGAGAACTGAATTGACCCCCAGGAAAGGGCATAAGAGAGCGCGATGAGCTGATTGATTGAAGAGCCCCAGAATGTGGCACTGTCTGGGATCCTCCAGGACAACATGCCAGGGCCTCCTGACAGCTAATCTGGGAGTAGAAAGTCTTGGTGCAGGTTGTAGGTTTGGAAGGAGCTTTCCAAGGTCACGTAGGTCACCTCCACTCTTCCCCCAGAAACCACACTGTCATTGGAGATATCTCACTCCCACACTGATATCTGACAAGAATCATCACAACTGGAGAATCTACCATACTCAATAGCCGATTCTGGTGTTTGGCTATAATATCTAGATATATGCATATTTACATTTTCTACTTTAACCCTTTGGTTATCTCATTTTAGCTTATTTTGTATTGAATCCTCCTCGTGAAAAATGAGTCTAAATATCCTGCTTAAAACCTTTTACCTTTTTCATGTACTACTGTCTTAATTATTTCATGGATGCCATATTGCTTTCAGTGTGCAGGCTGTTTATCTTCTCTGTTAAATTTAACCCTAAGTATTTTACAGTGATGCTGCCATTAATGGGATAGTTTTCTTCTTTTTCAGATAGTTGGTTATTAGTATAGAGAAATACGGCTGATTTTGTAGCCTGCCACCTTCCACTTCCCATGTTATAACCATCGACAGAAAACCATCCACAGAGATTATATGGCTATATTTCTGCCTCAATTTTCTCAAGTCAAAGGGATTCACATTATGATTGAATTCACTTGGACACTTTCTTTGGTTGACAGGATACTTTTACATTTAGGATCTTATTTGGTTTTCCCAGCAGCTCTTTCAGTTAGGCAGGGCAGGTGGCAATATCTTCATCACCTACATGCACACACTGATGACATTGCACTTAAACTAGAATCCTTTCCTCTGATGTCGAATCAGTAATATCGCTGCTTCACTGACCATGCTGCCTAGATCAGGGTTTCTTAGCCGGAGCATCATGGATATTTTGGATTGGATAATTCTTTGTTGGGTGACTGGCTGGTCTAAGAACTGTAGGATGTTTAGCAGTGTTCCTGGTCTAGGTGCCACCAGGTACCAGTAATACCCTTTTCTCAGTTGTGACAACAACAAAAAAATTACTGTCGTAGGCCATGGGCTAGGTGATTGACAGTCTGATCATGTATGGAGAATAACTATATTAACTTACTGTTAGGTGTCGTGAAATTCCCTAGATGTTACATGTGTATCTTCATATTAATATGCAGAGGTTTGTGGCATTGTCACCTTTTTGATAACAAAGGTGCCCGTCTACCCAGGAAGGACATCATTCAGTACCTCCCTTAACACTACGAAGGCCTTTAGTTTGCCATCAAAGAGGAGTTTTCCATCTTTCCTTCAGAAGGAGTCACAGTAAGAAATGTTCATTGGATTTTCTTTGCTTCTTTAAGGTTTAAATTGCAAAAGAAGAAATGTAACTTAGACTTTGGAAGTCTCTCAGCCACCGAGGCTTTGTTCTGTAGCCCAAGTCTGAGCCTGAAGTCTTTCTTTTTTCACTCCAAAGCTGTAAGCTTCTGAAAAATTTTGTGAATTCTACAGTATAACTCAAATAGGAGGAAGCCATGTTTATTGCCAGCGGCTAATTCATCACCTCATTGCCCTCTGACCCAGGGCTACCTCACCTTGCATAGTGGTGGGCATACGAGAGAGCTGGGGAGACAAAGGAAGGAGGAAAAATATACCTGTGGGAACCAAATAGATAACTAATGAGAACAAAAAGAATAATTAAAATTTCCAGTAGACCAAGACTGTTTACGAATTTATGAGTGATTTCAACTTGGTATGTAGACAGTAACATTCTACCTTCCAAGTCAATGATAAATTTCCTAATGACATAGAACAAATACCAGGTTGCCAAAAATCACTATCTTCATATTGCAGACAAGGTCTCATTAATCAGTGAAGAAAGATATTGTCAATGATCTTATTGGAAAATCATATTTAAACTGGACAAATCCTTCATGCCCTATTTTTGCTTTTCTACAAACTTATCTTTTTTAGTAATTGTTGAGTATATAAGACAATTTGTGTGAAACTTGCTCAGTCCAAAGTCTTATAGGAAATTTATAGCAGTCAAGCTTTATTTGAAATGTCTTTAAACCTTCCAATCTCTATTTTTTTGAAATCACTATTATTTTAAGAATATCTAAAGGTGGAATCTTGCTAGGTCACCATAATTAGTAATTTTATTTCCTTATGAAATTTATTACTTCTATTTATCTAAGTTTCCTGATAAGATTCACAATTAGATTTTAAAAGAAAACTATGTCTAATTGAGATACATCAGTTATTTTAATGCTAGTCTTCACTTGAAGAGCCATTATCTTTTGTGTTACAAGTTGAAAATCATTAATAAGATAGGAAATGATGGATATTTAGAGATCTGAGCAAGTCAAACACAACTTATTTATCACATGTAATTTTTAGTAAATTATATTCATCTGTTGTTTTTCCCCACAATGAACTCCAGGAAAATTGATATTGTAGAATACTGAAAAAGTTACAGAGCATAATTATTCAGAAATGCATTCATTATTTAACAAACATATATATTTTTTATCCTCAACCAAGGATATGCTTATTGACTTTTCAGAAAGAGGGGAAGGGAGGATGAGAGAGAGAAACACCTATGTGAGAGAGGGGGGAATCGGTTGATTTGCCTTTCATACACACCCTGACCAGGGACTGAACCCACAGTCTAGGGGTGTGCCCTGAGTGGGGATTGAGCCTGCGACCTTTGTTTACAGGACAATGATCCAACCAACTGAGCCACACTGGCCAGGGTGTTATTTAACAAATATTTTCTAAGAATGTACTACATAATAGGCCCTGTGGAATATTTGGGGGACAGCAGAATCAGTCACTGCTATCTCCCCCATGGGACTTACAGTCTGTAACCAGAGATAGACATCTAAGCACAAAATCCTATAGAATAGCAAAATAACAGAACAGTGGAGACGCAAAAAGAGGGAAGAGTTTGGGGCAGGAACACTCAGAGAAGAGTGGTGTCGATTCAAGGTTCCCGGGGGTTGGGAAGGACGCCTTCAGCAGAGGAGAAGGAACACATGGAGTATGTCCAAGGGTTCAGGGACCCTGGGGTAAGGGGAGAGCAGCACGTAGAAGGATAGATTGGATGAAACAAGTTCCCATGTTTAGGGGAGCAAGACACACCTTCCTCAGTATTTATTCTCCAGCACGTAGCATCCACTGGCACTCCATGGTATGCCTACATATGGGAGAGAATAATGACAAAACGCAAAGGACCAACTACTGTAAATACGCTGATGCTGTCAGATTCGAGGGAATATAAAAGTAGCTACTATGCTCTATGCTGCATTATAGAAGCTTCACATATGTCTCAGCTAATTCTACCAAAAATATTATGAAACAGATGTGCTTTTTTTTTTTCATTTTTTTAAGTAGAACTAAGGGATAATCCGTCAAAGTTGACAAAGACAGCAAGTAGCTATGGGGCCAAGCTAGGTCTTCATTCTCATCGTTACAGAATGCTGTCCCTCTTCTGTGTGCGTTGTCAGGTATAGTAAGAGTTTTAAGAGAGTGTAGTCCCCTCAAGGGACCTTTAGGAATGGAAGTAGAAAGAGCATAAAGTCATGGGATTTGTTTGGACAAAGGAAATACCGATCACTTTTCTAGTAAGGGAGCAGCTGAGAGAGTGGTAGCAGGTGACTTTGTGTGTATTTTTTAAGAGAGACTTTTTGCAAATGCAGATGAAAGGCACAAGTAATGGTATCCAGGTACTTAGGAAATGGAAACTACAAAACTGCTGAGCAGACAAATCAAAATCAGTGAAAAACGTCAAGTAAACTTACAGGAAATATCAAATGCAGATTTATTAAGTGCAATGTAATAATGAGTTTGTGAGGCACAAAGAATCTGTCGAAGTCCATGTTTCTAAATCTTGCCAGACTATCCAAGACAGGCTGCTCTGTCCTCCTTGGCTCAGCTCCTAAACAGAGCTATTATCTGGAGGGATAATTCCGGATGCTCTGACCCCTTCCAAATTCTTATTTGATGATCAGTCATCTGGAGTGGAACTCTTACTCTCATTGGGTTTTCAGAATGATACACCAAGCTTCGCTCTCCTAATTAACACTCTGGGTCATCTCCATGCACCCAGTAGTTCTCGAAGACTGTCAGAATTCTCAAATCTATGACATTGCCCTTGGGGAGGAGAGGGATGGGTGGACTCCTTGAGCGGCCTTCAGATGTCTCAGCATTAAAATAGAAGTTTCTCGTGAGTGTCTGAAAAATCGCAGCTGTTATTTTCTCCAGCTTAAAATTTTCTTGAACTCAGAAAGCAATAAACTATAAGCTAAAGAGACCCAGAGAGCTTCTGTGGGACAGCAGAAGCCTCTTTTTAGCTGAACTAGCAAACTCTTCATTGTCATCATTCCAGTCAGGATTTCAACACTGAGGGATAATCTTGACAAAGAGAGTTGCATCCACAAGGCCATCTTTCCATTTAAGATTTTTTTATTGCCTGTAAGGACATGGACTGCCTATTAACACCGACATTTCAGGGCCCGTTGGTTTATGTTTCATATGGGTCAATGAGATAACTAGGGCAATTATTCAGAAAACATTAGAAGTCTAAGTTAGAAAAAATGAGGAGTTTGTCCCTGTCTTCACCGGCAGAAGTCTTCCGCACAAGATCCAAATCTTAAAATATCATTAAGACAGAATGTTTTGTAGATAAAGCCATGGCCTGAATACTGTTTGTCAATCACTCAGTTTGGGATGGAGCAGCCAGAGGTGTCTTGCTCCTCTGAGCGGAAGTGATAATGATTGTTATCATATGCTGCAAACCTTCATTAAGACCCTGTGGGCATACGGTTCTAGCTCCCAAGCTTACGAGTCTTACCGTCTCATTTAGGGCACAGGGTTGATCGTATAATAATAAGGACCTATAAAAATACCTAATTATTGATTGCAAGTGAAATGGTAGATAACATCAATACAGAGGCAGTCATGAAGAAGCCAGGAAGAATTATACAAGCAGAGAAGTGCCTGAGACAGCAAGGGATTTAAGATGAAGGTAAAAATGTGGCTAGTGTGTTCAGGGATAAAGGCCCAGATGAGTGTGGCAGAATGGGTGGCCACAGAGAAGGGGCAGGGGAGGATCAGCAGGAAAAGCTTATGGGGTGTAGCAAAAGCCGTCAGGACATCTCAAACGTCAGAAAGTTCCATGAACACCTTACATGCCTTACCCTTCAAAACTACTTTTCTTGATACAGTACATACTGAACAATTAAATAAAATCTGTTTTAATCAAAAAGGATTCTTATATGGTTAAGATAATAGTTCATAGTGGAATAATAAATTCTAACATTTGGACCTCTAAGTGTCATTATGAGCCAAACGTTGGATGGACAGCAGTAGATACAAAGCTTTTTGTGGTTTGCAGGACGAGGCGGATAGGAATGATGGGCAAGAGCAACTTTTAGGGCTCCTAAAGGTGACAGGTATTCTAAGAAGGTGATTCAGTTCAGGAAGATGGCATATTCTACCAGAGGTGTCCAACCTTTTGGCACCTCTGGGCCACCCTGGAAGAAGAAGAGTTGTCTTGGCCCACACATTAAATACACAAACACTAATGAAAACTGATGAGCCAAAAAAAAAAAAAAAAAGGTTTTTAAGTAAATTTATGATTTTGTGTTCAGCCGCATTCATAGCCATCCTGGGCCGCATGTGGCCTGGGGGACACCTCTGTTTAAACAATCACAGGGATAAACATAGATCACCTGTTTTCAAGATGGACTCAGGTTCTCCAGTCCAGCCAAACGAGACCCCCAGCACCGAGCCAGCACGAGCTATCTGGGGCTTTAAGGGGCCATATGTGAATGCTGTTGGGTAGGTGCACACTGAGAAGTCCAATGAAAAGCGCTCTCCCCTCTGATTCCGTCTGCAGGACTGGCCCCAAAGATGTTACGTAATTCCAACTTCCCCCTCCCCGGTGATGTGGAAGGTTGCGTGATCTGCCGGGAAAGCTGCAGGATGACCAAATGTTCGGCAGAATAATTAAGGATTATGTTCCCGAGGAGATCCAAAACGCGTCTGCGTCTTTGAATACTCACGTGGTTTTTCGTTACTATCTTTCCCATGTGCGTCAACATAATTTTTCCTTGCAAAATCCCTTTTGTAAAAATGTGCAGGTTCAGAACATTCCTAAAGCAGAAAGAAAACCCTCAAATTAAAACAGAAACTAAGAAAATAAGCACGCTGCGAGCTACCGCGGATGGTTCAAGAGCCGTGCGTGGTGGTACCCCAACTTCACAAGATGGTGACTCTCATTGAGACGCGCCTGCTGGGCTGTAAGGCCGCCCAGAATCCACTGCTGAAAGGCTTGCACCTTTGCGCAGCGGGCTGCGGCTGGGAGGTTTGGGGCTGTGAGGATCGCATCGCATTGAAAACAAATGCACCACAAAAGGGAAGAGTCCCTCGTGGAGAATATCATTCTGAAATCTTCTATTTTGGGAGTCTAATCCTATTCATTATATAATTCCATTTGTTTCCTTTCAAAATAGATACATCAATTTAAGATACAATGTACTAACTTTCAGTGTTGTCATGGGTAGAACATGTACCATTCAAACTGATGTGTGGAGATAATACACACCACATGGTTTCTTATGTCTATATGTCTGGCTTTAATCACAGATTCTTCATGAAATGTTGCAATCCTGGGGTGAGCTAGCTGTGAGATTCTTCTGGGGTCCGGGCTGGCCTGTGGATTGTAGGTGGGACTGCATGACGAGGCTACTGAGGTTAATTACGTCTGAGGGTTTGCAGTCCATCCACATCTGTTGACACTCTGCGCACACTACATAAACAATCTGCAGGGAGTGAGCCCTTTATTAGCAGAGCAAGAAAGCAGTGAGCTGTCTCCGCTCTATAACGTCCTTTTGTTTTTGAGAGCTTCTGACTCAGCCCTTCTGTTTGCTTAACGTGTGCTTAGTCAAAGGTCTGCGTGGTAAGCCAAATCATTAAGAGCCAAGAGGATCCAAACGTGGGTACAAACTCGCCATCGAACGGAACAGTTCTCGCTTTGAGTTTCTGGGCTCCGGCACAGCAGTCCACACCGCAGGCCCCGTGTTTACTCGGAACTTGAATGTCCGTGATTCGTGCCGGGAGTCTTTCTAACGTGCAGAAGTTTTGTAAAGAAAGCCAACGAGCACAGATGAAAGATCTCCCTGGAGTATGTGGTCAGCGCCTTATCCATTGAAGCTTCTGCCATGTAGAAGCCTCCCAATTCTCAGTGAGTCACAGTGCTCTTATCTGTAACTCTTTCAGTGTCAAACAACAAAGGGGCAGAAACACACCGGGGCGCAGTGGTCTAAGCTGACCCGGAAATGCCTTTGCCTCCCATCAGGTCTCCTGACTTTGAAGTCACTCAGCCTCTGAAATTGCCCAGCCTCTGAAATGCACCGGCTCCACTTGTCCTCACATGGGCTCTGCCTCATCATCATATAATTTAGTAGGTATGGTGAGTTCTGAAGGAGACAGAGGGAAATGAGTAATTCCTGCAGAGGCTCCTGAGTACCTCCGTGGTGGAAAAGATTACAAAGCTTTAGGGTCCAGATAACCTGGCACGTGAAAATGCACCATACTTAGCCATGGAGAGAGACCCACAGTTACCAAGAAGCTGAGAAGGCAGGAGAATTTTGCCCCACGTTGCCATCTTGGACGTTAAACTCCTTAACCACCTCACAAAGAGGCAAATAGCATCATGGTTAAGAAAAAAGACACCAGATGTCATGCTGAACTTGAACCCTGGCTTCCCCATCGAACCGGGCAGGAGGCCTCAGGCGGGTTACTGAACTCAGATGCTTTTTATTTCTCAGCAGAACAGATACTAACAGCATCCCACTCATAGAGCCGTTGGATGGCTCCTTCATATAAGCGTCAAAGCAAAATTTCTACCGGCAATTCTCCAGTACATCCTTTTCTCTGATGGCAAGTTCACTGTTAGGCCCTTCCTTACCTAGAGATCAATTTTATATCTGTCAACTAATGAGAAAAGAAACGCGCGCAGTGTACAAGACCCTCTGTTTCCTACCCCGGCCCCGGCAAGCTATGCAACTGGGTCTTCTCAGGTGCAGGTTCCCTCCACAGTCAAACGAGGAGGTTGAGGAAGATTGTGTCCTTGGCCCCTTTTAGGTATAACCTCCGGTTACTTCAGCTTGCCTTGAGTTTTGCGGGTGCCAAGACCAAATAACTCACTGTGTTTCCAAATTGCATTAGAATGCATTTTTTCTTTATTTTTTAAGTTTTCAGCTACAGTTGACATTCAATATTATATGAGGTCCAGGTGGATAACATAGCAGTTAGACATTTATGTAATTAATTAGAATGTTTGTTTTTCAATAAAATCTTGGGAAATGATGGGTAGTGTTAGTGGTCTAAATGGCATCCCTCACCTACGCATGCGTATTTTTTGTAACAGATTTTTTTTTTTCTAAAAGTTTTCGCCATTGGAGCAGGAAGTGAAACATTAGATTTCTGAAAGTCAAGTATGTTGCGGGGAAAGGGTTACAAGGTCACCTGGTTAGTCTGAAGTGTGTAATTCTCTTCTCTCTCACCTCATTCTTGCTTCTTCAGAGCAGCAGTTGAGAAATACCGCATCAGTGTGATAAGGGCCTCTTGCCTTTCTAACAACTAAAACCATCCTGGACACCTTGCCGTGGACACTCCCTCCATTTAAGCATCAGACAGCTTTAGAACTGCCTTTAAAAACAGCAGATAAATTAATGATTTTCTTGAGAAACACTTTTCACCCAAGAGTTTGACTGAGAAACAGTTGATGGTGCCGTATCCGATCCTTACAGGGAATAAAGATAGGGAGTGTTTCTGCATTCAGCAACTATCCCCGGGACGTAGAGACCAGAAAAGGAACAGCCACGAACTGCAGCGCGTTTGGCTGCCAGTAAAAGAGCTCGTTTTGTTTACATTAGTGTTCTCCAAAGAGACAAGATGAGATTGTCATTATCCAAATGTTGTCCAGTATTTTCCAACTCAGTTCCTGAACTAAAACAAGAGATTGCCAAAAAGCATGTTTACAACATTGAATGCATTGTGTAATAAAGTGTTAGGTAGATCGCTAATAAAATTCCTCCTTTTAGACTTAAATCTCAGTTGAATTTGGGTCTAATTCTCTTCCCCAAAGAGGACAAAGAGAGTTGGCTTTTTGATCAACTGAAATGTACCCAACTTTTTGTTAATAATAGGGGGCGAGATCCCTTTTCCAGATATTGCCCTTGGGAACCACTCCCTTCCAATGGAAGAAATTGGCCCATCTCAACTGAATTGCTAATGGTCATTATCTAATTGATTTTGATTCTCAGATTTGTTAAGACTAAGTTGGCAAAGAATATTTTTCATTGTCCCTATTGGCTCTATTGGCTGACCTGTGAAGGCTGAGCTGGAATGGGGTTGGTGCAAGTTTAGGAATGGAACTGAAATTCAATCCTTAGATTCTCATCGTTGATTTCCTAGGGGAAATTGTAACAACTTCACCTCCCACCCTTTCCTGACACAGAGAATTGTCTGATCAGCATTCCCTTGTTAAAGCATTAGTGGACTAAGCCCCTTGGGAAAGGCAATGATGTGTTTTGAGTATTTGGCCCAAAGTACCACTTAAGATAATTTATCTCAATTTATTCTACTTACAAATGCAGATTAGGAAAGCTGAATCATAATGCTTTAAGTGTAAGTGCACCCTACTCCCAAACATCCATGCAGAGTCGCACATAAGAGGTCTTTTATGCTACATTGTAGTTACGGCTATTATTGTAGTGTTGCTAAAGCATTGTAGGAAGAAATGGGCCCCTGGATTGTCCTTGTTTTCATGACACCTTTGTACACTAACACCTAATTAGTCACACTTTGTTTCGACTTCAGGAATCTGAGATCCTTGTCAGTTCACTACTTTCTTAGGAAGTGGTTCCATTTTAATGTCGATTGTAACTGTGGAGAGCAAAATATACCCACACTGTGGAGTTCTCAGCAAACTTCCTTTTCCACTGGAGTCTGTTTGTATCAACTCCCAATGCGCTGTGTTCTCATTCTGTTCATTCTTTAACCACGTCCACAAAAAGACATCGTTATCCAAAGTAGAACAGGAATACACTTTAAGTCTTCTATAAATAACCACTTTGGAAGAGTATTTATAACATTAGGTTGGGGCCAAGTGCCTCAGAGTTTTCTTTTTCAAATCTCAGGCCTTTCTTTGAAGAACCTTGGGGACAAGAGCTCTGCTTCCCTCCCCCATTTTTGCAACTCCAAGTACAAGTCAAATCTTGTTCTTGTCCGTCCTAGCTTCCTTTTCCCGCGATGGTGGCCACAGTGCCGCCCTCCGAGACAGACACATGACCTGGGCACCGGGTACATGCAAGGAGGCCGCCATGACTGCCTCTTTCAGGTCGAAGTTTACATCCACCCTCCCAACCAGATACAAAGCCTAATGAATGGAAAAGGGAACTGCATTGCAACAGTGAATCATGAAGGCTAATAAAACCAAGACCCGACCCAAGCCGCATCTGGGAGTGAGGTTTTAAGGAGCAGGAAGGAATGCGCACTAATTATCAGACTGTTAATATGTTGCATGTGTTTTGGAGAGGAGATAGTGTGACTCAGGGCAGGCAGTAGCTGAACCAGTAGTCCTGGGTTTTATCCACCGCAGACTTAGTAGTAAGGCAGCAGCTGCACTGTAACTTTTCTAAGGAAACAAATTCCCATACATCCCCATACGCAGCCTGGTGCTGCCACCGAGCATCCCCACTGCTCTCAGCAATTTTAACATTTCTATGGAGAGCGGGATCTGTATAGACACCTTCTGAACAGGATGGAAAGATTAGGTATATCCATTAGGTGATGTTTATGACTCTGTTGTGTCAGTAAACAAAATTTGAAGGCTCTTAAGGTCCTCAGATTCGATTCGAATTAAGACTAAATTGATCATCTGACTTCAAAAAGCCAATGTAATTGGCTAGGAGAGTGAGGTAGTTGAAGAGTCAGGGAAAGAGACATTAAATATAACACAGATTATATTATATTGTTTAATAAGGACTTCTACTTAAAAACATACCTTGTTTAGCTGGTCTGCAGAATGCCAATAATTACAATATTAAGGCAACATATATGAGTATATTAGGCAAAAATATTTTAGTAAGAACAGAGAACATGGACATTTAACATGCCACCAATTTTTTAATTTCTATTTAAGAGTTTTACTTGAAAAGAAGATTTCAATGTTACTAGAGGTACAATTTAAAAATCTATCTTCTTTTTTAACTGGTCCATTTCTTTGCATTCTCCTCAGAAAGGGGAACTTTCTAACTTTCAAAAGGTTAAGGCAGACCTAACCTCCTCTAATTCATTTAAACTAGGAGGAAAAGAATTCCAGATAGTTATAGCTTGTTATTCACCATCTTATTCTAAGCTTTGCTTTATTACCTAGGTCTATTGCTGTCAGTATGAGATACAAAAATAGAAGAAAACAATCTTCGAATTATTATGAAATAAGTACATTTGTTACAATTTCCTTTTATTTCAGAAATAGAACCATATGACCTAGCTGGATAAATTAGAAGTGCTCTTTTAAGCTAAGCTGTATTCAGGCAAATAAAATAGAACCTTTTCTTTTTAAATAGTTTTTATGGTATTTATTTATTTATTTTTAGAGAGGGAGGAGGGAGGGGGAGAGGAGGGGAGAGAAACATCCATGTGTGAGAGAAACATGTATCGGATGTCTCTCAACGTCTAACTGGGGACCTGGCCTGCAACCCAGCATGTGCTCTGAGCTGGGGTCAAACCGGTGACCCTTCGGTTCACAGGCTGGCACTCAATCCACTGAGCCACCCCAGCCAGAGCAATAGAACCTTTTCTTCATGAGAAATTACTAAGTTCTTTCTCCCCACTGATGACTTACTTAGTAGACAGTTCACTTCATTGTAAAGCTAATAGGAAGAGTCTGCAAAACCTCTAAAAACTTCCTTATTTCCCAACTTCTGTTGCTGAAAAAAAGTTCAGATATATCCAATTTTACAAACAGAATCTTCCATTTAGAAGGTATCTAAGTAATACTCATTATGATATTTGGATAATACCCTCAGAATTTCTTTTTTTATCTCTACATAATTACTAAAGGATTTGAGGCAATTTAATATATGTGCTGCTGAAGCAAGCACAGATTTGAGGAAATTTAAAATAAAATGTAAATGCAAACTAAAAACTGAAATGAGGAAACACAAATAGGAATTATATAATAAGGACTCAGTTGCAATAGTTTTACTAGAAACTATGTTAGGGGTTGTTATTAAGCATAACATTTAACTCTTAAGGTTACTGAACCATGAAGAAGGAAAAAACAGAACAAAGAATAAAGTTCTCAATAAGAATAAAAGCAAAACAAAGAAAAACTAACAACAACTATAAAAGTTCATTGGGTCAATAAAAATAAGTCTTGGCATTGGATTCTTTTGTGGACGCTGAAGAGGGAGGATGGATTACAGATCTGGAAACTAATATTAACAAGAAGAGAGATTGGCCAGACTTCGTTCTAAGTACTTTACCTGTGTAATTTAATCCCTAATTACCATAAGATCTCTATGAAATGAGTAGTATTATCTCCATAAAATGAGAACACTGAAGCTATATGATTTCACTCTGTCTACATACTGCACTGTTGAGTCAATTTTAATTTAATTTTAAGTAAGTATCTCTTACCTATTCTTTTTTAATACTTTATTCTCATTTTATTTTCCATCACCATTGGTCCCCCTTATACCCCCTTCCACCTCCACCCACTCCCCTCCCCCGCAATCACCACACTGTTATCCATGTCCATGAGTTTTTTCTCTTCTTGATCACTTTACCCCCCAACACCCTGCCCCCCACAGAGCTGTCAGCCTGCTCTTTATCTGTCAGTTTGCCTCTTTGGCTTGCACCCCTATGTTCATTGCCCCATTTATGTGCAAAAGCCAGGACTGGGAAGCGGCCCAGGTGCCCACTGGTGGGTGCGTGGATAACAGAGCTGTGGAACACAGTGGAACACTACTTGGCTCTTCTCCATCCTAATGACAAGTATAGGACATAATATTAAAGAAGCCTGAAAGTTTCTTTTGAATCGTAACAAAGCAACTTTGTTATTACCATTTATTGAGCACATTTTATATGCTAACTCATCCAAATTTCAGAAGAATCCTTGTTAAGTACTCTCAATATCCCTATTTAACTGATGAGAGCAAAAGAGTCACAGAGAGATCAACTTGCCCTGGTTCCCATAATTATGGAACCTAAATATTTCCTTAGACACGTCCGCATGACGTGCTCCTGGTGACCTAAATGAGCGCAGGGCTGGGTCTTTAAACATTGTACCTTGATAGGTATCCTTAGGCTTTAGGGTGCTGATCTCAAAAGTCAGTATTTCCATCAAAAAGTCATGACAGGAGCTGTGTAGGAGTCAAGTAGAGTTTCTGAATTGCATAGTTGACATTTCATTCCCAGAATGTGAGAGCCTGGCTTGTACCTGGGCCCAGGTAAGGGTGATGCCACCTCTGCATTGGTGTTGCTTTTTGGAGGCATGAAAGGTGAGGCATGAGCTCCCTTTGTGGTAACTTTTGCACTGAAGATGCAAGTATCTCTTTTACTGAATCCTTGAGATCTGACAATAGATTCAGTGCACCCTGCCCTGGTGCATCGAATGCATGGTATTATCTTTATTCATCAGTCCTGATGTTGTGGCCAGTGCCGAATGACATCACCTGTCCACATCAGCGAATTTCCAAATGTGCTTCTCTTTCGTGAACCAAAATTCTAGTTAATTTCTGGCCCACCTTAGCCTGGGATAGAGTCACCAACAGTAGACTAATTTATCCTACAAATACCCACTAGTTTCTGAATTAAAATTAAAACATAGTTCCTAATTATCTACAAAGTGGAAATTTACATGATTCAATTCAGTATCTCCAAATACCAAACATCTAAGAGTAGCAAAATATCAGTAGAAATGAGTCATTGGTAACCTGGAAGCCTTCCTTTTTTTTTGAGTAGATAAGATTTCAACAATGAGATGTCTTAGCAATCACACACTTCTGCCTTTCCTAAGGAAATGACACATCATAGCATGTTTTTCCCTGTTTAATTAAGCACATACAGTATTTATGGTCATCTAACTCCTTTTACTTAAAATTCACAAAGCCTCAGAGATTTTTCTGTCTCTAAATATTTGGAAAAACCACTTAACTTCAAAAACAAATTAAGTCACATCAAATGGGGGAAATCAAAGTACATGACCTCTTAGAGCGAGCATACCCTCCAAGAATCCAGCATGTAACAATGGGCACCGAGGTTGCTTCCAGATTTTGGCTTTTGTAAATAATGCTGCAAAGAACATGGGGGTGCCTCTATCTTCTCATGTTAGTGTTTCCTGTTCTGTGGATAAATACCCAGAAGTAAAACTGCTGGGTTGCCTGGCATATATATTTTTGGGGTTTTTTTGAGGAATCTCCCTACTGCTCTCCACAGTGGCTGCACCAGTCTGCATTCCCACCAACAGGGCACAAGGGTTCCCTTTGCCCCACATCCTCGCCGACACTTATTATTTGTTGACTTTTTTGATAACATCCATTCTGACCGATGTGAGGTGATACCTCATTGTGGTTTGGACTTGCACTTCCCCAATGATCAGTGATGTTAAGCATCTTCTCATATAATATGTCTGGTGGCCATCTGTAGGTATGTCCATCATAGACGAGTGGATTAAAAAGATGTGTAATGAAATATTACACAACAACAGAACAATGAACTTGCCATTTGTGACAACATAGACGAACCTAAAGGGTATTATTCTAAGTGAAATAAATCAGGCAAACAAAGACAAATACCATATGGTTTCACTTATATTAAGAATCTAAAACAAACAAACAAAGCAGAGCAAAAACAGACTCATAGAAACAGAGACCAGAGGGATGTTTACCAGAAGGGAGAGGGTGGGGGATGGGTGGCATAGTCAATAATGTTGTGATAAATTTACATGGTAACAAATGATTACTAAAATTAGTGGGGTGATCACATTGGGTATAAAAATGTTGGATCACTATATCATACGCCCGAAACTAATATAACCAATATAAGCTTATATACCAACTACACTTAAAATTAAATTTTAGAAAGGAACATAAGAATGAATTACTGGCTTATCTGTTTTCTTCCTATTTATCTACCTGTCTCTGTCATTAGGTGATAAATTAAGCTACTCCTTTAAGAAAATTAATAGATACCATTATGTCTTTAAAGTATGCCCTGTGCAGCTGATTAGTGTATTTTAATAAGATAAATTTAAAAGCTCATAAATTATTATCTTCTCTCAAAAGAGAGAATAAGAGATTTTAAAATCCAAGATAATTCAAATTTCAGCATGGCCTAAACTCAATTAGCTTATTTTTACTAATTTACCTAATTTAACATTTACTAATGTCAGAGACAGCAATCTAACCTCAGAAGATTAATTGCAACAAATGGGTATTTGTGTATTTTAATTAATTTTAAAATTCTTAGACAAATGCAATAAAATACAGAGAACAATTTTCATTGGGAATTATTTTCTAAAATATCTAGTGATACAAATACAAACAAGTTTTCTCAGCATGGAACTTTCTAAAATCAGCTTTCTTCTTAAAAAAAAAAATAACTGCACTTCCCCCAAAAATGTGAATTAAAACCAAGAATGACTATAGTGATTTCTCAAGCTCTCTGTTTAATCCAGATGCTGTTTTTTTAATGCAATGAAATAAGGATAGAATAAAAATATTCTTCTTTCATTTTCAAGAATTCTTATTGATCATGTCAAACTGAATATATTTCTTAAATCATATATAAAATAAATATAAAGTCCAAATATATAACTTAAGAGCATATGTACTGCATGTAGTCACTTATGTATTACATGTGTGTTATGCATATATGTTTCCATATACACACATACAATTTTCTTACTGCTAAAAGTATCACACGCCCATTGTTAAAAATGTGGAAGAAAAAGAGGCATCAATACCAGGATAACTTCTAATCCCACTACCCTAAGGCAACTGCTATTCTGTTCTGATCAATTTCCTTTCACCCCTTTCTCTGTAACTATGATTATGTAATTCTAGATTATGCAGCTGCTCCTAGTGGATGTCATACTGCGAATACTATGTTTTATTTCTGGTTATAGTTTTGTTTTCCTCATAGATAGTTTTTATGTTGTTAAAAATATTGATAAGTATTAGTTTAAGACTCCTATAAGATCTGACTTATAGCCATCTCATGGTTTACTTAACTGTTAATGTATGATACATATTTACTATATGTATTTAGGAAATATATGAATATCAAGATTAAAATATTCAAAAATAATTCTATTAGTTTAATATTCTTGTTATCTACAAGCTTCAGATAAACAAATGAGACTTTCATTTTCTATAGCTAGTAGATGGCAATACTAGGATTTGAACTTAAGTCTATATGGTTCCCAGCACTATGCTGTTAACCACTCAACTCAACTGTAGTCTTCAAAAGCTGACTTTTTAGGTAAAAAAGAATATACAAATTTTTTAAGTTATTGGCACGTACTCCCAGCTTTTCAGTGTATTCTAAAGACATTTAACCAGAGCAAAATTAGAATATCAAATGATTTTCCAAACCAAGTATGAGTCAAACTGAGATGACATATTACAACAAGGCCAAGCCTACCTTAGTTTCAAGATAAAGAGACTGCATTCTAGCAAGGGAAATAAAATGACTTCACCAAAATAATAATGAAATATATAGTGATATATACATACATACACACACACACACACACACACACACACACACACACACACGAAAACCATTCCAGAAAAGAAGCCCTGTCTCACAGTGCACCCAGTATTCTCATAAAGAAACAAAGATTCACGAAAACTAAGATTAAGATTTTAGTGGACATACAAGATTGAGAGTTTAGTCCAAGCAAAAGTTTAGATCCAGAGGTGATGAGAAGATGCGTGTCACTACCTCCCAGAATTCTCCCCAAGCAAGGTTGCCAGATGAAATGCAGGACTCCCATGATTCAGGACTCAAACATGATTTGAGACAAACAACAAATGATTTTTAGTATAAATGTGCCCAAAATATTGCACGGGATATGTATACACTAAAAAAATCCATTCATTCTTTATTGGAAATTCAAATTTAATTGGACATTCTGTATTTTTATTCACTAAGTCTGGCAACCCACTCCTAAATCCCTCCAGAGGTAATGGGAAGAATGACAGGCTCTGCCTCATCTCAGATGGCAGTGATTGGAATTTGGGCCGAATTTTCTGTGCCGCTCAGAGGATACGCAAACACAAAATGCGCAGTCACTGTCAGAATGATTGTAAAGTCCAGATCGCATGTTAAGTACCTGCTATGATCCAAATATTTGTGTCCCTTCAAAATTTGCATGTTGAAATCCTAAGCCCCAAAGGTGATGGTATCAGCAGGTGGGAACTTTGGGAGGTGATTAGGTCATGAGGCTGGCACCCTCATGAAAGGGATTAGTGCCCTTCAGAAAGTGACTCCGCAGAGCTCCCTAGTCCCTCACACATGTAAGGACACAAGGAGAAGTCTGTGACCCAGATGAGGGCTTTCCCCTGACCATGACCTCAGACTTCCAGCCTATAGAACTATGAGCAACACGTTTCTGCTGCTTATAGGTCACCCAGTCAGTGATATTTGGTACAGTAGCCCAACCAGACCAAGATACTACCCTTTCTCTGTTCCTAGTTCTTCTTCAATCATGGCAGGGCTATTCCACTGGTGAATTTCATTACTGTTCACTTTGTTTAATACTTATAGCATATTTCATCCTACTATTGCCATCCTACTATTGGTTTCATAAAAGAAAATTACAGTTTTAATAACACGGCTGGCCCAACATTAAATGCACAACTCTTCAAAATAGTTAAGACCTTTCCTTAAAGAAATCCTGTAAGTCTAGCAATGCCCTATTAACTGCTTCATCCATAGTATGGCTAGAAGGCAGGTGGAATCCTTGGGATCTTCTGTTAACCATCCTCATATTTGTAAGATATTTTCTATTTACATTTTATACCAAATCCTGACAGTATTAAGAAAAATGACATATTGCAGAATGGTTATATGGCAGACTCCTATATTTAATTCAATAAAAATATAATTTCATGGCCCCAACATAAATAAAATCATATTATACAGACACTAAAATTAATTGTTATACATAAGAAAAATGGAAGAAAAAAGGACATTGTTTTTCTATAGGAATGATAAAAGCCTTGAGCCAGCACCTTTTGTACGTCTTTTATTCAAATCTTATATAACAGACATACAAAAAGAAAAACAGAACACTAAGGAGTGATTCCCAACAAGAGGAGGAAGGCTTGCCATGGGTGAGCCATCGTATCGAGTGTCCCTTCAGGTATTTGAGGGGAGTCTAGAGAGAGCACTATTATTAATAGTCTAAACCAGAGACATCATGGCACAGGGCTAACTGCAGCCAGAAGCAGAGAGGATGAATTCATCCGTTTATTCATTTGTCCATGTTTTTCTGGCAAATATTTATTGAGTACCTACTATGTGCAGGAACCTCTTCTAGCCAATGAGTATATAGAAGCAAACAAATGAAAATGTCCCTGCTCTATGAAGTCTACATTATAGAAGAGAGAAATAATTTTTTCAATGCAAATGAAAAAATGAAAAACATGATTTTAATTTTATTTTTTTAAACATAGAATAAGGTGCTGTCCTAGAACTGCATTCTCAACGTGGTATCCACTAGTCACAAGCAACCATTTTAATTTAGATTATTTCATTAGTAAAATTAGATAAAATTATTCAGATTTTCAATATCAGTAGTCCATTTTAGGTGCTCAGTAGTTACATATAGAACAGCCTACATTATTGAACATTCTGTCGCTGCAGAAACTTAAGGATGGAACTACTTGAAGACACTTTCTTCCTAGGAGATTTATTAGTTTAGGAGGAGATGATATTTGTACTGGAACCTAAAGGATGAGGAAGAGGCAGCCATGTCAAGATTATTGGAAGGAAGGCTCAGGTGCAGGATACAATTGCGAGAGTCCTGAGGACTTAAGTCAAGAAACAGCAAGAAGGCCGGTGGGGCTGGAGAGCGGAGTGTGACGGGGAGAGAGGGGGGGGAAAGGTCCGCGGGTCAGCTGTGGCTCTCTGGGCCAGGCGTAGCCGTCTGACATTGACCCTGACTTACTAGGAAGCCAGGGACGGAATAGAGGTGAATGACATGATGTGGATTATGTTTCTTAAATCACTTCATTTGGGGAACAAGAGACAGCAAGAGGGCAGAATGAAAGCTTTATACAGGCGAAGAAAATGATGGCTGGGGACGGCACTAACAGCAGAGCCACAGAAAAGCAGGGGAGGCAAGACACATTTTGGAGGTAAAACCAACACATCCCTGTTACGGGGGTGAGAGGTAAAGAAGTGAGAGAAAGAGTGAATGGTGCTGCGTTGCCCTGAGATGGGGAAGCCTACGGGAGCAAGGAACAGCTTTGGGGAGAAATTCAATTGTTTGATTTGTGTGGATACTAGGATCACTATTAAAATTTAAGGGCAACCTACAACAAGTAGGTGGTAGTCGGTGAGCTTAAGTTATATTCAGGGGTAGAGATGTATATCTGGGCTTCACCATCATATGTGTGCAACTTAGGTCATGAACTGGGAGATCCCTGTGGAGACAGAGTAGACGCCTGGGTCCAGTCCAATGCCAACCCTGTGTCTCCACACTGAGTAGGGCAGGGGCAGACGATAGAACAGCCACTTAGAAAGGGAGCCAAAGAGATCGGGGGGAAATCCGGAGAGGGTGGTGTCTCAGAAGACAAGTGGGAACTGTTTCCAGTGGTGTGAAGGAAGAGCTCTCTCAAAGGCGACTGAGAGGAGAGGGGACCCCTGGAAATGAGCAACATGGCAGCATGGTGCCTGATGGGAGTGCCGAGTGGAAGCCCGACTTTACGGGGTTGAGGAGGGAATGAAAAGCAAGAAAATGGGGATATAGAGACAATTGTGTTTTGCTGAGAAGGGGAGAAAAAGATGGAGAAAAACTTGAAGTCAAAGGCAAGTTGTTTTTAAGATGAGAGAGAGCCAAACATATTACAAAGAATGATTCTGTGTTTGGGCAGAAACTGATGATAATGGTCATTCACTTGAGCTGAGATGAATGGAAATTTAATCATCATGAAAATTTTTGTGCGTTAATATTCTTATAAACAGAAGAATAAAAAAATCTGGTTGAAATCTCATGCTCTCAGAAAATACAATCTTCAGTTTTATTTTACTTATGTTTTCCCCAGTGTATCTTCAAATCTCATTTTCTCATTCTATCATTCATTATTTTTCAATAAAATAAATAATATGTCAGTAATTCCCAACTTGCTGGCATTGGAAGACTATGTTTAAGGTTAAGCTATTTTACAGACTCCCACATGGAATTATTATGCTTACATAATGATAAAAAAGCTAGTGTGAATGCTTTAAGAAATTTATCATTTTACCATGACAAAATCTCCATGTATATTTGAATAATAATATATATGCCTGAGATACGATGCTTCTTTGGGCTATGCACAGTGCGTAATGTAACCGTGGATCACGACTGACGTCCTCCAAGCATCTTCGTGCACAGGCTGGAGGTCCTTACACAATATGGGAAGAGAAAAGCCAATGAATAATTGTACACACCACTGGAGCCTGGATCAGGGGAGTCAGTGGGAGTATACAAGTGCTTTTATCCAAATTCAAAAAGTTATTTTTCAAATGGAATCCTTTGAAAGTCCAAAAACTTCCTTTCCTTTGCTGACCCTTAGAAACCACTGACCCAGTACACACCATAAAATCAGAACAATGCTGAAACTTACTGTTATTATTAGCAAATGTTTCACAGAAAATCATCTTGAAGGAAAACTTGTACTTTCTCAATACTAAGTATTGAAAATACAAAATATTTGTAACCAGCAGCAGTATTGGGTCAGAGTCAAGAAAAAAATCAATAAAACCCTAATTTTGGGGAAAAAATTAACTTTTTCCCAAATTATAACTCATCTTAAATCTTATATTTGTACTGTTTGTTTTTAATTAATTTTTTTCCAATTACAGTTGACATTCATTACTTTTGTGCTGGTCTCAGGTGTACAGCACAGTGGTCAGACAACTGCATACTTCACAGAGTGTCCCCAGTATTCCCAGTCCCCAGCTGGCACCGTAGTTATCACATTATTGATTATATGTCCTTTGTTGTACTTTACATCCCTATGACTATTTTGTTTGTTTGTTTTAAATTGAGGAAGCAAAAAGCATTCTTTTAATCTTTGGAGTTTTTCTTTTAATTTTCAAATATATCCTGCATTTTTACAGCAACCTAGTGAGAAGTACAATTGCTCCACGCGCTGTTTTGCTAACAGTTTGTCTCCCACTGAGTGGTGTCGTCGTTGGCCTGAAGTGGTGAAGTCTGGTTCAGCTTCCGAACCAGACTTGACAAGGAACTGCCCTGGGACCCTGGGCTGGGGAAGCAGCTTCCTCTGCTGTGTTGTCAACCTCACCTGCCTCACTGTTCTTTCTGGATGTCCCTTCATTTGCTCTCTGCCCAGATTTCTGATAGAAATTTCATACTCCTGGCCCTGATGCCTGCATCCAGATCTGCCCCTCCCTCTGCTTCCTTATGCACAGCCCTGCCCCAATCTGCCTGATTGCAGCAGGATTTTTTTTGCTCTTAACATAGAAAAAGTGGCATCCTTGGTTGGACAGACGTCACTGAGCTTCTCTAAGGAGAAATAGCCCCTCACCTAAATGACTAAAATATCTCTAAGTGTGTAACTGACCTTTTTAACATGTAGATGAACTTCAGCGTGGGCAAGGTTATAAAGAATTTCATTTCCTTTACTGTAAACGTCCCCTGGCTTTCTATTCCTGCCTGGGTTTTACTAGCGTGCTTGACCTAAAGCTGGCAGTCAGTAAATACTTTGAATAATGGAGTCTGTTTCTTCCATAAAACCTTTTGTAACTTTCCCAATCCCAAATCCTTTTCCCTTGGACTCTCACTGAACTGATCGTTCATACTATTTGTTTAGAAACATATATTATAGACGGATTTGTGACACCTATAACTAGCCTTTATTAAGTTTTCACACATGTTTTGCCTCTTCTCAGAATGTGCCTTCGCAGTGAATTTCAGTGGCTGAATTAAGCATAAGATCTGGACCACAGGTGGCAAACACAAGGCCCACGGGCCGAATCCGGCCGTCCACCTAGTTTTCTCCAGCCCGACACCTTGTTTCTACCCGGTGGCAGCGCCGGGCTCTGGCTTAACAGTTAAGGAGCAGTTACATGTATACGGTCCTAAAATTACATGCAGCCCTTTGAGGGCAACTGCAAGGCTGATGTGGCCCCCGGTGAAGATGAGTTTGACACCCCTGGTCTCGATAGTGGAGCGTGACTTCTACTTTGTACCCTGCACTAAATAATACACATGCATCACTTGACGAGTCGTCATTGATTTGTCTGTAATGCTGATGAAGATCACATTGGAAGCTAAAATAGTATAATTTTATATGGGAGACAAATATTTAAGGAATAAACAGCAGCAGGTGACATGGACTGAAAACATAAATTCACTAACCTCCAAGCAGGAATAAATTCACAAATATTAAAAGTGCAATGGGTCTAGGAAGGGATGCAGACCGAGTTTGGAAAGCCCATGTCAGAATAGGCGATGCTGCCTCCACCACCAGCGGTTTCTCTGCACAGCCTACTGGGTTGGGCAGAGCCCAGGAATAACAATACCTGTTGTTTGTTGAACGCTTTCCATGCATTAGATAATTTATTTCTTATAGAAACGCTACTAAAGAGGGCTGTTTGGTATCACCCAAAATAACAAAAGGCAGACCTAGGGGTTCAGGTCTATCTGATTTCAAATTCTAGGATCAACCCACTGTCCCCGTCACTGTAGGCGATTTTCAGGGGTGTCTCTATTCCTGCATTTAGGTCCTAAGACACTGCTCCGAGCAACCCTGGCAGGGCCCTGCTAGAATTAGGTCTTCAAATAAGGGCATGAAATCTCTTCCCAGGTGATGCCCTATAATAGGGGTGGCCTATAATGTGGACAGTCATAGATTTTGGTTTTGGCCCAGTGTCTCGAGTTTCAAAGTAACTCACCTACTTGTAAACTCGGGTGAGTTTTATGTCCTTATTTCCTGATGCTGGGGTGGCGGGGTGTGAGAATAGCTCAGACCTCTGTCTGTCTGTCTGTCTGTCTAACTAAATATGTAAAATAATGACCCATATAATGCTGGTCTTTCATTCTATTCAGTAAATCAGATCCATGACTGAACCACGTAAAACCAAGCATGTAGTTTTACTTCAAATTCTTTCTCCTTTCTAATAATTCCCTAAAAGGTAAACCTAACCAACTGGATTTTGCTCACTATTTATTATATGTATCAAATTTCTAAAAAGATATGTTCAATAAATCTCCATAGTCTAAATAGAAAAGCAAATTCTATTATAAAAACATACAGTATAACATGTCGTAGATTAACAAATATATATATTACCATATATTTCACCAAGAATCTATGTTCAGACTTTTACTCTGGAAACTAGTGATTGGACAGGCCCCAGAGATGCTCAAAAATAGGAACAAAGGAAGCATTTATTCGAACAGTTTTTTCTCTCATTAAATGGACTGTATTTTTTCATATCATCATATAAATCCACCCTTAATCCAGGGCGCTCCTCGCATTAATTTCTAGGATTTATATAGAAAAGTGGATTTTCTCCTTCCTGGGCTGAGTGTATCTTTTACTTCCACATTTGGGGTGGGGGCACACTATGAGGGGGGCCAGGTAAAGGAGAATGCATAAAATGCCAATTCTCATTTTTCTTCCTGAATTTACCCAAAGGGATGTATTCTAAATTCTAGAAAGAGAAGAAGCTGTGTATCAAAAAAAGCTACTGCATTGGAGCCTAAATTCTCAAGAGACACTCTCTTTCCAAATTTCATATTTGGTGCTGACACCCTTCACCGGTCAAGAGCTGCAGGCCAGCAGTCACTTACATCACTACAGTGGGAATAATGACAAGGAAAACAATCTCATTGACAACAGGTGGCATCTATAGCCACCATGATCAAGAAACCCTGAACTGTCCTGGGAGTAACACTTCTTGCCTTAATGCCTGCATAGGCCGTGTTCTCAGACTTTCGGAAGTTTATTACATCTCACATATTTTGATATTTGGTCACTGCTGAATGGTTTTTAAAGAGTTACACTCTGGCTGGTGTGGCTCAATGGATTGAGTTCCAGCCTGAGAACCGAAGGGTCGCTGGTTCAATTCTCACTCAGGGCACATGCCTAAGTTGCATGCCAGGTAGGGGGCACTCAAGAGGCAACCACACACTGATGTTTCTCTCTCCCTCCCACTCTCTAAAAATAAATAAATAAGATCTTTTTAAAACATAAAGAGTTAAAGGGGGGGGGGCATCAAGAGACTGAAAAGATGGGTGAGTACAGGGGCAGATTTCAAAGGTTTATGACTCCTACTCAACTTTACAACTCCAGGGAATTCTTGAAGGGACAGGGGAAGAAGCAAACCTAAGATGCCGTTCCTGTTCTTTCAGCCACTCATTCCGCCGTCTGACTTCTGTGCCGATGCATGCTCCTGCTGTGGGCCTTGGCAGCACTGCTTCGGTCTCATCTGCTACTGCCTCTGTGGATCGCCCTCCCTTTGGTATCGCCCCACCTCCTCAAGGTCCGAAGTGGTAGGCAGGTGTGAAGTGCGAGACTTCGTGCCCCCGGGGCAGTAGTGGCAGGTGGTGCGTGAGGAGGAGACATGGCTATAGTCTAAAATTCCTCTCCTGGTCTCCCGTAAGTTCTGATTTCTTAGCATTGCCTGTCCTATTAACCAGGGAGTGGAGAAAGAAACTTAATGTTCGGGGAAAGGAACGAGGTTGCATCTTATTTTCAGAGTGTGTGAGAATGGACGCCTAAGTCTGCAGAGGCAGGAGCTGGGTGTTGACAGGAGCTTGAACAGGACGGGGCAGATGGCCCGCAGCCGTAGTCCCCTGTGCAAGATAATAAGGGGCTTGCAGGAGGGGGAGCCTCCAGGCCGAAGGAAGAAGGTGAGAAGCTGAAGAGCAAAGAGCAGAAAGAGAGATGTTAAAGATAGGGCTCAAATGGCCAGAGGAAACCTTTAAGATAAGAGGGCACCAGTCAAAGAATTTCAAAGTGGAAAAAACAAGTAAGTGGAAAATTCTCAGCATGGGCCTGATAAGGCTGCTGGTTCGTCTCCAGAGTGGTGATAGGAGGTTATCACTGCATTTTAGGTAATTAGCAAATACACAATATGGAAAATTCTAGGAAAGAACATAGTCCATTCGTATAAAGAGGGATAATCTCTCTTCTGGGGTGACTTACGTGAATTATTTTTATTTTGTGCTTTGTATTTTATTTTCCTCAACCCCACATTGCTTTCAGTGTTGTTATCTGTACATTTAAAAATTAAACACCGACTAAATGTTAGTATGTGTAACATTTTTGAGGGTGGATTAATTATACTCACTTGTATTTCTGGATCCTGAAATGATTTAATTATCCAAATCATCACTTTACAACATTTAGAAACTAAGATGCACAGGCTTCGAGTGAAAATAAATACATTTTTAAGATGTTCTTTGTGCTGTTTTGAGACAGATACTTCGGAATTTTTTTTAAAAACAACCTCTTTAAATCATATTCATTGCTTGCTTTGATCACTTTTAGAAAAGACAAAAAGCAAAAGGAAAAGGGCTTTTAAAAATTAAATATACATAGCCCTAAATGAACAGGAAATTAGAGGCGCTGATTTGACTTTCCATGAACAGATATCCTAGTTCTGACATTCGTAGTGTGCTTTAAGCTCATTGTTAAGTACAATAGCTATTAGGCAACCTCAATCCACATACAGTTTGCTTCTCTACATTAATTCTCTCCACCACCTCCTCACACCCCTTGGGGAGAAAGAGCAAAATGCCTCTATTGTCTTTAATATTGAAACAGTGCACGAGTCACAAATGGCTAATAAAGTTAAAGAGCACTTTAACTCAGCTGTTAGGGCATTTCTGATAAATACATCTATAGATGAACTTCACATTGTAATCCAGAACTGGGGAGAGGCTCTTGTTACAATTTAGTCTCTTTATAATAAGTGTTTCTTTGAACTTGCACCGCAAGAGGGGAAGGCAAGGCTGATCTTTTAAACACATCAAAGCCTTAGGAAGCTGAAAGCCCGACAGATGCCTTTGTCAATGGGAGAGGAGTCTGCACCCCTCGTCCTATGGAGATGTGGGCCTTTGCCTCTGATGGCAACAGGCGCTCCTGTGGCTGAGGGAACTCCCAGGGAGGTACGCAGACCTGCCACTTCCTTCCATGACTCCCACTTCTTTCCATGTCCCTCTGCTTTGCTTATTAAGTCATCTTTTCTAAAAAGCAATTTTGTACTCAGGAAAAAAAGTTCTAGATACTCGTTGTAGAAAATATATGTGATTATAGAGAAAAATAAAAATGACCAAGAAAGCCACCACTCAGAAGTAATCAGTTATTTTAGATCATCTTTCTACTTTGTGATACATACTATATGTGAGACTATATGTACAGTAGAAATATATACATTGAATTGTAGCTTTTATATCATTGTGATGCTCTAGTACCATATTTAAAGCTTACACTATTAGCAATTCCTCAAATTATTAAATAATGTTATTTCTAACATTTTCTATGATTGCTAGGGGAAATACAACAATTATATGTTAGAATGATTATTTACTTAAAACATACTCTTAGTTGGACATTTTGGTGGTTTTCAGCACGTCAGTATTACATGTAATGAGTTCTGTGTACTTTTTAATGCATAAACCTTTTTTGGCATCTCTGTTTCTTCAGCGTTGATTTCTAAAAGTGAAATTATTTGGTGAAAGGAAATAAGAGTTTTAAAGCTATTCCAGCAAGTTGCTTACTTGTTTTAAAAATGTTACCATTTACAGCCCTATCAGCAATTTACCAAATCCATACCGAAGGTGGTTATTGGTTCTTTTCATCTTAATTTAGTAAGCAAAATATTTTTCTATTTTAATTGGAATCTCTTTTGCAAATAAAGGGTTAAATATTTTTGATGGCTAAAACCTATACGTGTCTTCCCTTAAATTGTATTTTCTCCTTTTTCCAATTTTCTGTCGAGTTTTAGTTTTCTCTTTTTTTATTGAATTTAGGAGGGTGATATTAGTTAATAAAGATATATCAGTTTCAGGTAGCGGTCCCCAACCTTTTTGGCACCAGGGACCGGCGTTGTGGTAGGCAATCTTTCCACGGACCAGGGTGGGGGATGGTTTCAGGACGATTCCTGAAACCTGATGAGTGCATTACATTCAAGCTCACCTCCTGTGCGCTGCCCAGCCCTAACAGGCCCAGAATGGCACCGGTCCACGGCCCAGAGAACACTTCTGGAACACACCATCTGTACACTGTATTGTGTGCTCACGTTCCAAGTCAAGTCTCCATCCATCTCCATTTATCCCCTCTTCATTTTTCTTTTTTGTTGATTTATATGAGCTCTTAATGGACTGGGGTTATCTTGTCAAACTTACGGTAAAAAATATTACCTTTTAAAAAGCTTTTCTTTTTATGAAGTTTGTATTTTGATGTACAAACATGTTTTGCATATTGAAAACTGAAATTTTCACTTTGAGAGCGTGTCCTTGTGTTTTGTTTTCTCATACCTGAGCCTAGGTTATTTCCCTGTAGTTTTACTATGTATGATTGTATTTTGGTGGCTTTTTCCAGGGTAATGCTTCCATTAACTTGGATTTTATTATTGATATAATTAATGG
Organism: Anoura caudifer; assembly: GCA_004027475.1. Lineage (NCBI taxonomy): Eukaryota > Metazoa > Chordata > Mammalia > Chiroptera > Phyllostomidae > Anoura > Anoura caudifer. Next base: position 496,758 of record PVKU01000312.1, on the reverse strand, counting down.
ATCCAACTGAAACTCTTTCGTTGTCCAAATGGTTAGGCACTTGCGTAGTACCCTGTATGAATCTTTTTCTGATTTTTTTCATGCTATCATACTCATAAACTATATTTGACATACTAAATAACTATTCATTATTTATTTGTCCCTGCTGAAAATTATTTGAGAAAGCATGTACAGATAATGGTTAGCCCTGACTGGTGTGACTAAGTTGGTTGAGCTTCATCCACAAAGTGAAAGTGCATGGAGTCAATTCCCGGCGAGGGCACATGCCTGGGTTGCGTGTCCTGTCCCTGGTTGGGACACGTGTGAGAGGCAGCCATTGATGTTTCTCTCACACATTGATGTTTCTCTCCCTCTCTTCCTTCCTCCCTTTCCTCTCTCCAAAAATAAATAAATAATTAAATTTTAAAAGATAATGGGTAAAATAAATAAGTAAAATGAAGCAAAGAAAAACAATAATTGAATTGTAGATGGTGTTAAGAATGAATCAGGACAAATTTCCAACCTTCAATTGTTATAATTTATGAGAAATGAACCATAAATAGTGACTCAGGTTTTCAGCAGCTGGTGAGAAGAGGCAAATTTAGCAATGTTACGAGATTCAGAATTCACAGGCATAAAAAACTAATGTTTAAAAAAATCACAAATTATCTGCTCAATTAACCATAAAGGAGGACACTGTGTAATATGGTGAAATATATTCTTTCTATGTTTTTATAACAAACAGAAGAATGCTGAATAAAGAAATCTGTTTTATAGTAACATATAATACTATTTTCAAGCTCGTGGCTTTGACTTGCTGGTGAGTTTAATTCAAGAATAGTTTTAAAAATCATATTTGTAAGAGTGGATTTCACATCCCCGTTAATTTTTAACACTCTTCCTTTTAGAAGACATTTAGTAGCCACACATTCAAGAATAGTCAGCCTGAGAGTCCTTGGGGCGCCCACTCACCCATGCAGCCAGCTTAGCAACTGGAGAGTGAGGATAGAACTGGCATCTTCTCCAGCCACTGGATGGATACCCTGAGGTCCGGTCACCTTTCTGAGTACCTGTCTGCTGCCCCTCTGCTTGAAGAAATATTTTGTGCGTAGGGTAGTGTCTTAGCTACCTATTCTCTCTGTCGATCTCTCTGTATCACTATCATTGTTGAATTTACTATATCTGTATAGTATATTTTATATCTGAGAGTGAAGTGTTTGCCTCAAAATGATGTATTTTAAATGTGAAATTTGACCCTTTTTAACTATTTCTTCCAATAAAATATAAGGTCCCTTTACCAAATTAAAATATTGAAATTGCATTAAGGACCTACTAAATTAAAATCTGAAATGTTTATAACATTCATATCTCTTTCTATGTGTTTTATATCTCTCTCAAAATTTTGTTTCTTGCTGTAAGTCATATGCACTTTGCTTGTAATTATTTTTGTTTTTATTTGTGACTTTCATTTTCTTTTATAGAGTGGTTTTAATTGATATTTAAAACTCTAAATATTGTGTTGAAGCAATGTAAAAAACTATCAAGGTTTGCAGGTGATTTTGGCGTTTTAGCTAGGGAATCCTGTCATCTGAAGGTAATGAAAGTAAGGTTTCCTCTTTTCAGTACTGATCCTTCTAATTTGTGTCTCATGTTGTAGTACACTGATCCAAACTTCTTGATTAATGTTGAATACTGGTTCTGTTAGTGGGTGTAATTTGCCTGATATTAAACTGTATTTGAATTGCTAGATAAGTCTCATTTGACTATAGGCATCTTCCTGTGCCATACTATTGAATTAATGATTAATTAATTATTACTTCATTTGGGATTCAATGGTAGCTTTCTTTTGTTTATCTTTATCATATTTTAGTGTCAGAGTCTCTGCTTTTTACAAAAATAAGTTGGGATTATTAACACAGCATGTGCTTACCTGTTTAGAAAATTTAATAACATTCACAAATATAACCATTAGATCCTAGGGCCATTTAGGACTGGGAATTGTTTTACAATATCAGCAGCAGCAATGGTGATATTCTATCTTATTTAAGATAGACCCTTTCTCTGTTTGAGTTAGGTGATGAAGAACATAGGTTCCAAGGCTATTTAAAGTTGTTATCATTATTAACATTCATTAATTATACTCTGATGTTTTTAATATTCAAGAAGGTAAAGTCATATGAGTTATTAAAATGGGTATGCATTTGTAATATAGCATCTTCCAAAAAGGCTGTTCACAGAATATTTTTGTTATTTCCACAATCTATGCTTTTCTAACATGTGTGGTCAATAGGGAGGAAAACATAAAATTAAAGCTAAACATGGAAGCAGCCTAAGCACATAGCTTCACTACCAGGTGACTTCGCGCAAAGGACTTGTTTTCCACAATCAACATCCATGTATTAAACAGTGGATTAAAATAGTGACCTAAATTAATAGAATTTCATTGATCTCTACTAACAGTCCTCACGGTGTAATCAATGAATGAATTTAGCACAGCAGAAATTATATTTGACATGAGCTCTGCAATCATAAAATCTGAATGTGTCTTCCCAGTAGAATTTCCAAGGCTTTTGTTTAAATTTTCTTTTTTTTTTTTTGATGAAGTATCTGAATATTAAAGGAGATTTTCATTAAATATATAGTAAGATATATACTGAGTAGAACACTAGCTATGAACAGGATTGGAGAATACAGGCAAAGTGAAGCTTTTCAATGATCAGATTTTCTCAATACAAAGAAAGAAATCTGGAGACTTCTCCAATCTAGCAGCACTTGCTTTAGGGAAGATGCGGTCAGGCATGTCTTCTCACCCTTAAGATGCGTGAGTGTGTCTTGGTGAGTGACCACTGTAAATGATCATTGTTACTATGTGATCCACAGATTCTCACCTGGAAGCATAAGTCCTTACAACTGATGGTTAGAATAAGGCCAACTACACAGATTTTTAACTTATTCTCACTGTTCTGCACCACACTTTATGTTGCAGTTAAATTCTGAATTGGGCATTATTTGAGAGATTAAATTACACCAAATACTATCTTATCTTTAAAAATCCTACATCATTAATAGGGGGGTTTTCCAGTGAAAATGATCAGGAGAGAGAGACAGGACACGTTTCCCTGTGCTACACGGACTTCCCTCATTCTCAGTTTTGACTTCCCCAGCATTTATGATCGATTTGCACAGAGCCTTCCGGGGTTTGTTTACGACCAGTGTACTCATTTTCCAGCAGACTGAACAATGTCAGATGTCAGCTCTCTTGTTCTCCTGGCATGACCATCTCAGATGGAAGCTACTTTGCATGGTATCATTTTTCTAGAGCTAGTGGAAAGAATAGTAAGCTAGGATTGAAGAAAACCCAGGCAAACCACCCATCGTACAAAGCTAGGCATTTCATTTCACCATTGTGTACACCCATTCCGTACCGCCCAGATTATTGACATTCTTTGACAGGACCTCTAATGGCACTCCTACTGATGCACTTCTGGGACATTTCTATATTCGGTGTGTGTGTGTGTGTGTGTGTGTGTGTGTGTGTGTGTGTGTGTGTGTGTGTGTGTGAAGTGACCATATTCCTCTTTGCAGTGGGATGAGAAGGTGGCAGATGTTATGTTTTAGTGAACTGGAAGAAGTTGTATGTTGGCATTGGATTTTAATAAATCTTTGTAGAAGAAGCCTAGAAATATTCCAAGCACACTTAAAGAAAGGGGTAGAAGAAATAGTATTTTTAAAATGGATTCTCACTTTAGAGCAGGGGTGTCCAACTCATTTTCACAGGGGGCCACATCAGCCTCGAGGTTGCCTTCAAAGGGCCGAATGTAATTTTAGGGCTGTATAGACATAACTACTCCTTAACAGTTAAGCGAGAGCTAGGCGCTGCCGCCAGGTAGAAACGAGGTGCCGGGCCTGATAAAACAAGGCGGATTCGGTCTGCAGGTCTGGTGTTTGCCACCTGCGCCCTAGCGTGCCGGGATAATAGGGTAGAATGGAAGAAGTCGGAAAACCAAGTCAAGGGAATAGCGATGGGGCATTTCTATTCTCATACAGAAAAACGATTTGGGACGTCATGAAGTTTCAAGATAACTGAGGCTTACGGAAGCAAAACAGCGGGAAGATAAATTTGAAATAGTGTATACCACTAGTATAAAAAAGTGGTGGCCATTCCTGGTTGTCGGAGCCAAAGAAACGAGACCACCTTGCCCCGCAGTTGTGAGCATTTGTTTCTGGAAAGGAAGAGTGAGGCTGAGTGGAGACAGCGTCAGAGAAGAAAGCTCTGATGAAGGAATCAGATCTAAAATGCAGAAGGCTCTGCTTTCTCTCCCGTCAGCTCCTCCCTCTTCCTGCCGTCATACTCCCCGCATGTAGAATACAAACGTGGGGACAGTGGGATCCAGACGCGCATCATGCATTGTTCAAACTGGCGGTCTCAGCATCATCTCCTTCCATTGCACTAACGAGGCAGCTGTTGAGGGCATGAAAGTCCAATCATGCAGAGGGAATGCACCCCCCTCCTTCATCTGTTAGTCCACTGGAGTTCACATTTTGGAAAACAGTGAAATGCAACACGATCTGGTGGTTAAGAGCCTGACCATGTGATGTCATGTAAGAGTTTGGATCTTGACTCTGAGCTCTTTCAGTTTCACCTTTCGTAGGTGCATGATGGGGTGTACAGTGGGGCTATCGAGGTGACAACCAGAGTGTGCTTAGCGCAGGGTCAGGCACGTAGTGAAACCTCATAAATCAGAGCTATTGTTAATCTTCTACACTTTACCATATCTTCATTTCCCGTCTTCTGCTCTGTGAAATGAACTCAAGAGAAAACAATACTTTTGTCTTCCTTGTTTAGGTCTATACCCTTAGCACCTAGCACAGCGCTTTGAATATACATACATAGGTATAGTTTGCTTCTTTATTTTTGGTTTGCTCTGTTTTTTTTTTTGTTTTGTTTTGTTTGCTGCTAAACTTAAGTCACTCTGCTGAAACCCAGCTGTGCAACAGTTCAGTGCACCTGGCCGTATCTTCTCATTGTTTCACCCACACAGCTTACTTCTAGAATAAATCATATAAATATGGTGAATGTTTTCTGTCCAGAGTGATTTTAATTGACTTAGGTTCAACTAGTTCTACTTTTTTGTAGGCCTGTCTGTTAACTAAGTTTTACTAAACTACAATAAAATATTAGAAGGATGTATAAAAGTCTGAATGCAAGCCTAGTCCATCATAGTGAGCTCAGCTGCACTTAGAAACTTCCGGAGGTGGCCAGTGACCATCAGCAATGTGGTGTTGCCTCCTGAGCCCTTGCAGTCTGATTTCCTCCTCCTCCTCCTTTTCTTCCTCTTCCTCCTTCCTATCCTCCAGTCCTTCTTCTTTTTTCTCCTCTTTCCTCCTCCTCTTTTGCTAACTAGAAGCTTACTACTTAGCACATGCTGAATATGTTTCCTTCCTTACTTGAAACAAGTATGTACCAAAGAACACTCACCACTTCCACTCTTGCTTTTCCAAGTGTGGTCCTTGGACCAGCAGCACTGAAATCCCTGGGAGCTATTAATTGAGAAGCTGAGGCCCCACCTGCCTTGGGGATCTGTGTGAAGCTTGAGAAGCTCTATCTTTACCATATCTAAGGAAGATATGGTTTCACCCACTAGAGGGCATCATCACTAGGCATTCCATTTATTTCAAGTTTGATAAAAAGTTCTTTTAAGAACCACCCTCAGTTGCCAAAGGGATAGTATGCTTAGTTCCTCTAAAATAAAAACAGCAAAGTCAAACCAGGTTACACAGAGAAAGGCAACATGTGAGATTAATGAAATAAGCAGTTCCACGGCACTAGCAAAGCATAAAACCAGGTGCCAAGTCCTAAATTGTAACGTTGGCTCCTGTTCATGGATCGTAGAATTGTAAAGCAGGGAAAGACTTTGATAATCACCTCAGGGGCAACCTCCTTCTTTTGCAGATGAGGAAAGAGATTCTGAGAGGTTAACTGGCCCTTCCTAATTCATAAAGCTCACAATTTGCCAAGCCAAAGCTGGATTCCCCACCAAGAGTAGAAAGAGATTTTCACAAGTTGCTAAACATATCTCTGTAGTATTCCTGGGTAAAATGCAGTTCATACTTGTCTTCTGCACATATGACAGGTTTTAACACTGTTAGTTGTTGTTTCTGAAGAGGAAGGAGATAGAAACAGAGGCATTTGTCATTTTTTTCTTCAGTTATTTATGTTGATCTCCACTACATCCCAACACAGCCTAGAAGTCTTCAGCTCAAGCCCCAAAATGCCCACATGGAAATATCAACCAATCACTCAGTGCTGAGTAACCATGACGCCCCATGGCACAGCTTCGCATTCCTTTTACCATGATGCTAGCATGAGTCCTGCTCTTGGTGGTCTGTGGTTATGGGTGTTACAATAGCTTGGCTGTTAACTGCTTTTAATTCTCAATTCCATATGTTTTCTTGCATGCAAAATGGGATCAACAACACTGTGTCACAGACCCGAGGACACAGAAGGCGATGAAAACTCAGCTAGTAGATCCTCATTCATCTGAGAAGTTGGAAGGCTTCACAAAGAAAGGAACCCTAACTGCACATACAACACCCTTACTACAACTTGCTCACATGTCTTCAAAATGACCTTTTAAACAATGTTTTAAATGTCAATGCTTTTTAAGGAAACACTGAACGAAACATGGAAATCACATGGGAAAAATTTCTACACCGGCAAGGAAAGAACAAAGAACCACATTTTCAATTTTCTCTGCCTTTTCTCTTTCTCTTATTTATCAATGCAATTTCTTAATAAAAACTAAAATCACATAAAATGAGTAGGCAAGCATTTGGATGTTGATGGGTAAAATGCAAGCAGTTTTTCTTAGACTGAGTCCCAGTAGTTGAGCAAAACTCCAAGAGGAAAAATGTATTGAAGCAAAGACTTTGTGGAGTACCCCAGCAACAAAGAAGCTCCTAAAATAAGTATGTAAATGTTTTCAGGAACAGCTAATCTTGCTTAATTTCTACCTTGACAAAGAAATTTAAACATAGCTCCCAAATTAATTTTTCATAGTTGTGCCCTATTTTCCCATCTTTTCCTTTTAGCTACAGTTCATAAATTATGTCATAACCAACTGTCATAATTTTACCACCCATAACTGCTTATAGTGAGTTTCTCACAAGCTCACTCTTAATTATGAAGAATATAAATGCAAAAGATAGTCACTGAGACTGGATTAGAGTCTGAAGTCAAAGATCTAAGTATTTTTTTCTATTTTAAACAAAATAGGCAATGATCTTAGCAAAAAATACAATGATGTCTGATTATTGAGCTAGTAATCATAATCTATAATTTAAAATTTTTTAATTTTAAATTTACTAATTTAAAATTTTTGACTTTCCTAAAAAATCGACCAGATTATATACTATTTATATAGGGTGTGTGTTTTCTCTACCATAACAACAGTACAACAACCATAAAGAAAAACAGTAGCATTTGAGAAACTTCATATTTCAGCATTCATATCAAAATGGATACGCAGCTATTTTAGAAGAGCCATATTACCATTTGGCCTTACCCTACCCATTCCATCTGATAATATCCCCTTTTCCCCATTATAATAAAAGAATGGCTCTCAATTATTGTGAGTGATATTAGTGGTATACTCACGCTTATATCTCAAATGTGCTTTTAATTTTCCCACATGGAGGCAAATTGATGGTGATATCTGAATGTTTTGAGGTAGTCAATGCCAAAAGATTTGGACCTGATTTTAAACTGAATATTTCCCAGATGTGTGGCAGGGCGAGAGGTGAAACAGCTACAGAAACCAGCTTCCCATCCATGCGAGACTTACCTGGGAGAATTTTAAGTAAGGATTAATTAGGCAATGAGACCCTATAAGCAGTCAACCTCACAGCTCCCGGGGGTAAAAGCTGGGCACCTGCTCAGTTGTAACATAAGCCGGATGTTGAGAAAGAGAAGTAGGAACTACCACTGGGTCCTTGCGCTTTGTTTATCATGCTCTTTGAACCAACTTTATTTTGAAAATCCAATTCTTTTGTCAGGCTTACTTACTAAGAGATTAAAGAACTCACAGTTTTTGAATAAGTATCCAAAAGATATTGAAGTAGCAAAAATATATGCAAAATACTTAACTCATGAGTATGAGCTTATAAACATAAAAAGACGGCTTAAGAATAACAAGAGGACACAGCTATTAATGTGGCTCATCCTAGACAAGCTTTGTAGGGGCAGATCCCCCAGGGACACAAAGGTGCTGGAACTCCGTGTCTCTGTGGGAAGCAGGCTACCCATCAGAGGAAGAGGCATTTGGTGCAACTTCACAGTTGTCTGTTCAGATTCAGTAGAGACTAAAGATGCCTGGGAGCAAGATCTCGCCAATTACCCATCCTTCAGTGTTGCGTGCTTTAGCTGGACTTGATTTTGCCACCTAAAATAAACAGCTCATCTTTGTTGGAGACTAGATAGTAATTTTCCCAGAACTACCAGTATTTAGAATGTCTGGGCCCTAAATGTCAAAGCGAATGTTTCTGTTAGGGTACATGCCCATTTTCTGATATTTTTAATTTAAATTATCATGAGGATGTGAGTGCTGGTTTAAATCAGAGGTATCGATGGAGAAGACATATATCAACATAAAAGCCAATATCAATATACGTCAGCCATTGAGATCTGATAATTCAACACATGTAAAAACTAGAATTGGTAAAGTCAAAAGAAATCAATGAAATGTGCCTATTTGCTAACAGTAACAGCAAAATCTTCAGTAACATCAATGCTTCAAGTATGTCAAGTTATTTTGGATTGAAATCTACTTGAAATAATTTTCCTTATATGTCTTTCTCTTTCTTAGACTTTTTAAAAATATTTATTAACATGCGTGAGATTGTCAGATTATGGTACGGAATAAGGGAAATGCACAGAATATGAGAAAGTGTCTTGCAAAGAAAATAGTTGATATTTTTTGGCCTCTAATAAATTTGCCAGAAAATTATGCCTACCAAAAGAGTTAGCGTGTCAATATTTTGCTTCATTTTAAAAGTCAAAAATATATCTGACTTCCCAATGTGATTGCCTTACACAGTAGTTCCCTAGCAAGGGCAACTGAAAAAAGAAACCTATCAGATTCCAGTGAGTAGTACAATCCTCCCTCTACAGGGATGCCAGATCTGTGGAGGGGTTGAATGAAGGTGAAAGAAAAACGGTGAAAACCATGTTCAAGTCTAGCCATTTAACAGTATAGAGCACACATCCCTTGAAGTTCTGAGTGTGAAGACAGCTACGAAAATGTCTCTGATTCTCTCTTTTGGGAAATCGAGTTGGTGTAATTGGATAAAACATGTGGCACAAGTCTGTGCAATTAGCTCACATAGCTCGTACATCAAACATAATTATTAGCGGCTGTTTTTGTCAACTGGCAGATTAGAGAAACAACACAGAGGAACCGATGATGAGGAACAAGACAGAGGGTGAAATGGTCGTACTCTGCCCAGTAGCTTTTATGTCTTGACGTAAAGAAAAGACTGTCATCCTCTCTGGACTCAGAGTATTGACTGAGAAAGCAAAGAGGAATGAGAGGGCTGTTTGCTGGCTATGGGGCTAAAGATAGGATCTCCCAGCAGTCAGAAAGCTGTTAAGCACTCAAGATGAAAAGGCCCATCCGGGACTTAGAGTCAACAAGCAATTGTTTATATCTGGACATTTGCAACAGGCTGCATTACCTCAACATCCTTGCCCAAGTTTCTGAGGCAAAGGCTTTAGGCTTTGTGGTTAGGGTACTTCTTTTAAAAACCTTTTAAAATAGGTTCTGATTGCACACCTATGTGACGAAGGGGAACAAAGTGGTCCTTGAATTTTGCTGTGGTTAAATTTGAAGCAAGTGGAATTTAGTAGGAAACGACTGAGCAGAATAATTCTGGATTTAGGCTTGGGACTCCATTTTATTCCTTCTCTTCCTTCAACATGCAAGTCATGGTAGATCTTTTTATGATCGGTTGATGGCTCTCATCCAATGTGATTTTCATAGGGTTACACTTGGTAACCGGTCCTAAGGGTATGTGCTCACATCTTTGAGCTGAATACACATACACAAAATAATGTGAGGCAGCAGTCTTCAGGCGAGAGGTCACGCCGAGGATGCAAGACCAATTGGGGAGTGGGGGGTGGCGGGGACAGTGGTGAGCTCCTCTCTGTTCCATGGCTTCTGATTTTACCCCACTGCGTCCTCCGTGAAGAGTTGGCACATTCAGATATGGAGGGAATACCTGCCAATGCAGATTAGTTTTCCTTTCCTCTTTCTGAAGGAAAAGAAGTTTGCCAAAGTTGAAAAAGGTATTTGCATGTTGCTTTCTTCAGATAAACTAATTAATTTTGTTCCATGATTTTATATGGATACCTGCTATGTGGATCGTATGGAGAAATGGAAATCACGCTTTCAATAAACTAGGGGCAAGCTGAGTCTCTTCCTACCTCCAGCCAAACTCTCTCTTCTCTTTCTTCATCGTAGTCTTCCCTTCTGCCAAGTGATCAAAGATTAGACTTTTAAAAGAATCTGAACTCTGCTTACTGAATATTTTCCCTGATATAAAAACATACCTAGATCTTATGTCAATGCATAAAAAAATAAGTTCCGCTCCACAGTAGCTGTACCCTACCCATAAAAGTGCTTAGTAGAGTTCTATCCTGAGTTCCATTTCCATGGTCTGCCATAGTTTAATCAATCTTTTTAAACTTTGTAAGGGCATGACTACTTTTATTTCTGTTTGATTAGGTTTTTTTTTTTAATTTTTAACATTGTTTTTCTATCCGATTTGTCTGTGTAAGACAGATGTGCACCTATTTAATAGCATGACTGTGAAATGCATACTGTATTATGGGTCCTGATTTCTGAGTCTGTTTTCATAAAATATGGAAACTTCAAGTATATTCCCTTCTAAAATTATATTATGAGACTAAATTTGACATCTATTTGGACACGATTTACAAAGATCCTTATATGAAAACAAATAGGGTTTACTTTGAATCTTACCCAAGAATAATCTGCACTCAAGTATTTCAATGTTTTTACTAAATTGAATTATATTACAATCACAGTTTTTTCCTGACCTTCTAGAATCAGTAGTGGAGGAGGAAACCTTTGAAAGAGCAATTGAATGAAACTATTGAATGTTGCTCATTCTTCTTCATAGATGTTTCCGTTAATTTATTAACCTGACTTGCTGAAAAGTCAGACACTTTACTGAGAATTGTTTTTGCCATGTTGGTGGTAATTTCACAAATTTATTTCCAATTTTTTTATGGTCCTTTCTAGCTTCTGTTTTTCCCTATCCCATACTGATGCACCAAAACTTTTATCACCATAAATTATTATAAATTAGTCAAGTTACTTCAGGTGAGCTTAATTATTTGATAATGCAAGCTTATCAGAACTGAGCAAGTCAGTTCAAGTTCCTTCTTATGATTGATTGTATGAATTAAATTATATTAAAAGTATATTTCTTTGAGGGGAAATGCTTTTTCAAATTTTGACAAATAGATGTAAATGGAAACATTTCTTCAAACTCAGCAGAATTTTATCCAGCTGAACGGAGATATAAAACAAAGAAGCTTAAGATAACTTTTCTTTGAATGTTGTTCTTTTTTCCCCAGAATTTTTAAAGGTTTAACAATTTTGGGAGAAAATGAATTGAGTAAAATGAGACATTTACAATCAGCATAGTTTGAATGCATGTTTTAATGCAAGAAGTACAAAATCAAATTAGTCTAGTAATTTTATTTCTCTCAGTGTTTCTTCCCTATTAACTTGTGGGTTTGGGTTTCCTTTTTATGTCTTTTTCTTGTAAGCTAGATCCCAGAAATACCTTCTATTCCTGAGAACTCAAGTACATGGTAATTGTAATCTATCTTCTACTCTTAAATGCTGGACTTTCAGCACATTTTATTCAGAACAGCTTGCTAAGACTTGAACCGAGGTTAGTATGAAATAACATTTGCCTGAAATATATATATTTTTCCACTTATCTGTCTCTCAACATTTTTTAAAGTTCTCTTGATTGGTCCCAACACTAAGCGATTCTTTGAAACCACCCCCTACATATAAAGTTCCTTTAGCCATCCGTTTTCACTTTCAAAATTGGATCAGATAGATGTTTTCTCTTAAAGTATTTGTGCACTTTCTCGAGAGTTCACTACTTCAAACCAATTTAGGCACTGGCTTTTAAATAAGATGTAATATCGAGATAATTTCTGGTCTTTGTCCACCATGGGAAAACATATCATGAGTAAGGTAGAGTTCATTTTGTCTAGCAATTTCTTTAAAGATAGCTTATCAACTTAAGAATTAATGAAACAACAAAAATGTTCACTGAGAGTTAAAACGTTCCATTCCCCATGCATAGTTACCAAGAACATTAAAGGATGCATGTTGGGTCTAGTATCAATCCTTAGCTGCTTGTCAGCAAAGAAGGAATAACGCCTTCCTCCCACCCACACGTGGTGAAGGTAACGGTCTCTCAGAACTTCTCCTTCGAGCCCAGTGTTGCCTTCCCCGTGTTGTGTCTGCTAGAGTGTCTTACCCTTACGCCGACACTCCATCTTGGTTTTTGTACTGTCTCAAAACATAGTACCAGGAAAAAAACCCTTTACCTTAATTTCTATGAAACTGTCCCCTCCAGCGTACTCGGCAAAATCCTGGCTGTGTGATTTACTAGTGATTAGAAATGGGTGGTGCTGTCCTTTGCTGGTGCCAACCTCCGAGATTCGTTTTCTTTGCCAGCTGTGTGTTGTGGCAAAGACCGGACACCTCCATATGCCTCAGGGTAAAGGGTCACTTCTGCCTTGGTGTGTGGCCAAACCAGGGCGGTCTTCAGTCCTCTGGACTAAATTTCCATGGGTGATCTTCATGGGTGTCTTGATTAAACTTCCCCTTTTCAGTGGAAGGCAGAATTTCTTATTTCAAAATCATGAGTTACAGAAACATACCATTTTATCTATGGTAACTTAATGTTTCAGTTTGGCAAGTATATGGGTTATTGGTCTTTTGCACAAATAAAAATATACAAACTGATAGTAGTATTTGTATTTCTTAGCAAGTATCATAATTACTCACTTGCTAAATGACTATGGAAAGAACCCTTGAAAGAGTGAATACGCTAATTATATGTTATTCCATACCATGTTGAAAGCTTGGCAAATTTACACTACACATGTGCGAAGTGAGCCTTGAGCTTGTACCTTAAATCTTGCTACATGTTAAGCATTGTAAACTACTGAGCACTGTTCATGCTTAGCTAACTCGTGAACACTTCAGTGCATCAGATAAATTCTTTTCTTGCCAGAAACCCAGTATCAAGATGTGCTCTACTGACCCATTTTATTTTTCTCATAAAAATGAGGAAAAAGGGGATTCTATATTATATTTACTTATCCTAAAGCAATTCATAAGAACTTGAGTAAACGTGCCAGGCATTTTACAGGAACACACTTAGGGCAGTTAGATGCATGGCCAAGATGGCCATTTAGCAAAAGACGCCGCAGAGTGATTCCTCCGACCCTTTATGTTGGCTTTTGAATTTTTCTTACTTAATTCATAAAATGCAGTGGTTGAGCTCCACTAGGATGAATTATTTCTGTGTAATGGATGAGATAAAGTAGCCTATGAAACATTAAGTAGGTATAAAATCTTTGCCTGGCTGCCAACAGCGTATGGATGTTTACAGGAGCCTCAGGGTACGCCAGAAAGAACACGCACGAACGAGTCGCTTCAGGCTGTAAGGAATTTAGAGGTGCTTGGATAAGTCCCTCACTGGCCCTGGGTTTCCAGAGGTCAGTGATCACAGCAGGACATCGGGGACATACCAAACAATCCCCAGATTTCATCACACTCGTCTCTGATTCCACAATTTACGAAAACCTAGCTTTATCTTAAGCCTCCAATGAGCTGAGCTTTTCTTACTAAATAAACGAGACTAAGTTTTCTTATTTAGTAATTTTAGTTGATTTTCAGTCTTTGAAATCTGTGCTTTAAAATTAGACTGACTAGAAGTTTTGATTGACTATATAGGCAACTTCTGAAAATAATTTATGTTGACTTAGTCCCTTGAGGGAGGAGGGAGAAAGTTTTACAGTGGACAGGCCTCCGGTGCCTCCTTACCACAGGAGATCTAATTTAGGGCACTGTTTGGCTTCTGTCGGGCATGACACCTTCTTCTGTCTTTCTGGATTCTCTACAGGTGCTCCCAGCAGCGGTCACATGGCAAGGGTTTGTCGCTTACATCTACATGGCTGGTTTTTAAAACTCTCCCTGCACAGAATGGCAGATTTTCCTTCTTTCCCCTTCCCAGGCCCAGAGAGGAAAGACAGGCCACAGGGGATTCCCTCAGGCTTGTTCCCCAAATGGGAAATGCAGGGGGTGTAATCAGAGTAGGGCCCGAGTGGGGTGTGGCCAGGCTGCCCAGCCCAAGACAACAAAGCAAAACAACATTTCTAAATTTCCCGAATTTTTTCAAGAACTGATTTCTGTATTAAAACAAACAAACAAACAAACAAACAAAAAACACAAGAGGAAAGGACAAAACTAATAAAGAGCTTTATAAAACTTTATACACAAGTATATTTTCCCCATCACAAATATATGTTTATCTTTTAAAAATCAGATAAAAGGCTTGGATGGATGCCACTTTCACAGTGAGCTAGATGGTGAGAAATAGCAGAAAACAGAAGAATTCGGACAGGGAAGAGGGAGCTACACTTAGAGCAGCCCGGCACACTTTGCTTTAGGGGTATAAGGTCAGGAGCAAGGCCGAAAGTAATTACTGAAAATATTACTTTTTAAAAGATAAATTTATATCAGAAAATATATTTGTATGCAAAGTTTTATAAAGCTCTTTATTAGTTTTGTCCTTTCCTCTTGCTTTTTTTTAAATAAAGAAATCATTTCTTCAAAAAATTCTGGAAATTTAGAAATCTTGTTTTGCTTTGTTGTCTTGGGCTGGGCAGCCTGGCCACACCCCACTCGGGCCCTACTCTGATTACACCCCCTGCATTTCCCATTTGGGGAACAAGCCTGAGGGAATCCCCTGTGGCCTGTCTTTCCTCTCTGGGCCTGGGGAGGGGAAAGAGGAAAAATCTGCCATTCTGTGCAGGGAGAGTTTTAAAAACCAGCCATGTAGATGTAAGCGACAAACCCTTGCCATGTGACCACTGCTGGGAGCACCTGTAGAGAATCCAGAAAGACAGAAGAAGGTGTCATGCCCGACAGAAGCCGAGCAGCGCCCTAAATTAGATCTCCTGTGGTAAGGAGGCACCGGAGGCCTGTCCACTGTAAAACTTTCTCCCTCCTCCCTCAAGGGACTAAGTCAACATAAATTATTTTAAGAAGTTGGCTATATTCAATCAAAACTTCTAAAGCACAGATTTCAAAGACTGAAAATCAACTAAAATTACTAAATAAGAAAACTGTCTCATTCATTTAGTAAGAAAAGCTCAGCTCATTGGAGGCTTAAGATAAAGCTAGGTCTTCGTAAATTGTGGAATCAGAGACAAGTGTGATGAAATCTAGGGATTGTTTGGTATGTCCCTGATGTCCTGCCGTGATCACTGATCCCTGGAAACCCAGGGCCAGCCAGGGAGGGGGTAGGGATTGAGAGTGGGAGGTGTGGATGGGTGGGATGGGGGAAAGTGGTAGCAGGAAAATGGAGACAACTGTACTTGAATACCACAAAAAATGCAAAGAATAGAAATAAATTTTAAAAAATTTTAAATGGGATCTAATGTCAATTACCTTGGGTCACAGCAAATGACTCAAACATGTAAGTATTTCCAGCATTTTTTCTCCTGGATTGCTGGTAATTGGGATTGGAGGTAGAGGTCCTATCTCCGGGGACACACAAGCTTTTCTAGGTACTCATGTCATAAAATGAGACATACAATCTTTTCTCATTTTGCAAGTTAATTAAATTTATTTTTTTAAGATTCTATTTATTTATCTTTAGAGAGGAGAAGGGAGGAAGAAAGAGAGGGAAAGAAACATCAATGTTTGGTTGCCTCTCGAGCACCTCCTACTGGGGACCTGGCCGGCAACCCAGGCATGTGCCCTGACTGGGAATTGAACCAGTGACCCTTTGGTTCATAGGCCGGCATTCATTCCACTGAGCCATGCCAGCCAGAGCCTATTTATATCAGCACTTACTATGAAAAATTCTCAAGAATTATAAATAAATTCTTATTTTTAGAAACATGTAACATGTCTCATTGTGAATATAATCTAAGAACACAGAAGATAATGTTTGAAAACATGGCACTGTTGTAATGCTGATAATTATCTATTTCCTGACATAGTTCGATAAAGTGAAATGGACAAACAAAATCTCTGCTGGTGTTGAGTTTACTAAATCTGTTGAGCTAGCACAGTGACAGAAGGAGACACATTAGATGATCATATGCAAATATCTGTTGACTAATGATCAACATGGAAGAACCCAGCGTCCTATTTCATTTGCAATAAAGACGCCACAGAATATTAATCTTTAACACACTTTAACAATTAATTTACAACAAGGGATTACTGTTCATAGACTGTGTTGTTAGTTTTTGATACTTTTAACATTAGATCAATGATGATAAATTACAACAGTGGTCAATTAAAATAGCCCTTAAGTTGAGATTAGTTTTAGAATATGCCACTGTGCGTATCCATAAAGCCAAGAATCACTGTGTTTATTTTATGACTTGAAGTACCAGATGAGAATGTAAAAGGTCACTTTGGTCTTTAGCATACTGGGGAAGATGTCTCTTCTCATATAGAAATGATAAGGATACTCTGCAAATGCAGGTCCTCTTTCCATGCACAATTCTAAATGAATGTCAAGGGTATCTGAAAGAACTGTGGCTAATAGAGAAACTAAATAGCTCTATTGCATTATGCTGAACAGGCAACCGGAGTCTATAATAGTACATGGTAGACCAGACATAGATTAACGATTAGCCCACTCTGCTATCCTCCTTTGAAAGGTGATGAGATCATTCTAAAGCAAGTGTATGCCTTTAACTCTGGGTAGCGGGTAGGCAATCAAGTGAATGCCTACTGATTTATAGCAAGTTCTTGGCCTGAGAACAGTTTAAAGGCCTTGTACACCTTTAATTCCTAGTGTCAACACAGTTAACCCTATAAGAATGTCTATAAAATACTTAAAGGGGTAGTTGAAGACAATTAAGCTCCTACCAACACTTCCACACCCTTATTAAGGAGAAGAAAATAAAGAGTCTGATAATAATCTTATTGCAAGTCTGAAAAACTGACTATAAAAAACAATGTCGTATATTTGTAAACAAATTCCAAATCCAGATATCACAGAGATGCAGATGTTGAAGTCCCACACTTATCAAAAACAAGCAGGACGCAAACCCAGTACTTCTTTCCGCATTCTTTAAAAATTGTTCTTTGATGTTAAGCTGCTGCAATTATTTGTGTCTATTCCTGTTTGTGGTTCTGCTTCTCTGCACATGTTTCTGTCAATACTTTTTTATGTCAAAGGCCTGCTCTATCTCTGAGTCATAGTTTATAGAACAGTGTGTGGTCTGTGGCCCAGCAGAATCATCATTGCCTGGGAAATTGCTGGAAAGTCAAATTCTCTGGCACCTTCCAGATGATTCTTACACAGGCTCAAGTTTGAGAACCACTGGTCTGAAAGACTGATTAACGTGCCAGCCATTCTGATTCAGCACACGGTAAATACACCTATTCCGTGCCCCTGACAGATTCCCTGCAATCCTGCGAGCTACAGGAAATCAGCACCAAGGAAACTGAGACACCGGCAGTCTAGCTGGCTTCCCCAAGTTGACACAGCTAGTTAAGTAACAGAGCTGAGAAGCTAAGACAAGGTCTTCTGCTCTTTCAGAGAGACCTCTTTCTCCCCTCTCATTCACACCCAAGCTCCTCCATAAATTTCATCACATGAAATGTGACTCTGCTGTTTCCTTTAAAAATTTGTGCGAGGTCATTACCAGCCTCGCGGTGTGGGGTGGCGGGGAGAGGGAGAGAGAGAGTCAGTCACATAGGCATGAGCAGCAGGGTGGAGAGAAATGAGAGGAAAATAAGTACCTAATACAAAAATTAGGCACATTTTGACACTCTTTCAAGGGGGTTCAGCTAGTTCTAGATGCAGTTTTTGAAATTGTTGAATCAAGCAAATAGGCAATCTCACTCAGGTTTAAGGCACGTGGGGGTCCTTAAACTAAGCCATACAAATACGGTTCTGTTACCCTGTAGTTGCGTTACTGCGCAGTTAGGTTCTTTCCTTCCCTAGTCTTCAAACACCCATTCTCCTCTTCCGTTTTGCATGCACCACTTGTGGAATATTTTACTGGGCACATGCTCCCCATGAACTTGGTGATGGTCTTCTACTCCATAATATCCATGATATTTTTTTTTTGAGCTCGTGTAACCGTGAAGCAAACAAATAAACCAAGAACCAGCACCAGATGCTTGTTAAAGGTGACAAAGCAGATCTTGTTCAGAGTGCCGCAGTAAGGGAGGGGGACTGCAGTGTTAACAGAGTTCATCTCCAACTAAGAAAAAGGCAGCTGCAGTTGTTAAGGGAGAATAGACAGGGAACCAAGGGGATTGTGGGGGATTTGGGTGGGACAACAGAGGCTAGAGACCATGCAGAAATGAAGAATTACAGGTTAAGTAAGTGGAGAACTGCTAAATGTGGTTGGGCAAGGTGGGCTGGGATGATGTATAATTTGCGGTTTGGCAGCATTGAATTGTCTTAAGTAAAGGCTCAGCATGAGGGCCGGGGCACCTTTGGGGACACAGCCTAGTGAAGACAGTGGCCAGGCTAAAGTCCGGTCAGGTCTCAGAGCAATGTCCAGGAAGGGCCTTTGTATTATGTGGAAGTCCAACAGTTCACGTAATTTTGTTGAGGCTTCATTTAATTTAGCTCTGTTTCACTTTAAAGAGAGGTGAAAACATTTGGCATTTTCAGTATTTCTAATTATGATGATGGAAATTATTTAGATATTGAAAACTACTGTACATTCTTTTTCTGGACGTGATCACATAAACCTGGAATCTGTTGGACTTCCTGAATGTAAAGCAGCGCTTGACTGTCAAGAAGTGTGAGCGGAGCCATGTTTGAAACAAATTCCAGGGTGTAAATGAGCTAACTACCAGCTGGAAAGAAATAATTGCTGTTCAATTTTGTCAACACCAATGTTTATGAAGCCACATTATACTCCACTTGATCATCTGCAAATTAGCTATTATAATTTTTACAACATAGGAAAATTACTACATTTGTTTTGTCATAGACATGAAAGTTAAAACTAATATAGTTTGTGATAGGTATAAAGCTAGATATTTTTATGTTTCCCTAGAATTTTAACATCACATTTGTGAAGATGCTCACTCTCTAAATGTATGGGAGGACCTATAAAAAAGCGATGTTAGGGTTTCTACACTAAACCTCATGTCCTTTATTCAGAAATGAATATTACCAAAATTTGCCCATATTTTTGGTTTAATTCTAACCAGATGACTTATCTAGTTTATCTGCTGGTTCTAACGCAGGCACTCAGGAGCTCCTGAGAGCATTCTATTTTCTCAGCAGAGAAGGGCATTGGAGCTAATCGTGATGACTGAGTCAGCAAGAGAACCATTAAATTTTGATGATCATCTCTCTGTACGAATGAAGAAATAAGGAAACTTAACCATTTAAGTTCCAAATTATTTTTAATAAAGTCACAGAGCTGTAAAACTTTAGTTAACCTAGAAAAATTAATCTATATAAAAGTTAATCCCTTTGTGTTGACAAAACTATATGTTTCTCTAAAAAAAAATTCTACATTTAATGAATACCCAATCTCCCTGTACTCAGCCAGCCATTGGACCAGTCACTGATTTATTTATTCAATAAATATATATTGAGCACAAATTATGAACTATGAACTGTTCTAATAAAAAATAAAGACAGCTGCGATTGCTATGGTAGTTTGAGGAAGACACACAGTTGAAGAGATGAGACCCACGGTGATTCTGAAAGGAAGACCACATTTGGAGCAATTGGCCCCACACCCGTGGGCATGGCCACATAATCAGTGACGTGTGTAGTGTAAACTCAACAGTTTGAGTGACAGCAGACTCAAGGAGCTCAATGGGTTTTCCTATATTATAATGTATTAGACCTTTTTAGGACACTGATAACAATTCATGAGGAAGAGAAAGAGAGAGTTGTCTTAGAGAGGTTAGGATTTGTGAATTATGTCATACTAGTCATGATCTATTTCAGCCCATTGACCAACACTATCAAACTATAGAGCTTTATCATCTATGTTAAATTAAAATATTTAGAGAAAAATAACAGACATGACTGATTCTGAATTCATGAGGCTCTGATATTTATAAGCTGCTCCCAAATTTCACAACTAATTTTTTGAAAAGTACACCCCTCATCCGGGAAAGCACCCCTGTTATTCAACAAAGCAGAACCCTTGCTTTTACCGAGAGCGGCTCCGGAAGGGCCACTGGCAGGAAAGCCGGCTGGGGCTCCGACACACACCGAGCTCCCTTCCCTCCTCAGGCCCATCTTTACCCATTGACTTTCCTCTGCCCAGAATATTCACCTCAACTCCAGAAACTTCCACCCGTTCAAATTCTTCCCCTCAAATCCTACCCCGGGAAGGCCATCTCAAATACCTATGTCTTTTTCAGGATGACCGCTTTACTACTTACAGCCCTGACAACACATTTTTAGCACTTAATGTATTATTTTGTATCATAATTACTTTAGCTAATTGAGTCCTTATCCTACCTGGTTTTAAAAGTCCTTGAAAGTAAGGATGGTGTCTTGCTTGTCTTTGCCTCCTTCAGAGAGAAAGTTCACACAAACCCTGCACATTTGTGCTTAATACGAGTTCACCAAATAATCTTTAGGGTTCCTTTGTATATTCCTATTCTGTTTCTCTAAAAGAGAACAATAGGTCTCGGCATTTAGTTTTTACACTTAGCTTCCCCATCTATAACTGTTTTATTAAAGTTTTGTCTTTTACATTGTCATGTTGTGCCCATGAAAAAATATTTAAGGAGGAAGTTACTATTGAGCACAGTTGCTTTTTTATCCTAATAGCCCAGATCATCTTGGTCCAGTGATGGCTGGGGAGAAGGGGGTCAGATGCTTCTCTTCTGGAGAAGAAGGAAAAGAATAAACTGGGAAAGGTACTTGTGAATGGCCACCTCCTCAGATTTACTTCTCAAGGATTCATCAAATATAATACACCCTCCAAGATAAAAGAAAAGGGGATTTACATGAAAATTATGACTTCTGCTTATGACATACATATAAAGTCTGTTAGACTTCCTTCTCTGAAACTCAGGCATTGTCCCCTGTTGCATGCCTGTTGAAGACCATCTTCTCAATGGGTCATTTTGTCACATGGTTTCCCACAGGATCCCCGTGTGGGAACAGGAAAGAACAGGGAGATATGATGAGCAGGCAGAGTAGTCAGAGACTGAGAGCAAGATATTCTGAAAGTCAAGGTGTAAATGTTGCATCCATCATTACTGACCTGTGTGCAAGGTATACAACCTCAGTATCCTCCATTTTTTTAATCTTCAATTGAGAATAGCAATGCCTCCTACAATAGTCATAGGACCATTATGAGAATTAACGCAATAAACTACAAGAAAGTGCTTCTTACAATAGGCAAATGAATGTGTGTTTATGAGTTCATACCTTAAAGGTAACTACCAGCATGAAGAAAATGGATGTTGAAAGCGTAGAAATGTCTCCTTCATCCTTTCCAGTCTCTCCTTGGTTTGAGCTTGTCAGCCGAGATCTATCTTACTCTGCTAATGAGGATGTGTGCTGTGTTAGGTGAGGGGCTTCCTACAGGGTGCCCGTGGCATGCCGTTCTGGCACATGTCTCTCTGGTGGTGTCGGCTTTGCAGCGGGGAAACTCAGGCATCTCTATTGGCTTATCAACCTGAGAGAGAAAAGGAGGCATTCATGTCTTGAGAGCAAGCCACCCTTTTCCATTGGGAAGAGCTGACAATTTGTCGACCGCATAAAGGATGGTATTCCTATGATAGCTAATAAATGATGAATGATAACATACGATCAACTTCCAGATTTCATGGGCTAAACCAATAGGAATGTGTGGGTTCTGTTCAGAACTACTAGCTTGGTGAAGAAGTTCCAAAATTTAGAACTCTTGGAGGAAAACTTCCCTCTAATAATAATATAGAAGTCACTAAGCTCTAGACCATTGCTAATTATTTAATATGTATATCTGATTTAATCCTCACAACAAGACTATGAGGGTGGTACTACTGTTGTCCTTTTTGCAAATGAGATGAGGACACAGGCAGTTCAATGACTTCCATACCGGTCATTCACCAATAAATGCAAACTGGCATTCAAACCCAACCATTCCGGATCCCGAGGCCTTTGATAATCACCACCGCCCTCCCCTGCCCTGAGGACGCTTTCCCAAGAGTTATAAAATAAGAAGTTAGTATCCAACGTCTTCCTGACATAAAATAGGTGAATATTTTGAGTAGACTATCAAATGCCTTTTCTTGAGTTTTCTACAAACTTTTCAGAGAAAATTATCTCTCGATGCATCAACCAAAACTTGGGTATTAAGGGAATGGTGTCTTCTCTATCAGTTACTAAGTCCCTCGGTTTTCCATTCTTTTTAGGGAAAAAAAAAAAAACCTTAAAAAATGCTGATAGGTATTTTCCCAACCTAGGGTAGCGATTCTGCTATTTTAAAGATGAGGTGGATGCGGGATTAGCCCCTCTGTACCTTGAAATGTCAACACGTTTGCCAAAAATAAATTGATCAGTTAAATGTAGCCAAAATATTTAGTTTATCTAAGTGTTCTACAAAGAAGAAATAGCTTACCACTGTTTTTACAGATTGAGGTAAATCTTACATATTATTGACATGTGCTATAGATTTAATTTAATACCATACTACAGATGTGTGTGCTGATAAGCTTTTGTGAAATCTAGGCTAAGATGAGTAGAGTTGTTTCAATATTTATGGGGTTGAAAATGCAGAGTTAGCAAAGGAAGCATTTTAATTAAAACAACGTTTCCCCCTATATGCTCAGAGGAAAATACAGGGGACTTCTCTTAAAGAACTATTACTTTTTTTCTATACAGCTTCTGGGTTTTTAGGCACATTGAAAGAGGTTGGAATTTTATTTCCAATTTTTAAAAATCTTTTGATTCTAGAACTATCAAAAACAAACTCACTAGCCTCTTCTGATATTTCTTTCTCTCAATTAACTTTACGTGGCTCTTTAAGTGTGGCCTTTTTTCGTTGTGTGTTTTAGGTATCCTGAAGATAACTTCAGTGGAAATCGGAGTTGTTGCCGTCAAAGCCATTAACAGCAACTATTACTTAGCCATGAACAAGAAGGGGAAACTCTATGGCTCAGTAAGTACTCTGCTTTTATTTTCAAAACTCACTGCAGTGAGCGACTACCGCAGTTTTGGAATGCTCCCCCCAGACATCGAATAGCTTCGTTATCACCTCATAGCTAGTACACGGAGCCATAGCGGCTGGTTGGCAGAGTTTCCAGGGCTGGCGGGGCATTCTCTATAACCTCCTGTTGTTCACCCATTAGGGGGCCACACAGGCTGGTGCTGCCATCCGTCAGTCCACGCTCTGGGTTGCTCACGGGTCAGACTCTCCTGGAAGCATCTAATTAGACTGGTGTGGGCACCGCAGACGACTCAGACAAGATCATTGAAAACAAAGATCTTGAATCAAGTAGACAACCATGTAACATGTGTGTTACAGCTGAAGATAAAACAGGGACTCGGATGTTTTGTATTCCATTAAAATCTGAAATGGAGATGTAGCAAGAAATTCATCATTTCACATGCTTTTGAGTCAGCTCCAGAATTTTATTTACCTAGACAATAGACAATGGTGATTAATTCTGTCATCAAGCTGGAACAGCAGGTGCTTTGGGTAGATACATCCCGGTGTTCCATAGCAAGTATTAAGAAATGTCACTTAGAAATGTGTAAATAAACTTATTTTGTTGATTAACATAGGACGGGAGTGCCAGCAGCTCTCACACTTGAGTATGTGTACGGAATTAATAAATCACTGGATTCATTAAAACACATTCCCAGATCTGCTGAATTAGTAAGTCTGTGGTAGGACCTAAGAATTTGCACTTGAACAAGGTCCCAGGTGTTCCTGATGCTACTGGTTTGGCAACCACAAGTTGCCAATCACGGGAACTTGATTCCACAATTGGTCTGGATATAGAATAGTCTTGTATTTCATTCATATCAGGTCCACCTAAAATCGGAGAGTCAGACGTACTTTGGTTCAGTCCCTTTGGCTGGAGTAAATACTTTGGGGATGGGGTGGAGTCAGAAGAATTGTACTTAAATTTTCCATTATATGTTGCTCTATTAAGGAGCCTAGAAAAGTCATAGACTATTTTAAAAAGTGGTTTCAGTTAGGGGTTCATATCATAATCACTTTTGTGGCCTTTTTTCCTTTTTTCAGTGAGCATGCCCAGGTCTCTGCTTAATCTACTACTACCAGAATTACTGGGTAAAAAGAGATTCTGATACATGCACACAGCCAAGGCCAATGCTTTGAATTTAGTCAGTTAGTATGAATTTAGATTGAAGAGAAAATGTAAACACTTAATTCTATTAAAAGATTGAAATCATTTTTAATTGATAAAGTACACTTTTTTGAAAAGGTGACACCAGGGAGAAAGAAAGAACTCTCAAATTAACCACGGCATGCAAGTATTCAACACTGCCCCCCCCCACTCCCCCATCCTGTTCTGTGCCCCAGCTCGGCGCATGCACTGCCCTAACGCTTCTTCCCAAGCTCTGAGGTCTATGAATTATCTCATTCTCTCTCGCCACCTGAAGTAGATGCCCGGCTGCTTTCTATCACACCACCCCATTTTAATGATCTGCAGTGGCTCGTATCAGAGAGCTCTCTCGTTAATGTGTTTTTAGGTGACTTTCTTCTCCTAGAGGATGGTGAACTTCGAGAGGACGGGTCTGCCTTGTCCTCGCCATCCTCTCAGCACTTAGAAGCATACGACCCACAGAGTCGTGCAAAGCTCAAACCTGACAACCTCTCCATCTAGCTCAGCCCGTTACCATCTACGCCCTCCACTCCCAGCCTGCCTCAGAGAGAAACCCACTCTCTAACCGTAGTGTGCTGTCCTGTGATTCCGCATTAGCATCAGGAAGAGTGAAAAATTATAACTTTTCAAATTGAGTGGAAAATCTCCTCACATTGAATGTCCTATCGAGGATGGGACTGGAATAGGAACTTACCAGCTAAAGCACAGGTGGCAAACACAAGACCCGCAGGCTGCATCCGGCCCTCCACCTTGTTTTATCCGGCCCGGCACCTCATTTCTACCCAGTGGCCGCGCTGAGCTCTTGCTTAACAGTTAAGGAGGAGTTACATCTATACAGTCCTAACATTACCTTCAGCCCTTTGAACGCAACCGCGAGGCTGATGTGGCCCCTGGTAAAAATGGGTTTGACACCCCTGGTTAAAGGGTATACCATCAAAATACATGAGCACACACCTAATATAATTCTTTATGCCACATGACAATGCTTGTAATTCCTGCCTTCATAGTGGGGGAAAATAAATTCCATTGATTTCATAAGCCTTCTTAAAAATATCAGTTAGGTACCCAGCGTGATTGATTAAAACACCTCCTTATTCTATCCTCTCTTGCGTATTTTCCTCTATTTCCTTTTGGAAAATGTATCTCTCTCATATTTTCATTATTCATTTTCTGAACGATGCATCTATTGTATTATTAGTGTTCTCTTGATTGACAGAATTAAGAAAATAAATTATAAAATGGAATTTGAACAGAATAGGCCCTCAAAAAATATGAGGTAAGGACCAAAGAAATTTACCGTTACCTCAAAGAAATCCAAAACCTTTCCTTTTTCTAAACTAAGACCCTACTTTGAGATCTTACTTTAACCTAGGTTTTTTTAAAAAAATAATAACTTTAACACTTAATGATTTACCTAAATGCTACAAGCAAGCTAGTTCCTTGGCCCCTCCTGCAGAAAATCTGACACAGCATTTGAGCTGCGGCCTACACATGAAGAGCATCTGAGAGGAGCTGTCTGCTCCAGGTCCGCCTCGCTTGAAGGAGCGCTGACCTGCACATTTATTTCAGGGAGGAAAAAGAATTAAGTATCCACTGCTACTTTTCTATACACAGCTGTTTCAGATATAATTTGAAACACTTATTTATAATTATCCGTGTAAAAAATCATCTTTGCTTTGAAAACCATATAGTTTTATTGATTATTTAATGTATTAACATTGAGAGAGAGAGTGAAACATTGATTTGCTGTTCCACTTATCAATCCATTCATTGGTTGATTCTTCTACGCGCCCGACCAGGGATTGAACCTGCAAACTTGGCGTATCAGGGCAGTGCTCTAACTGAGCTACCCTGCCAGGGCTAAAAACCTTATAGTTTTAAGCAAACTAAGATGAATAAGTAGGAAAAAGCCCTACCAAAATGATTTAAAAATGCGGAATGTTTATCATATTAAAATCTTTCCCTAAAACTATCTACCTTTTTTTACTTTTAACCAAATAAATCATTCGAATGTTACTTTTAAATATTACTTCATACAAGAGAAGCAAACAGGATAAATTAATTCCAGGTAACCAAACTTAAACTAACCACATTGAAATAAACTAGAGCTGTTTAGGATGATTCTGACAATTTTCAAAATTATGATCTAACCCACAGAAACCTGGATATTTAAGACACATATGTTCAGGAATTTTAAATTAAGTGGAAATTTCAAAAAAAAGTGAGAGAAACTACCTGAACTGCCCAGTGGAGACCTCAGCTGAAATATGCCTCTAAGGCCATTAGTTTGGATGGAGAAGGTAGAGCCAAAAGAGAAAAAGCCCCAGTGCGTGAGCTTCTTAACTCAAGACCTATAGTTTGGCCATAAGGGAAGAAGGACAT
The DNA here is from genome assembly GCA_004027475.1 of Anoura caudifer. NCBI lineage: Eukaryota > Metazoa > Chordata > Mammalia > Chiroptera > Phyllostomidae > Anoura > Anoura caudifer. The sequence continues at coordinate 469,747 of PVKU01000312.1, read as the reverse complement.
TTTGAAGCCAGGATCTAGAGATTAGTGAGGTACCGTCCCTTGGTTATTAACTCCAGAGTGAGGTCCTGGATTTATGGAACGAATAAGACATCAATCCTTGTCCCAAAAGATTCCCTTAAAAACACATGGTCACTTGAAACAAAGCCAAAGCATGATAGCCATAGAGCGGAATTTCCCAAGATCAAAGCCTTCAGGCTTATCCAACATAGGCAGTGCTAGTCGCTGTATTTATAATTCCTTTGATATGGTAATTTACAAAGTTAGGTGCTCCATTTCCTACCTTTCAATCATACCTAGATCTCAGAATAAAACCTATCAGGATTCCAAATTATGGGAAATTGTAAATAATTTCCAAAATTGAGAAGTCTGGAATTTAGAAGAGAGGAAGAGCCCCTGCCTCCACCCAGCCTTGTGGTTATCTAGATCTCTTATGGTTTGCTATGGGATCCACTTTCTCATGAGTATGGGTGTATTCATTGTGGATTCACAGGTAAAGCTTGAAAACTTAAAAAGTCCACCTTCTTTGTAATTTCATTTTTCCCATGAGGCACCCTAGTTACTGCTCTGAAAAAAAAAAAAAAAGATTCTGGCACTATTCTGTATCATAGACTCATCACATATATTGTTAGTGGCAGGTTTGTTCCATGATAATCGTCATAGGCACTTACACCGTGTCATATTCCAGGCATGCCAGCTTTTTAAGAGGGCCCCAGCATGCGGTCATGACGGCCAATTAAAATAAACCCTGGGCCTTCAAACACAGAATCTGCTGCACGCTTACGAGTTTTGCTCTTCTGTGTATTAATTGCACAACTTACGGACAAACGTCTACAGCAAACAAAGCCTTGAACGGGGCTCTACAGATGGTTTGTGTCAAATGGAATGAAGTAATGTCATCACAGGAATAAAAGAGCTTGTTTTTTCTTCGCAGAAAGAATTTAACAATGACTGTAAGCTGAAGGAGAGGATAGAGGAAAACGGATACAACACCTACGCCTCCTTTAACTGGCAGCACAATGGGAGGCAGATGTACGTGGCACTGAATGGAAAGGGAGCTCCCCGCAGAGGACAGAAAACCCGAAGGAAAAACACCTCGGCTCACTTTCTCCCGATGCTGGTGCACTCCTAGAAGGCAGCGCTCGCGGGGGCAGCGGAACCGAAGGAATAGTGGGTGTTCTTCACGAAGACAGTAACTCGGAAGGCAAAGATGCACAGCAGACATCTGCTGGCTCGAAAGAAAGGGAGTCTTGCTTGGATGGTTTTGGGACTCACTGCTGACGTATGATGTTCTTTTATTTAGTTTGTATCATGCCTTATAATTGAGATAGAGGCAGATCAAGTGGGATGGACGTTATTCCCAAGCGAACCTCCTTGTGGCTAGGTTTTTGCTTGAATTTTGTTTTTTTAACGTCTGAGATAGAACCTAAAGGACATGAAACAACCTGTTGAATGATCTTTGGAAAAGTTATTTATGGAATATGAACTCGTATCAAAGACCTTCATGGCTCATTCAAGCCTAGTGATTCAATGAGCAGTAAGACACGCAGGCATGTGCTGGAAAGCACTGTGGTGATGTTTTGGGCACAACCAAAGGAGCTTTGGGCGTGGCATCATGGAAGCATTGGATAGGACTGAAAAATGTACACAAGTTAGTGTAAAACTGTTCTAACAAAACAAATAGTACGGTATGCTTGTGCATTCTGCCTTCATCCCTTTCTATTTCCTTCTAAGTTATTTATTTAATAGGATGTTAAATATCTTTCGGGGTTTTAAAGAGTATCCTCAGCAGCTGCCCCCTGACTTGCTCTTTCTTTCTCTTCAGCGCACCACATGCATGTTCACGACAAAGCATTTTTAGAGCTTGGCCAACACTTCGGGACTAGGAGCTGACATTGCAGAAGCAGAGTGAGTGCCCCATGGGCCATCAGCTGACTTAATCAGCAGGTCCGCAAATCAACCATACCCACATGACAGTGCTGTGGCATGGCTTGAGTGACAGATGTCTCCCATCACTTAGAAACGTATCACTGCTAAGTTTTCCTTTCCTAAGAAATAGACTGGAAGGCTAAACTTTTTTCTTCCAATACATCAATGGGTCTCCAAGAATATCCCAAAAGAAGGAAAAGTAATTGTTAAGTACACCTTAGTAGCCTAGCCTTATTATTTACTAGTGATTTCCTGTCATGTGTCACAGTGATAGGGGACGAGGAGGCTGTCTTCATCCATGAGAATGCTAACTGCCCCTCCAGTAGTGCCTCTTCCCCAGGGGAGGTCTCAAGGAACCTGGAGTGAAGTGCAACTTTCCCAGGGGCTTAACCTGAGCAGATGTATCCTAGGATATGTGTAACCATATACTGAAACCTGTTCCAGCCGTACGATCTAGTCCTTACACAACCGAACACAACTTACTTTCTGTAAATTTGAAGAATGTAACTGTGTTGAAATTCATCTTGTTAGAGCAGGCGTAGGAAACAGTACATCATGTTGTATTCTACTAAAGAAATACATAAGCCTTATTTGCAGTGTCTGTAGTGATTTTAAAAATGTAGAAAAATACTATGTGTTCTAAGTATTTCAAGCGATAACTATAAGAGGATGTTGATGCTGCAGTTTTATCTTCATATTTCTTGTTTTGAAAAGGTCTGTTTATTGTTTGGACATGATATTTTGGAACAAGAAAAAAGACTCACTCGATGTGTCGTTTCACTAAAGTTTAACCTCTAGAAAGGCTGGTGGTTTGTGATCTTCTCTTATAACTTAATTGTGTCAATGCTTAACCAGCTCTTCCAGTTAATCTGTTATTTAAGAATTAGCTTTACTACGAAACTTTCCCATAGAGTAATCCTATAAACAGTCATATTTTTCTCATTCCAAAAATTTTGAGATTTCAAAAGAAATGCATCTGAAGCAGTAATTTGGCCTATGGCTTACGTTGCGTTTCATGGACCCTGGCTTCCAACTTGCTTTTTGACAAATGAGATACTAAAAATGTTTAATTTTTGCGGTTGGACTCTGCAGGTTAAGATTTAATGGGTAACGGAGTCTGGGAGCTATAGCGTAACGCATTCCTTTCAGAACTAGATTACCTTTGTTCTTTTATTTTAAAATAATAATTGCACCTGACACATGAACACGGACCACCCACAACCCAAATTAAATATTTGATGAGACCAATACGGTATTGAATGACCATGGTAACAGCAGATAGGGCACAAACTGGGTTCCAATTTCACACAGCCATTTAGATTACCACAGAGACCGTGTAAACAGTCATCATCATGTACTCAAAACAGCAAAACAGCTTCTAGCAACATGCATCAAAGCTTGCAGAAGCCAAAAATAAAAACCATCTCCCTTTCCTCTCCCCTCTCCAACATGCGTGCGCACGCACGTGCGCACACACACACTGACAGAGATGCAGAAACAGTCTGATAAGGAGTAATGAGGTTCTCCTGCATTTAAAAATGGCATCTTTGCTCGATATTGAGACAGAATTCTGTTTCCTTTTGCCGCTAGATTATGGCTACTGGGGGAATAGCAGTTCCAGCCCTGAATGTTGTATATTTTTTAAAAAATCATCATGATTTTGGGAGCTCTGCCTCTGTGGGAACTGTCTGCCCCCAACCCCCCCCCCCGCCACAATGTCAAGGTACATCAGCCAAAACGTGCATCAGCCTGTGCGAGGGATCCTGGGGAGATGCCTCATAAAGACATAGAATCCCTCCCTCCTCTCACCTCCCAAACAGCTGGACAGTGTATAGCATGTTACATTTAAATAAATTAATAAAAATGCTGGGAAAGGAAAATAAAACTATCGTCCTTGTTTGCTTTATTAGCCTAAAACCTCACCTGGTCCTAAAGAGAGAAGCTCCTGCGTCGTGTGCGTGGCAGGATGTGGTTAAATGCCCCGCAGCCCCAAACAACAACAACCGAGAAAACACCACTCAAACATTTGTAAGATTTCTTTAATGCTTTACATGTGTGAGGCAGCTATCCTTACTCTAATAACAACCAAATGCTTTCGATTTTTTCCTATATATTCAGGTCCACCTCATTTACACAGTGGATAAAGGAGGATGGATTGAACACGAGGATGGCTTGTGAAACAATGAGACTTTTGGAGGAAAGCCAGGGGGGCTGCAAAATCTGATTTCAAGGGGGTAGAGTAGGCCAGTGACTTAGATTTGGAAAGCGGAGAGAAAACAAAATATAGAATAACTTGGATCCAGAGCCCACACAAGGTTATTGACTCTATTTAAATAGATAAATATTCCTGCCACACAGATCTAATGATTTTGGTGTTGTTAATTCAGGGTTTATGCTTACCCGCAAAAGTAAAATTTATCTTTTCCTTATCATTGCTTAAATACAGATAGCTGTAGGAAGCCGTGATATATTTCAGGGAAGGTATCCACTTCATGAGAAGTAGCACATTTACATGCAAATACCAGGTTGATGAAATTTTTTTTAGTTCACTGCATGGGACTTCAGCGACTTACCCTAAGCAGGAAGAAAAGGAAGGGGGGCATTTTGGAAGGAATCCTGGACAGAGAGGGCAGCTCTGTGTCCACCAGGAATAGGACATGACGCAGCTAAGACCTGCCTCCTTTCGGGCTCTCATTTTGCTCTTGTCTCTGATTGGCTTTATTTGCTTGGCTACTGCTTGCGTCCAATTTACTTCTTTCCAATTCCAACACCCGAAACCTTTTTCTCAAGGCCCTAAAATGGAAACATCCTAGGTATGCCGCGCATGGGCCAAGTAGGAATAACACCCGAACCTCTAGAGCAATCCATATGACAAGGGATATGGGCATTGTGATGACCAAGCTTCGGTAACATGGCCAGGGTGACAAGGTGTGGGTTTTGGCACCCTCCCCAGTCGGAACGAATGGAAAGCTGCGTACCAAAGGGCAGTGCTGGGCAGTGCAAAAACACTCGGCCCTTATCTACAACTGCTTGAATGAGACTACTGACTTACACATCTTTAAATCCTGCATTTTTCACCAATTGTAATTAGCCTTCATCTATTTATTCAAATCAGAGATTTCAAGATCTTATTCTATAATGCATTTTTTTAATGGGGAAGATTGGATTTGTCTTGTTTTGTTTCATTTCAAAGCCAAGACCAGGTCCCTGACGATAGCCAGGCTCACTGTAATTCTGCAAACTTTATGGAATGATCATTGAGATGAATGCAAGTTTTCACTAAGTAAAAAAAGGTGGTCCTTCTACTAAGTATCAACCTATATCACAACGTGACAGTATAAGTATTTCTTTAAGTTTATCCCAAGAGTATGTACTAGTATTTTCAAGTATATCAACATGTAGAATAAAATCTAAAAATGAAATGCCATTTGTTTTTTTAATTGTAAAATAAAAAATAAAAAGAAAAAATCTGCTTTATATCTTTTACTATGTCTTGTGTACATTCAATGAAACTTCAAAAAACTTTGTAATGTGCATTTTCCTTTCTTTTGCTGGTTAGAAGTAATAAAACGCAAAATGCCCTTATAAGTAAATAATCTACTAAAAACACCTCTGCAAACCCTGTATGTTATTTACAATGGAATATTCATGATCAAACCAATGAGATCAGGGGAACTGACCTCATTCCTAAGTGGCTAATAGTGAATATTTCCAGGTGGCAGCTCCATGATAGCAGCTAAGGACAATAGCTCTATACTCAAAGAGAAAACCATATGTCAACCATATATTCATGTGGCAAGGATTATCTACCATATTTTTATCATCCTCCAGAAAGCATCTACATTCATGTTCTAATACAGGCGATTGTGTCCTCCAGAGATGAACTCAGCAAACGGAGAACTGAAACATCCCAAGGCGTCATCGTAACTGTACGCTGAACATGTGCCTTCTCGAAACTCGGGCAGTGACCCCGGCTGCAGAAAACCAAGTGCGGCAAAGCCTCGCCCTCCTGAAATTTGGGTTTAATCACCTGCTACATGTCTTAAGTGCCCAAGTAATCTTACAATTTTCTAAATGATTTAGTTATCATGTCTGTGGTCAATTTAGGCTGCTGACAATGCAAATATTCTCAGAGAAGTCTTTCAAGGAGAGTGACTTAAAATCAGCATTTCATGAGGTACTGTAAATCAAGAAAAGACTGGTTATAGGAAACATTTAGGTTAGGGGTCACTTATCAATTCAAGTCAACATTAAAAATATTTAGCAGCTGGTATTTAAACACCAGACTTTTCAATAGTCATTTATGGGGGAGGCAGGCATGATCAAAGTGTTCAGACATAAGCCAACGTCTACAAAAATTACATAAGAGAATATCTGTTTGGGGGATATCTTAGTAAAAAATATCTTTCTTACTAAGAAAAACAAAAAAGAAACACAGAAATGGCATTTTGTATAGTAAAGACACAAACAATATCTTACTTGTTTTCCTGATAAATTGAATATTGGATGTAAAGTGCATTTTACAACGCAAGCTTAGCCCCATGCAGGAAAAAAGAAGCTAAACAGGAATTCTTTTAGTAGTATTTTTAAGTCAGTCTGGCAATCATTCCTCCTTATCTTCCGGAGAATTCTGCATTCCATCCTCCGAGGGCTCCTGACAAGTAGTCAAATCAGCATATTTCAACTGCAACAGTTCGTCTTTCTCTTTCTCCTCGTTTTTAACTCCAGGTGATGCTAAATGGCTGTGCGAAAGCTCTTTCCTTAAGACTCGGAGATAGACTTCATTAGGACCCACACCTACTGGAGCTACTTCAAATGAATGAAGATTCCACAGTTCATCTTAGCAGAGATCATCGGAAGCAATTAATTAATATTGGGTACCTGGAACTATTGTTAGTCTCCTGTCTATGTCTTTTTTTATAGTTTCACTTTTTTAAAAGATCCTATTTATTTATTTTTAGAGAGAAGGGAAGGAAGGGAAAAAGAGAGGGAGAGAAACACTGACATGTCAAAGATACACTGATTGGTTCCCTCTCCTACGCCCCAACCTGGGGACCTGGCCTGCAACCCAGTCATGTGCCCTGACTGGGAATCAAACCGGTGACCTTTTGGTTCACAGGCCAGCACCCCAATCCACTGAACCACACCAGCCAGGGCCCCTGGTCTGTATTTTTTAAGCACGTTTCTCTCAGCAGAGGCAGATCCCCGGACTCACACTGACAATACCAGCTTCCTTATTTTCAGTCGTAATTTTCCCAGTGGAATTGCAGAAGCAGCTTTTGAATCCAAATACATTACTGAGCGGGTTCCTGGGATCCTACCGTGTGAAACCACAAGACAGCTGGGTATCAAGGGTCTGCTTCCCCAAAACCTCTAGTACATCCACTTCTAAAAACGGAGAAGGATCTTCTGTAAATATAAGCACATTTGCCAAACACTCTCCCTTCATTTCTTTATTCCCCCTCTAACCACTTACCAGTGAAGCCAATAATCTCCAGGATTCCTATGGCGCTCCGTATTTTACCCCCATTTTTTCCCATCTCAGCTTCCATGCTCATTCTGCACAACTGGCAGTTAAGCAAGCAAGGGGCCAGCAGGCCCCCAGCAGAATGGAATTACCGTGGGAGAGCCCCATGCCAAGTCACCGCGGCACACAACCACTGGGGTACTCGGCGCTCCGAATATCACAGGTTGGTTCGGAGGCTCGCCCGAGTTCTGTCACTGGAAAACTTGTTTGAGGTTCGTCTCTTATACCAAATGCAGTAAATTAGTTAAAATGCGGACCTGTGTCTTTCTAAAGTTATATCCCAACTTTATAAATAATAAAATTACGGACCGTTTCCTTGCCCAGAACTCACCACCAGGGAATGAATGCAGGTCTCCTGATACCAACCGGTCTGCCCTCCATTATATGGTCACGCTACCAAAACAATTAAAACTGCACCATTTACAGCCCAATTTTTAAAATTTTTTAGAAATGTGATTCTAGGGATAATGAAGCTGTTTCATTTTAGTGACACATTTCTCTTTATGAATACTTTCTTGGGAGGAAGAGCATGTATGTTTTTCCATCAGAGAGATGATTTTTAATCCTGACTCTGCCGCTTCTAGCAGTATAAACTTTGAAAAGTTGCCTCATTTAAAATAAGAATGAATGACCGAAACTCTCGAATACATACGCCTGACACAATAATAAAGATTGAGCGTTACCATATTTATTAACACTTTTTGTGTAACAGCTAACGAGCAATAAGTGCTCAATACCTGCTAATTTTCTGGGTCAGTTGTGAACATTTATTTTAAAAATTTCCTAATATGACAAATTAATGATTGAGTCACCTTCAATATCTCTACATTCACCCCTGGCTGGTGTAGCTCAGTGGATTGAGTGCGGGCCTGCGAACCTAAGGATAGCGGTTCGATTCCCAGTCAGGGCACATGCCTGGGTTGCAGGACAGTTCCCAGCAGGGGATGCATGAGAGGCAACCATACATTGGTATTTCTCTCCCTCTCTACTTCCCTTCCCCTCTAAAGATAAATAAATAAAATCTTTAAAAAAAACTCTACATTCACTTGAGATTACTTTGTTACACAGATATCGGTTTAATTTATGTATTATTTCTTTCTTCTGACCATTGATTAGACTATCACTGCATATTAAACCCTGCTTCTTAGCACTGTGGATGCTGGGCTCAGGGGCAGCTCAGAGGAGGGAATGTGCGTCTGAACCACAGTTTCCCCCCGGAAAGGAGGGCCTTCTGAGGCATCAGAACACAGCAGGCAGACACACACGGGGAAGAACACAGGCATGGAGGCAGCTTTCTCACCGCAGGTGCGGAGGTGGCATTGTCTGCGGACTGAGATGTACAACGTTCCCTCGAAAGGAGGAATGAGCATTTCTGGAAAGTTACCGATGTCTCAGTACAGCAATAGTCTGGCAATTATTCAGCCTTTTCTTTTTCTACCAACTAATACAAAGCATCACTTTCATCAACAGTAGAAGTGGTGATTGTCCAACCCCCAAAGAATAGAGGGTACAAAAAACAGGCAAAGAGGGCTTGTGTATTCTGCACTGTGCGGCACCTTCTACTGGACTCTTAATCCTTTTGTGAATATATTGAGAAATAGAAAAAAGTACGCCTACATCTTTGTTTCTAAGAGAGCAATTCAGCGTTTAGAATCCTGTGGAGAAATGGGGAGCATGCTGCCCTGACCCCGTTCAGGACCTAGGACTCACTCCCCAGCTGCAGAAGGCAAGTTGCATGACCCACCCCACCCGCACCTTCATGGAATCCACCTCCAATGACAGCTCCCTGTTGGGTGGAAGAGCCTTGCCCCTTGGCTCAATCTGGGATAATTCCGTGGGGTCATCCCCTGCGGGGTCAGCAGAGACATTTGTCGGGACCGCATCTCAGATCATCTCTCTTCCCTCTGCCTGACCCTGCTTCCTTCGCTCCCACCCGAGTCCCCCAAGCACCTCCAGCAAACTTCCTCCTTGCCAATCTCTATCCCAGAGTCTGTTTCCTCTGGAACTAGATCCAAGACATCTCATATGTGCAGTTGGTTTGTTTGAAGGTGGGGACAATTTGACAAACCGGTAGCAAACCAGCTATTCCTTCTGAATGATGGCTGTGCCTCTGTTTTAACTTAAATAGTGTATACGTTTGCAAGGCCAATGGGAGAGTTTGGACACACAATGCTTCTAAGGAACAGACCAATGAGGGAGCGCTTAGGACCAGCTTGGCGAGTGCCAACAGCATCGGAGAGTGACAATGGGATCACCAGTCTAGTGCCCGGCTAAGAACCGAGGGCAGTGGACACCGAGCTAAGTGCCAACATGAGACAGAGGCAAACAGCAATGGTCTGAAATCTTTCTCTTTTGATAGTATGAAAGAACCAGCAAAAAGAACCTATGACAGACAGTCCCACTGTGGAGAACCTGAAGTTAGAAAAGTATGCTCAACATTTCACACACATACAAAAAAAGTTCCTAATGTTCCCTTACAGGAAAAATAAGGTCAGTATAAATGGCAAATGAGAGATGTGTAAGTACAGAAACTCCACTGCATGATGGTTCACTTCAATTTACCATGAGGCTGAAAGGCAAAAACTAATATTCTCAAAACTAAGAAACTTCCAAAGTATCCCATCCACACAGTTTCCAGGACCTAAGTATTTGTCTTTCATAAAGAAAATCACTGGTAACGATTTGCTATTATTTTTTTCCAAAGTGCTATGCTGAAATTCCATTACTGGGAACCTCAAACATCACTATCCAGGACAATTCCCTATTATTATGTTGGAAACGGAACTTAATTTTAGGTTTCCAATTCCAAGTCCCAAGTGGGAACTAAATGTCACAGAACAAAATGTCATGCAATGAGATCGGATGCTAAAGTACGTGACAGCGAGCAGATGTTTCCCTAACAATTACCACATAGCAAAGGCCGGTCAAAAAAATGAAGCGCAGCGCTTCTCACAAGTCAAAGGGCCCCCACGTGGCCATTTAGCACGCTGGTATTGGCCAGTTTATATTCTGATGAGCACAGAAATACAGAAGGAAATACAAAGCGTGATTATTACAGGAAATATATTTTTAAAGAAATTATTCAAAAGGTCTCCAGGGGCAACTTAGTATCAACAATATAATCCAGGCTCTCAATAAAACATGAAGCAGAGGGATGTAAGTCCTTAATTAGCCTCCTAAAAAACTTATCACCACCATCCCTGCCTGCCTAACACCTTCCCATGAACCACCTTCCCATCTGGGATGCATGAGAAAAGGCAAAAAGAAGAGAAATGGGGACTTAAGGGGACAGATGCTCAGCTCAGGCATGGAAAAGGCAAGATTAGGCCAGACCAGAGAACAAGAAGGCCATGCCCCTTCACCTTGGATACTCTGCATGACCAGATCCCTGAATCTTAGTCCTTGGCTTGGTTCCTCAGCATCAACCTCAATTGGCCAATTTCAGGAAGCAAATGATTTGTTTCAGGGCAGATGTAGATACCCACTTCTAACGCTGTGGTCAAGTTATAGTGGCGGGTAGTGAAACCAAACAGAAAAACAGAAACACTCTTCAAGCCCAGTGGAGACAGATGCCCAAACCTCCATGCGACTATGGTAAATATTAGTTTAATGGTTTAATGGATCAGAGGAAATATTTCAATAACCAAAAGTCAGAAACAGATATAGGGATTACAAAGCCTTCTGATCTAAAAATAAACCTAGATTAAAACAAGTCTTAGCTGCAATCAACATGGTATAACTAACAGTTTCACATAAGAAAACTTACAATAATACACAGCTCACATTATATATGCAATATTTCTTTTCTGGGGGCTCTAAAATATTCTATTGGCTAGTATAGCTTTATATTAATATTTAACATTGGAGGGAATAACAATGTGGGAAGTGTTTTAAGTTCTAAAATGTATCCTTGAACTTTTCCATTCTTCAAGGATACTATCACTTAAATAGCTAATACAAGCTACCTATAAATTTTAGGTACCTAAAATACAATATATTATAAACAGGTTTTTTTTTAATTTCTGAGTTTGCTAATAAATCTTAAAATATGAAAGTATATCATGTTCCTCTTTATTCACTTTCACAAAAATAAGCATTGAAATGTTCCTATACTTTCAGCAGCCTCAGTATATAGAATGCAGGAAATAGGGGACCGGGTCAATTTAAAGAGAAAAAGCCCAAGATGTGTCCCTCTATGACTTTGTGCAAGTCCGTATTCGGTATGTGCGTGATTAGGTGCCACCGAGCGGGCTCTGACCCTGTGAATGAGCGAGGTCCGCGTACTGCCGTGTTCTCCCAGCCCTGCTCAGCCTCTATAGCCTCACGCCTGTGCCTTTTTTTTATGGAGTCAGTGCATCTCATGTTTGGTATTTCCTGCTGCCCTCTATTTTTCCCAGCATTATTATCTTTTCCACAGAACCCTGACTTCTCATGATGTGACAAAGTAGGACAGCATCCGTTCTACCATTTCCGCCTCCAGCGATGTTTCTGGCTCCGTTGGCGGTAGGGCCTACCCATTCATCTTTCTGGCAGGCCTGGAGAGCTCTCCTGCAACACCACCCTTCAAAAGAATCAATGCTTCTGTCAGCCTTCTTCGCTGTTCAACTTTCGCACCCATACTTAGGGATTGGGAAGACAAGGGCGTGGATGATCTTAGCCTTGGTCTCTAACGACACAGCTTTGCTCTTGGTGACCTTTCCTAGTTCTTCCATTGTGGCCATTCTGACTCTCAGCCTTCTCCGGATTTCTTGGCTGGGTCTCCACTTGCACGGATGACAAACCAAAGCAAGCATGGCCTTGAACAATTTCAGTGACTGCCGTGTGCATGTTAAAGTTGTGTATTTCTTCTGTAGTCAGGATTGTTGTCTTCTTGATGTTCAAATGCTGCCCTGCTTTGGCGTTTTCTTCTTTCACTTCCATCAGAAGTTAGTTGTTTCACGTCATTGCTACCTCTGTCAATCAAATGGTATCATCTATACATATTAAGTTATTGAGATTTCTTCCACAGATTTCCACTCCCCTTCCTCTGAATCTCGTACTGGTTTTTTATATGATATATTCCGATGCAGACTAAACAATAGGAAGACGAAATGCACCCTTGTGTAGCAGCTTTACCTAAAGGAAACCATTCCTTCTCTTCATGTCCTGTCCTGACAGGGGCCTCCTATCCCCAGCACAGGTTGGGCATCGGCATCAGGACACTCAAGTGCCGAGGCAAGCTCACTTCTCTCACGGTGGCCCATAGCTTTCATAATCCATGCATTTGTTTTCATTGCTGCGTGGCATCCTATGTCGTGAAAATAGCCCAAGTTATTTACCCGTCCTCAAACTGATGCACATATAGGCTGTTTCTAAATTTTTATAGCTACTGATGCGGCAAGTTCCTTGTAGAAGTCCCTTTGTGTAAAAGGTCAAAAGGCCTCTTCACTGTGTAACTAGAGATGAGCATCTTCGAACTTTCCCACATATTGTCAAGATGCTCTTTTAAGAGTCTCCAAAGAAAACATTGTAATATGGCTTCTTTTCTTGTCATTTTAAAGAAGTTCTTCCCTGTCTTAACACAAAGATTTCCTCTTATAATCATTTCCAAAAGTTTTGAAGATTTTTTTCGTGTTCACACATTCAATCCCTGTGAAATTTACTTCTGTTATTATGGGGGATAGGAATAAAATTTTATTCTTTTTAATACGAATAGCCCATGCCATCCCTATTTAACTTCCAGGTCCACCTCTGTTGTGTATGTAGGGTGACAGCATTAGTTTTTCCAACCAAATCAAAAAGCTTTCGTAATTGGAGAGGTATTATTAGTAATTGGCTCGGAGCACAGGCAGGCTCAGGAGTAGTCCTCAGGCAGACTGAGACACGCAGGCGTCTCACTCACACCTGAAGTTCAAATACGTGTGGGGTCGTTTTTTGACTACTTAGCTTTGTTTGTTAGCTTGTGTCTTATGTTTGTTAGCTTAGCTTATGTCTATTCCTACAGCCACAGCACAGAGTTTTAATGATTAAAGGTTCATGATGCCAGATAGTTGGGGCAAGTTTTGATAACATTTTCTGAAACACAAAATTCTATGGTGTAGAAACTATTACATGTAAAGTTCAGATAGGAAAAAATGATATTTGTAGCATGTAACCCTGAGAAATGTGAGCACACAGAATGCCTACACATTTCTAAGGAAGCAAAACAATGAGACCACTTCACATCCATCAGAATAAAGAAGACTGGGAATTCTGACAGCACCTGGTGGTACAGAAAACCGTTAAAATGGAAAATCCCCCGCACTGCTGTCTCCTGGCAGATGGAGAAGAAAGAGAGCAACCTGTGAACTCCTTCTTCACCGAGAGCATTCCAAAATGCTTCGGGGCCCTTTTCGATTGTGTGTGAGTCTTCAGATCGCTTTGTCCTGTTCCATTTTGGTTCAGTTGGGAGTTTTCTCTGCTCTCAGTGGGCGACATCACAGCATGGAATTTAGAGTATGAATAATGCTGCTTTATTGCACCAAGGGACAAGTGTTCTTTACCACACTAAGGAGTAAAGATGCCACAGAACATTTATTGCCAAAACGGCCTTGGCAAGGGTGGGCGCTGAGAAGGAGGGAATTCAGCCGCCTCAGATTGTCCTCTAGTCTCACAATGGTCATCATTTTTTAAACTTTTACATTAAACATTTTGAGATGCTTGTAGATACATGTGCAATTATAAAAGAAATAAACAGTGAGATCCTGTATATCCTTACCTAATTTTCCCCAATAGTAACATCTTGCAAAACTATAGAACAATGTCCCATGCAGGATACTGGGATTAATAGAGTCCCAGCACTGTCCTTGCCCCAAGCATGTCCATGTTGCCCTTTTATAGCCACACCCACTTGCTCCCCTCCCCCACCCCCTTCTTAACACCAGGCAAAAACCAGTCTGTCCTCTACTGCTATACTTTTGTCATTTTGAAAAATGATATATATGAAATCATACCACATGCAACTTTTCAAAGAGAGAGGGGAGGGAAAGGAAAGGAAGGGAGAAATTAAAAGCATTATTTAGGGTTTTTGATTGAGTTATTCAAAATGCATAGCTTAATTAGGGGAAATAAATTTTTTCCAACTAACTCCTTCTCTTGTTTAAAAAAGCCTTGTATAATAGCATAATCAATAAAATATATATTTTTTCAAAAAAGCCTTATATATGTAGGTTGCCTCTTTCTTAATTACATCCATGCCAATGGTCCCGACGAATTGAATGGTCCCAGTGAAGGAAAGACTATGGAACTTGACTAAACTCAAATAGCAGAGCCTCGCTGTCCTAAATCATGACAGAACAGCACCTGTTTCAGTGAACACGCTGGTTACTTTTTCTTTCCTACATAAGCTCGTACTCTAGACTTGGGAACTGAGTGTCTCTTTCTTGCTGACACGGTGAGCACATCCCTTACCACTCTCTTCCACACTCAGTCTCCTCTAGCACATCGTTCTCACCACGTATGGAATCGAGAAACATGAGGGCACCTTGGGACGTTGGCACTTGCTTGTCCTACTTTGTGGGAGTCTTCCCCCAGGGTATCTGTGTGATTCACTCTTTTCCATCAGGTTTTTATGTAAAGGTCACTTTTCTGAAAGACCTTTCCTATTTTGCTTGACACAATAATATCTAACATATTATACATTGGTTTGGTTAATCTCCAATGGAACTTAAGGTCCATTAAATAGATATTTTTTCTCACTGTTACATCCCCAGAAATTAAACCAGCTCCCCTGACATGTAGTTGGCAAGTAAATATTTGTTGAGCGAATAAACACACAAATGAAAACAAGAATTTGCACACCCTTTAATGCCTATACATCCCTACTAATTGGGCTTGGGGAGATCTTACTGCTGCGTATTTATAAGTTAGGAAAAGTCAAAGGAAAATCTGGAAAACAATCACAGAATGAATGGCAAAACATGGGAGAGAACCCAAGTTTCAGGATCCGTAGCTTAAACTCTACCCCTCACCCCCATGAAGCTTTTGACAATTCCCTACTTTTGCTCTATTATCTAGATTTTGTTTTATTATCTGCCATTCTTACATCTGTTCAACCCACTGGAAATTTTACAGACTGAGCTTTTTTAACTCAAAATTTATAGCAAGACGTGGTTTCCTCAGATCAGACCTGCACTTCCCCAAGAACATGCTTTCCCTGTAGTATTTTGGCATTCCCCTCCCTGGCTCTGCTTGGACCCCAGAGGCCGAAAGGTGTTCCAAAGTGAAAAGTAGCAGGAAGGAAAAATGAACCACCTCCTGAAGCCTCCAAAGAACATCGGTGTCAAGTTTCATTGGCCTATCGGTGTGGATTAGCCAGGAGAGGCGAAGGGGGAGGGCCACTATTTTATTCAGTCTAAGCATTGAGGGTTGAGATATTTCTCTGTAAGCTATTCTCAAAGCCTCGTTATTGAAATCTCTCCTGTTTCTTGCTGACAATTTATTTTTAACCAGGTTTCCTTCATGTGCACTTAGAGAATTTCCTTAACAGGAGCCAGAACATGTTTAATGTCATCGGGATGGACCTTGTTAAACAGGGGACAGATGCCGGTTTTTCCATAATACATAAAAATCTTGTAAAATTTCTTTTTAATTGAGCATGAAACATATAACAGATTTGTTGCCACCTATGTAGAATGACATATTCAAGAGTAAACATGCATGATAGTGTACATACACACACACGTATAATAGTTTTTTCAAAGATTTGGGAGAATAAAAAATAAACACCTGTAGAAAAGATTTTATATGTTACTTGTCATGCAGGTGAGCCTAACCTCAAATTCGCCATCCGTGTCTGAGACAAGGACTACCTTCTATTCCTTCAGTAACATAAACACATACTGTACAGTGATGAAAATCGTTATCATTCCCGGCTTTTGTCATTATTGCCTTACCCACCCAGCAAAGCCCAAGGTAAAATAACACAATGCATTTTTTCGTGCTCTATTTCACAGGCCTGTTAAAGAACTGGCCTCAACAATCTCAGTATATCGGAGAGAATATGGACATTGGGGCCCAACATACGTGCATGCAAACCCGGCCTCAGTCATTGATTTGCCGAATTGAATGGCAGCTTACTTACAGCAAAATAGAGACTAAGAATCTTTTCTTGAAGCTTGCTGTGAAGACTTGAACAGAACAAATAAAGCTACTCGCAGAGCTCTTGGTTTGTAGGAAAAGTGCAATAAATGCAAAACCAACTGAACTTTGAAAGGAAACCTAAACGATTTCTTACTGATATTTCCTTCAAATGAAAAATTGATTTGTCCCCTAAATGTGTCAGACACATCCACCTTAATAAAGTTAAAGTTGGAAGGGATCTTAGGGAGCAACTAGGTCCACCCACTCGTTTTGGTGATGATAAAACAGAGGCCCTGAGAAAATAACTGATAGACAGGACGAGACCTCAGGCAGCCTGGCTTCAAAGTAATAACAAAAAGCTTCATAAAAAATGAAATCCATAATTCTATGACCTATCACTTTTCCTTTTCCTGTTGTTATTCCTTCCATCTCTTTTCATATAGATAGTTCTCCCTATCTGTTAGAATTGGAACCTAAATATAATTTTACAGTTTTTTTAAGTCTATGGTTTAAGAAGCAGGGGAAGGAGAAATAGGGTTGAAGAAACACAGGAAAAGAATGTCCTGTTGAGAAATGACTGCTGTTTATAGTCTTAAATTCTGGACAGCCAAATGTCTTCACATTTACACTCACTCAGTTGGAAATTTCTTTTCTTTACGTCAGAGTAAAAGACCACTAGGCTCTACACCATGGTCTTTGACCAGGCAGGGGTCGTGGAGAGGAAGGGATATGTGTGCATCAACTGGGGGTTTCTTTGGTGATTCTTCCTCTCCCTCTCCTCCATTGATGATCACTAGATTAATTCATAGGATCAAAAGTGGAGTGTTCATGCCACAACATTCTCTGTGTTCTGCATGAAAAATTGTGTTATATATCTTAAGCATTTCTAATATCCAAAAAACACACAGAGACTGTTGACCTCTCATAGTCCTTTGTCTAATGCTCATGAGCACCCATGCAGGTGAGACAACCCAAGGGGAGGGAAGGCTAAACAGTGAGACAATCAAGAGTTGCTCGCTTTTATGCAAACAGTGGAATTCACACATGACCAAGTAAGTAGATTCTCAGGTTATATTATCTAGTTTTGATTAAACTAACCCTAACAACATGGACAATTGGCTTTAAGTCAGAATAAGGAAAACATTACTAATAGAAACATAAGCAAACAACTAGAAAACAGCAGAAGTGGCACTGTTACTCCTGACGCAAGCTTTTAGCTGCGTTACAAGGTTCAAAATGGTCACTATACAGTATGATCTGACATGGTAAGCTATGTGTAGCTTTTTCTTAATAAATAGTCTATGTCTTCAAAGTGAAGTTTATCAATGAGCTTGAAAGTAAAGCTTTTTAAAAGTATATATTCGTCGTATGGTGAGAGTAATTTGAAAATAGAGATTTGGAAATATTTCTATCATTACACAATTTTATGTTGAAAATTATGTACATTTATTACTTAAAATTGGTTGTAAAAATTACAGACTTGTGATTGCTTTGAGATGGTAGCAATATAAAAGGAATCATCGACAAATAGATAATCTTGTACAAAGTATAATGTGATAAATTATGTAAGTCGTATTACAGAAAAGGCTGGGTAAATTGTGGAAGAGGATCAGGGACAAATGACATTTTAATTTGGCTATTAAAACAGGACAAGATTTTAAAGGTGTCATGACTTATATTTAAATCTTTTATCCACCTCGAATTTATTTTGTGTTTGGCGTAAGTTGATGGTCAAGTCTTCTTTTTTTGCATGTAGCTGTCCAGCTCTCCCAACACCATTTGTTGAAGAGGCTGTTTTTGCCCCATTTTATGCTTCTGCCCCCTTGGTTGAATATTAATTGACGATAGAGACTTGGGTTTATTTCTGGGCTTTCTATTTTGTTCCATTGGTCCACATGTCTGCTCTTATGTCAGCACCAGGCTGTTTTGATTATAGTGGCATTGTAATATATTTTAATACCTGGTATTGTGATTCCTCCTACTTTGCTCTTCCTTCTCAAAATTGCTGCAGCTATTTGGGGTCATTTATGGTTCCATATAAAATTTTGAAGTGTTTGCTTTATATCTGTGAAGTATGCTATTGGTACTTTAATAGGGATTACATTGAATCTATAATTTGCTTTGGGTAGTATGGATACTTTGATGATGTTAATTCTTCCAATCCATGAACACAGTATATGTTTTCATTTGTTTGTGTCTTCCTTAATTTCTTTCTTCAGTGTTGTATAGTTTTCTGAGTACAGGTCTTTTACCTGCTTGGTTAGGTTTATTCCTAGGTATTTTATTTTTCTTGTTGCTATATCGAAGGGACTTTTTTCCTGAATTCTGTTTCTGGTATTTCATTGTTGGTGTACAAAAATGCCTTTGATTTCTGGTTATCGACTTTGTATCCCACTGTTTTGCCAAATTCATTTATTAGGTCAAGCAGCTTTTTGGCCAAGTCTCTAGGGTTTTCTATGTACACTATCATGTCATCTGTAAACAATGGCAGTTTTGTTTCCTCCTTTCCAATTCAGATGCCTTTTATTTCTTTTAATTGTCTGATTGCTGTGGCTAGGACTTACAATATTATGTTGAATAGAAGTGGTGAAAGTGGACAACCTTGTCTTGTTCCTGATCTTAGTGGGAAAGA
Source organism: Anoura caudifer (assembly GCA_004027475.1). NCBI lineage: Eukaryota > Metazoa > Chordata > Mammalia > Chiroptera > Phyllostomidae > Anoura > Anoura caudifer. Next base: position 450,563 of record PVKU01000312.1, on the reverse strand, counting down.
TTTTAGTTTTTGCCCATTGAGTATGATGTTAGCTGTAGGTCTCTCATATATGGCCTTTATTATGTTGAGGAATGCTCCCTCTATTCCTACTTTGCTGAGTGTTTTTATCATAAACAGAGCTGTACCTTATCAAATGCTTTTTCTGCATCTATTGATATGATTATGTGATTTTTGTCTTTGCTTTTGTTTATGTGATATATTACATTTATTAATTTGTAAATATTGTACCATCCTTGCACCCCTGGGATGAATCCCACCTCTTCATAGTGTATGATCTTTTTTTATAAGTTGTGACACCATTAAAGTCCTAGAGGAGAACATAGGCAGGGAAATCTCAGATATTCCATGCAGCAATATTTTCACTGATATGTCCCCTAGAGCAAGGGACATAAAGGAAAGAATAAACAAATGGGATCTCATCAAAATAAAAGCTTCTGCCCAGCTAAAGAAAACAGCATTAAAATGAAAAGAGAACCAACAGTATGGGAAAACATATTTTCCAATGATACCTCAGACAAGGGTTTGATTCTCCAAGATATATAAAGAACTCACACGACACCACTCTAAGAAGACAAGCAACCTAATTAAAAAATGGGCAAAGGACTTGAACAGACAATTCTCCAAGGAAGCCATACAGAGGGTCTTGAGGCATATAAAATGATGCTCAGCATCACTAACCATCAGAGAGATGCAAATTAAAACCACAGTGAAATACCACTTCACACCAGTCAGAATGGCCATCATAAACAAAGCAACAAACAACAAATGTTGGAGAGGGTGTGGAGAAAAGGGGACCCTAGTGCACTGTTGGTGGGAATGCAGACTGATGCAGCCACTATGGAAAACAGTATGGAATTTTCTCAGCAAACTAAAAATGGAATTGCCTTTTGACCTGGCAATTCCACTGCTAGGATTATATCCTAAGAACCCTGAAACACTGATCCAAAAGAACCTATGCATCCCAATGTTCATAGCAGCACAATCTACAATAGCCAAGTGCTGGAAGCAACCCAAGTGCCCATCCAAGTAAATGAATGGATCAAAAAACTATGGTACATTTATGCAATGGTATTCTACACAGCAGAAAGAAAGAAGGAGCTCCGATCCTTCGCAACATCGTGGATGGAACTGGAGAGCATTTTGCTAAGTGAAATAAGCCAGGCGCTGAAAGACAAGTACCATATGATCTCACCATTAACAGGAACCTAATCAACAAAACGAACAAGCAAGCAAAGTACAGCCAAAGACATTGAAATTGAGAACAGCCTGAAAGTGATCAGAAGGGAGAGGGAGGGGATAATGGGGGAAAAGGGTGAAGGGTTTACAGGAACAATTATAAAGGACACATGGACAATAACAAGGGGGGAGGCTGAAAATGGGGGAGGGAAGCCAGGACGGATGGGGGAGAAAAGGTAGAAAACTGTACTTGAACAACAATAAAAAAGGATAAGAGTTAACAGGTCATTTTTAGATGAGGAAAAAAGAGAGGCAAAGAGCAGAATTAACAGTACTATTAAAAATGGAAGGAAAAGCAGGATTCTAGGGGAAAGGAATGTTGGAATAGTCAGGCCTCATTTTTCATGATAGTTTTACCACATACGAATGTATTCCTAAACAATTTGTTTAGTATAGCTTACTTTTGAACTTTACATAAATAAACTCAAATTCTATGTACTTCCTCTTACTTTTTTCCCCAAGATTGGGTTTAAGACTCATCCATGTTGATAAATAGGTTGCAGTTCATTTATGTACATTGATGTATAGTTTTATAAAAATTTCACTAATTATTTATTTTAGTGTTAAGGATCTAGAGGTTTTGCTTATTTACTTTTCCTTTCTGTTTTTGCTGCTATAAACATTGTGTGTTGTGCACATTCACCTAGGAATAGACTTTCTGGATTGGGTACATTTATTACCTTACTAGAAGATGCAAATGATTTTCACAGTGATGGTAATACACTTGCAGGGCGTTCTGCTTGCGACGCCTCCTCACCAGCACTCTGTATTTTCAGAACTTAAAAGATATTATAGAAATCTGGTGGTGTGAATGGTGACTGATTTTGACTTGTATTTTTTGATTATTAATAAATATGAACATTTCATCAGTTTATAGGTCATTCTTGGCTTAAGGTCTGTCCTCAATAACTATGTCTTTTATTGTTTGATATATTTAAATTTTTATTTGACTCCTTATTCCTCTGTACTATAATATTAGGGAACATTTTTTATTGTTGTTCAAGTACAATTGTCCCATTTCCCCCTCACCATGCCCCCCCACCCCACCCATCACTGCCTCCCACCCTTGTACCTACCCCCTTCAGCTTTTTCCCTGTGTCCTTTATACATGTTCTTTGATGGCCCTTCCTCTATTTTCCCACATTATCCCTCTCCCTCCTATTTCTTAAATTAATCAATAAATGAATAATCTAACAGCATTATGTCAATTCTATTAAATTATAGTGTTACAGCAGGATTCTACTATTTTTCTTAGGGTACCAAAAATTTTGAAAACCAAACTAATGTTATTTGGAATGTTATTAATGTTATATAATGTATTTGCTACACATTATCTTTCAGGGGTTGTAGTTACCTTCTCTATATCCACAAGGGTAATGCTCCTAATGTTTAACGTCGAACAGAGTTTCTAGCCCTAGAGAACTCACATCAGGTTTCCAAATGAGCCATGACCTTTGTTGCCTCTAGGTCTTTAAATATGCAGTCCTTCCTGTCATTACTGCCTCTACCCCAAACAATCTTTCAGGTTATGGGTTCAGGATTCCCTTAGATTCTACAGATCAAAAGATTATTTTCCAATATTGACACTAAAATACAATGGTAGATCCTTGTAATTACTTCTTCCTTTCTGTTTTCACACAATCATATTTTACTTTGTCACCTTTCCTCATTACTCTAAGCAGACAAAAATCATGTAGAAAGCTGTTGCTCTGAATTTATGTTTTTGAAATAATCATATGTTTAATAATATGCACAGAGTCCAAAATCCCAATGGATATTTTTATTAAAGACATATTTTAAAATAACATTAATGGCATAGTTGTCAGAATCTTTTGTTTGTTCTTTCCACTCTTTAACATTTGGGAACAGTTATATTCTTTCCACTACGAATTTTATATATATATATATTTGAGGGATACTATTTTCATAAATATATATATTCACTATTTGAATTAAGCCCATTTGTGTCTTTCTGCCATACTTAATACATGTAGTTTAAAGAAGAAAATGTGTTTAATTAACCATTTCAATGAAAATAGTAAAAAATAGCAATTTCCAGAAAAACAAATAAAAGAATCAACTCAATAGGATTCTGCTGACACCAAATTAAATATTTTTACTTATTCGAGTATGATCATACCATTTTTTACATACAAACAAAGTTTCTCCTCTGAGGGCAAAGTAATTTTCTAGGGGAGCCCTTCCCCTCCATAAAATGCAGAGTGCAAGAGAGATTCTTAGCCCTTCATGCATGGGTTTGGTTTTCATTTGCTTCCCCTTGAAATATGTGTATCATTTCCACATTTTAGACATTACTGTGTGTCTGCATCTGTAGAGTTCAATATCAGCGATATTCCGTTTTGAAAGTGTTGTATGTACATATTATTTTCAATGTTATTCTCTAGCACTTTCCGAGCATAAGAGAAAAATCAGTGTCACACACCGGAGGCACAAATGTGTTTCATTTCCATCCTTCGGCTCCGAACACTCAAATGCTTCCCCGAGGGGAGAAGGGAGGTTGCACAGCCTCTTGGTACTTCGTTGCCTGCCAGCGCTTGGAGAACACGTGTTCTATTACTCCGAGTAGTTACTGCTGTTGCCCTCTCTAAGCCCCTAGGCATTCCATGAAGGGGGTTGTAGCAAAGGTTTTAATTCTGTTCCAGGAACACTGGGGTTCACCTCCACCGCCAAGAGCTTCTTCCAGGGGAATAATGTAAATGCTTTGAAAACACAGTGTATTACCCCATGAGCAAAGGGGCATTACAAAGGGACAGAGATGAGAGGCAAAGCCCCCCTGAGAGCCTTAGGTGAGGGGCTGATGTGTAGCATTGATGATGGCTTCAAACTGACCACACATATACCTCCCTTTCAAAATACTAACCCATTTGATATCTTCCTTATGTTTAATCTAGTGCAGCATCTTTTTAGTCCGATTCCAGCATCTTGAAGTAGAACTCATATTTCCAAATTTTTTAATGTGCTGTAGTTCACCCCAAATTTTTGAATACTACTAATTAAAGCTAAATATGAAATTAGTTATTCATTTTATTTAATATTTGATGCGGGTATAGATGTTGAGGAAGAAACAATTTCTATACACTTTTGCATTAATTATGTCAATACACCTTTTTAGAGAATGTGTTTTGTTACTTCCTGGTTTGATCTTCCTTTGTATGTGTGACTGTAAATTATAGTAATTTACATTCAATGTATACATGCATACACTCACATAATAAAGAAGTCCTATTGGTTGGGCAAAACCTAATTTTCCACATGCTATATATTATTGTAATTTCCACAGAAGTAATTTAGTTACATGGATTTTTAATTTTTTTTTTTTTTTACTTTGCTGGTGTTTTTCAAACCTGTGAAGGAATTTTTGAATATTTTTGTTTTAAGTTACTAAGTAACTTTGGTGGTTATCAAATAATTTTGTTTTTGGTCTTATGTTTGTAGTGAATAACTCCCATACCATATATGAGTAGCCTATAAAATGAATTCAAAAACCTCTCAACTGTAAGTCACTGCATCAAAAGTTGGACCTATACACCCCAGGAAAAGAGAATTCAGTAACATCTCAACAACTTGTAGGATAATTAGGTCACAAGTTTTGTAACTTCATTGGACCAACTCTATGCATTAGTTAGAATTTACAAATGTCATTTTCCTTGTAATCTCTCTCACACTGTGATATGCAGTGAATACAGGAAAGTCCCCCTAAGACCAGTAAGTTAGACAACCCATTGTTTGGGGGGGGGGGGTGGCAATTGACCACCTTCAGTGGACTTGACATGAAGTATTTTGGGCTCATTATTAAACCTTTATCTTTCATGAGTTTTTCTAACCTTTCCTATTTAGGAAGATGCCTAAGTAACTCATTTCAATTTCCTGACACTGATCTATCCAAGTGACACAAAAACAGAGTGATAGGACTGAGAACAGCAAGTTGAGAACCTACTTTCTCATCTCAGTACTTGTTTGTTTGTTTGTTTGTTTGTTTACCTTTCAGACATTTGCTCCTACCAAGGGTTGATGCTGTGGGAAGAGTATGTGACAATTTTCTATCTTCATGGCCCTGTTGGCCAGGTTGGGAAGAAGAAGAATGGAGATGAGATTGAGGCAAAAGAAACAAAACTGTGAATCAGGTCTCAGCCTAATGTTAGCACCCAGCTAGAAAGCGACATGGCAGCAGGGACCTTGGCTATCTTAGTCAGCTCTGTCCTCAGGGCCTAGAAAAGTGCCTGGTAGACAGTGTCAACAAACTCTGCATCTGGACTGTCTTGACCATGACCTTGCTGGTGAATGTGGCAGCATGTGAAAGAGGAAAGTTCATTTGACCTGGAGTCAAAACAGTCAAGCACATCTTTGATTCTCACAGGACTGAACTGAGAACTAATGAACATCTTAAGTGACTGATAAACAGCGCTCCTCCAGCATGCTCCGCTGGTTTCCAAATCCTTTGAAAACCATTTCTGATTCTCCTTCCACCAACCCTAGTACTATAATGCTACCAAGAATGCTTAACCTTCAACATTCTTATTTTTAAAATATTTTCCTTCATGCTTTCCCTATGCACAACTTTTTATTTCTGTTTAATGTTTTTGAACTCCATTACCACCAGGTATATGATAAGGTACTGAGAGTATAAATATGAATGAGACACGGTTCATTCCTCAAGGACCTCACGATGCAGTATGCTTGAAATACAATTGCCATATCAAAAAATAAATGCTATGGCTAGACGTGGGAAAGCAGGTTATTATCTGGGACCTACTGTCTCCCCTGCTCATGACAAAGCAACATGCTGCTGCTTTCCTTAATCTTGCAGCTTAGGTTCCCTACCATTTGGTTTTACATCTGAGGAGTTTGCATCAATAAAGGCAGACTATCTCTCCAAAGCAATCACGGGTACTCCTGGGAGCCACACTTCACTGTGCGGACTACACTGTACCATAGCTGTACCTCTGGAACCCAAGCTTCATCGTATGATTACCCCATGTTGAGCCACCTCCTCCATCACTCTCCTTACCCCTACGTACCCCCACCATACCCTCTGGCACGAGTCAATGAAACACGAAATTACCTAAGCTTAGATACTCTTTGGAAAGGCATTTTACACATCCTAAAGTTTCTTCCCTGCTTGGTCAGTGAAACCTTACAATTTGATGTGGTGACCTGATATTCTGTGTTTTAAGAAATTCGGGATTGTTATTGTGTTCAGGGAGATCAAGGCATAATTCAAGCTGATTCAAAGAGTGTTGTTATCCAAGACTCAATTAACTCAACAGGAATGCGTTCCCATAGCTATTCCAAGACTTCCGGGTGTTTAAATACATCCCCTTCGGCCACACAAGAGCCTTCGCCAAAGAAATAATAGCAAAGTGGTATTTTCTGCTTAAATCTGCTAGACAGTTCAGATCCTTCATCTGTAAGATCCTATAAGGATCTACATACATCTCTACTGGTTTCGTCTGAATCCAGATCACCAGCTTGTAGGCTTTTAATAAGGCGCTCTGCTAACTAGACACCCAAACGTAAATGGTCAGTTCAAAACAACCTTGTAAAAACTAATAGATGCCATTTATGTGCACTAAATCTTGTCTTTGATTTCACAAAACTCTTTTTCCAATGGCATCATTCATATAAAAGAAAGATGTTTGTTTTTAAATTTTTTCTTCCCCACATTAGCGGTAACTATTCACTCCTCATTATTAATATTACAATACAGAGAGTGCACTCCTCTGAACAATGGTGTGGCTACTGTGGCTGGAAAAACATAAGATTTTGCTTACAAGGAATTAGCCACCAAAGCAAATAAACTGGTTTTGAACTATACAAGCTTCCCACAAAATGTTTCTGGGGTTTTTGACCTTGTTTTTCCTTTGCATAAACAGAATTCAAGGACTTGCCGACATGAAGTACTTCGGCTTCACTCACTAATCCACCCTTTCCCTGTTTCTGAGCTGACACTGGCCTTCCGTCCTGTAGGAACCATCTGATACCAGAACGTTCTGGCCAGTCTCACCTTCTTACAGCCCCAGTACTTTCAGGTTTTTTTGGTAGAGCCGCAGGAGGCTACATATCCTTTTATCTTTCAGGCAAACTTTTATATTTTAAGTGCTTTATATATTTAGTTTGTCATTCTTCTTGGAAAAAAAAATACTAGGAAATAAAACCGGCCATGGAATTTGAAGTCATAGAATGGCTATGGTGTTGGGCCATGGTCAACTGTCTCTTCCAGCGATTCCCTCCCAGGCAGGCAGCAGGCAGGTAACCTTACTTGTAAACAGAGGGAACTCATTTGAGTATTCATTGCCTCTGAATTTGGACAGTTCATTTCTTCTGGGATGGCTGGTTCTTAGAAATAATTCTGTATAATCTTGTTTCACTCTGCTTCCTGCACAATTACTTATGTATCTTGGGTCAGTGTGTGACACATACTAAGTTCTCGAACATTTGAAGAATGAATGAACAAATGAATAAAATAATATTTATAGGGAAATACTTGAGGGAAACAAAATCATATCATTATAGAACATATAAAAGCCCCCTAAAATAACCATTTAACCAGCAAATGGATAGCTTTTAGTGTGGCTAACTCTCTACTAGAATAGTGGGTATAGAAATGCCAGATGTTTCTACTTAGGTCATTGTGGTGGCCTGAAAATAATTATTTCCTCTTTTGGGTGCCTTGAGGGTATGTCGCCAAGAAAAAAGTTTCAATGTCTTGTAGCCATAGTGGAGACACATGTGATGGTGCATCTATCATCAAGGCAGCTTGGGATAAACACCTTGGCAGCCTCTGAACGTGGCAATGTCGTATTGCAGAATGCACCTTGTACAACATAAGCTGAAAAACCTGTATTAAAAACATAGGGACCCACCCACCGTGCTTAAAGTCACAGTTTGAAGAAAATGTAAGAGTAAACAAAAACTGACCCCACACAGACTACATCTATGCTTTACTTGCAAGTTATTATCTATTAATAGGTTCATCCTGTAAGCAATTGAGAAAGATTTTTTTTTTAATGAAATGCATAGTGACGTGTTGGGTTCCAAGACACCTGAAGTTCTTTTCACCTGACTCCTTCTACAGTCCTGTTCAGGAAATCTTTCACTTTCTGTCTCTTCTTTATAAGGGAGGAAGCATATATTTTGGTGAGATGCTGAGATGCAGATCTGCTGTTGAAAACACCAGTTCTTGTCAGTCTGGGTTGCACGTAACCGAGTTGTTCTGACTGCACCATCAGTGATGAGAAATGCCACCAAGAGTATAGGTCGAACCACGAGAAGTCCAATCCATGGAAGAAATTATTTTCTTTGAAGGACTCCAAAAATCCAAGTCAAATCCTGACCAAACATCTTAATGGCATACTGTATGAGAAAAATTAAATTAAGTTTACTAAATTCACAGGTGGCCAGTCATTAAACTTTTTTCCAGGGCAGCAATGTCAAACGCATTTTCACCGGGGGCCACATCAGCCTCGCCATTGCCTTCAAAGGGCCAGATGTAATTTTAGGGCTGTGTAAGTGTAACTACTCCTTAACTAGGGGCAAGGAGCCCAGTGCTGCCGGGATGGGTAAAACAAGGTGGAGGGCCAGATTCGGCCCGGGGGCCTTGTGTTTGCCGCCTGTGTTCTAGGTTTTCAGTTCAGTCAAATTGTTCATTACTAGTATATACAAATACAATTGATTGTTGTATTCTGACCTTATATTCTGCAACCATGCTCAACTCACTTTTTAGTTCTAATATCTTTTTCGTAGACTGTTTGTGGAGTTTTCGTAGATGATCATATCCTCTGAATAGGGAGTTATTTCCCTTTTTTTCCATTCTGTGTGACATTTATTTGCTTGTCTACTTTTGCTTTCCTGCCTTTCTGCTACATAATTTACTCGCCTTTAATCACTTACCTTGATTTACTTACTTTTCTTACCGATGGGCTGGGATCTGGGTGAGGCTGGACTAATAGTGACTGTGACTGTGAGTACACACTCCTCTCCCCCAGCTGAAGGGGGAGGAATTAGTTCTTCACAAATAAGTATCATGTTGGCTCTATTTTTTTGGTATATTCCTTCACTGTGTTGAGAAAAAGTAACCATTTTTCCTAATTTTTTCTTTTTTTATTTAATCTTTACTGTGTCTTTTCCATTACCACTTAGTTCCTTTATACCCCCTCCCCCCAGCAATCACCACACTGAGCCCTTTTTCCTGTTTGCTCAATGCCTCCACCCTCTAACCACCCCCATTAGCTGTCACCCTGCTACCTATCTCTGCGTCTGTCCTCATCTTCCTTGTTAATTCAGTTTGTCCATTCGATTCCACATGTGGGTGAAATCATACAGTATTTGTCTTTCTCTGACTGGCTTGTGGCACTTAGCATAATGTTCTCCAGATTTACCCATACCATTGCAAAGGGTAAGCTTTTCTTCTTTTTTATGACTGCGTAGTATTCCATTGTGTAAATGTTCCATAGTTGTTTTATCCACTCATCTACTGATGGGCACTTGGGCTGCTTCCACGTCTTGGCGATTGTAAATAATGCTGCAGTAAACACAGGGGTGCTTATGTTCTTTCGAATTCATGTTTTGGATTCCCTCAGATATATTCCCAGAAGTGGGATCACTGGGTCAAAAGGCAGATACATTTTTCATTGTTTGAGTTATTTCCATACTGCTTTCCACAGTGGCTGCACCCGTCTGCATTCCCACCTACAGTACAAAAGAGTACTATTGTACTGTGGAGTACTTTCTCCACACCTTTGCCAACACTGTTGCCTGTTGATTTATTGATGACAGCCATTCTGACAGGTGCGAGAGGGTATCTCACTGTGGCTTTTATTTGCATTTCTCTGATGATGAGTTACATTCAGCATCTTTTCGTACGTATGTTGGCCATCTGTGCGTCCTCTTTGGAGAAGTATCTATTCAGGTGCTTTGCCCATTTTTTACTTGGGTTGTTTTTGGTGTTGAGTTTTATAAGTTTTTTATAAATTTTGGATATTAACCCCTTATCAGATACATGTTTGCCCATTCTGTGGTTTTCTTTTTATTTCATTGATGATTTCCTTTGCTATACAAAAATTTTTTAGTTTGATGTAGTCCCATTTGTTATATTTTCTTTTGTTTCCCTTGCCTGGGGAGATACATCTGATAAAATATTACTATGAGCAATGTACATGATTTTGTTACCTAAGTTCTCTTAGGATTTTTATGGTTTCAGGTCTAACATTTAAGTCTTTGATCTATTTTGAATTTATTCTAGTGAGTGGTGTAAGAAGGTGGTCTAGTTTCATTTTTCTATATGTATCTGTCCAATTTTACCAACTCCATTTATTGAACAAACTATCTTTAGCCCAATGTATGTGTTTGCTTGTCTTTGAATATTAATTGACATTAAAGGTGTGGGTTTGTTTCTGGGCTCTCTATTCTGTTCCATTGATCTATGTGTCTGTTTTTACACCAGTACCATGCTGTTTTGATTACTATGGACTTATAGTATATTTTCATATTAGGTAGCATGATTGCTCCAACTCTGTGGGGCCTTTTGTGGCTCCATATAAATTTTTGAAATATTTTCTTTAGTTCTATGAAATATGTCATTGTTATCTTGATAGGAATTGCATTGAGTCTATAGATTGCTTTTGGTAGTATAGACATTTTAATGACCTGTCTATGAAATAGAATGTGCTTTCACTCATTTGTATCTTCTTCCATTTCTTTCTTCAGTGTCTTATAATTTTCTGAGTATAGGTCTTTTACATCTTTGGTTAGGTTTATTCCTAGGTATGTTATTCTTTTTGTAGCAATTGTAAATGGGATTGTTTTCTTAACTGCCCTTTCTGTTTAGATTGGGCAGTTAGATTGTTTATTTGAGCTTTTTCTTGTTTTATGTTTTGTTTTGTTTTGCTTTGCTTTGTTTTGTTTTGTTTTGAATAGGACTGCAATGCTATGAATTTCCCTCTTAGGATTGCTTTCCCAATGTCCCACAGATTTCACATTGTTGTGTCTTCATTTTCATTTGTTTCAGGTATTTTTTTTTATTTCTTCCTTGATCTCATTGTTTATCCATTCATTGTTTAGTAACATGTTGTTTAGATTCCAGGTCTTTTTGTGTTTTTCAGTTTTCTTCTTGTGATTGATTTCTAGTTTCACAGCATTGTGGTCAGAGAAGACGCTTGATATGATTTCAATCTTCTTAAATTTATTGAGACTTGTTTTGTGTCTTAATGCATGGTCTATCCTAAAAACTGTTCCATGTGCACTTGAAAAGTATGTATCTTCTGCCGCTTTGGGGTGAAATGCTCTGAAGATATCAATTAATCCACTTGATCTTTGTATCATTTAAAGTTGCTGTCTCCTCGTTGATTTTCCGAGTGGAAGATCTGTCCGTTAAAGTCTATGGGGTGTTAAAATCCCCAACTATGACTATATTTCTGTCAGTCTTTCACTTCAGGTCCATCAGGATTTGCTTCACATATTTAGGTGCTCCTATGTTGGGTGTATAAATGTTTACTAGGGTTATGTCCTCTTGTTGGATTGTTGCCTTTATCATTATGTAGTGTCCCTTTTCTGTCTTTTGCCTTGGTTTTAAAGTCCATTTTGTTGGATATAAGTACTGCTACCCCAGCTTTTGTTCCTTTCCATTTGCATGGAATATCTTTTTTCACCCCTTCAAGACTTTGTATGTCTTTGAATCTGAAATGGGTCTCTTGGAGGCAGCAAATATATAGATCTTTTCTTTTTGTTGTTGTTGTTGTTACAATTGTCCCCATTTTTCCACCATTACTCTCCCCTGCCTCACCCACCCTGAACCTCCTACATTCAATTCTCCCCCCATTGTATTGTCTATGGGTCCTGTACACATACATGTTCCTTGACTTGACCCTTCCCTTTTTTCCCTCGTTATTGTTTTCTTATCCCTTCAGCTACCCTTTTGTTTGGAGCATTTAAGCCATTTATATTTAAGATGATTATTGATGGATACATATTTGGTGTCATTTTATTGTTAGATGATTGTCTTTATTTTTTCTTTCTCTTTCTCTTCTCCTTTTTCTTAATGCAAGCCCTTAACATTTGTTCAGTACTGGTTTGGTGTTAACAAACTCCTTTATCTTTTTCCTGTCTGGACAACTCCTTATTTTTCCTTCAATTTTAAATGATAACCTTGCTGGGTAAAAAAGTGTTGGTTGTAGGTCCTTGCCCCTCATCATCTTGAATATTTCATGCTGCTCCCTTCTGGGCTGAAATGTATGTGTTGAGTAATCAGATGACAGTTTAATTCATTGTCCCTTGTATGTAACTACCTGCTTTTCTCTTGTGGCTTTAAGGATTCTCTCCTTGTCTTTAAGACTTGTCATTTTAATTATGATGTATCTTGGTATACACATCTTTGGGTCCCACTTGTTTGGGATTCTCTGAGCTTCCTGGACTTGTGTGTCCTTCTCTTTTACTAAATGAGAGAACTTTTCAGTCATTACTTCTTCAAATAGGTTATTGATCCTCTGCTTGTTCTCTTCTCCTTTAAGTATTCCCATGATGCTGATGTTGTTATGCTTCATGTTGTCCAGAATGTTTCTTAAGCTCTCTTCATTTTTAAAGATTTTTTCTTTTTCTTCCTCTTCCTGGGTGTTTTTTTCTACCTTGTCTTCCAAATCATTGATTCAATCATCTGCTTCATATAAGTGACTGTTTATTCCTTCTAGCGTATTATTTATTTCAGATATTGCATTCCTCATTTATAGCTGATCCTTTTTTATGGTTTCTAAATCTTTCTTGTGCTGTAGAATATCCATATAATCATTACTCTAAACTCTCTATCTAGTAAATAGCTTGCCTCCATTTCATCTAGCTCTTCTTCTGGAGAATTCTCTTGTTCTTTCATTTGGGGGTCTGTTTCTCTGTCTTCCCATTTTGGCTGCTTCTTTGTATTCTTCCACCTTAGTTGTTAAACTAATCAATGACATAGCATTAAGCTGTAATCAGCAGCCCAGCTCAAGCACCACAGGGTGGGGTGGAATAATTCCTGTAGAAGGCACTATTGCTTCTCTTCTGGCTGATGCCACTTAGAGAGGACTGCTTTGTGAGAAAGATGGCTTTTGGAGTATGGGGAATGACTCAGCACATGGATCCTGGTGGTTGTTCCCTCAGTTCTCTCTGCAGAGCCACCAGCCCCAGACTCTTCTCAAGTATCTCTACTCCACTCTGCCCTGCCTCTGCTGGAGCCCAGGGTAAGTGGTTGCAAATGAAATTTCATGCCTTGGCCCTTTAAGAGGCTCTCTGCATTTACAGTCATCTCTCTCCAGCAGACATAAATCCTGCTGCTATTCACAGCTGGGTGTTATGGGGTTTTTTTGTTTGTTTGTTTGTTTGTTTGTTTGTTTGTTTGTTTGTTTTTGAGCTCTGGTGCTGTAAGCTGGGGAGCCCAGCTTAGGGTTCAGACCACACACTTCCTAGGGGGAACCCCCCAGCCACTGAAATATACTTCCAGAACTTCAGCTGCCACACCTGGGAACCCAGCCAGCCTTCTCATGCCTCCTCTGCACTCCCTAGCAGTCTTGTTGTGGTGAAGTGGTTACTTCTGTCTGTCCTTAGATATAAGGCTTTTCTCCAGCTCATGTTTAGTTGGTTACTCAGGATGCTTTCTCTACAACTTAGTTATAACTCCAGATTGGTCCAGGGAGGAGATTAGTGTAACTTCCACTTACTCCTCCACCATCTTGGATCTCTCCAAGAGCTCTTTGTTCTCAACTAATTCTCTCTGAAGTCAACAAGGATAGAGGGGCAGAGTGAGCAGGTGCTGGTGAGCTTCATCTTGCCCCCACAGTGACAGAAACAGTCCACTGAGAGTTTTTTCATGAATGGATGTTAAATTTTGTCAAATGGTCCTTCTGTATAAATATAAGCATGTGGATTTTCTTTATACTGAGATACTGATTGAACTGACTTTGAATGTTATACCAGCCTTAATACCTTGGATAAATACCACTCATTATTAGCATAATATTTTTAATTGCTGATTTTAACTTTTGTTGATGATTTCTTCCTCTATGTTCATGAAAAATATTAGTGTATGATTATCTTTTCTTGTATTACCTTTGTCTCATTTGTTAAAAGGGTAATTATGACTTCATAATTCACAATTATGAAACAGTATGTTTTCAGTCCTATTTTGTGCTCCAGAAATTTGCATAGAAATGGTATTATGAATGTTTGGTATGATTTTTTTAAATATCTAAATCAATTCCACCCCACTGAACACAATCTAAGCTCAACAGTTTTATGTAAGCCAATGCAACTTGCGCCAGAAATGGCATGTGACAACCTCCTTTTTGAGTAGGGCTCCTTAATGTTTCAAGAACGTCACTTCTTAAATTAACTTTTGCTTTTGCTGAATTTTGATCTAAATTCTAATAGGTTTCTACAAGGAAATTGACAAGTTGATTCTAAGTTTATGTAGAAGAACGAAGAATAATCAAGGCTTAGTGAAGAAGAATAAAAAGATGCCACAATGTGCTCCACAAAGTGTCAATGTTTGCTATAAAGCTATAATATTTAAGACCAATATTTGACAGAGATTCCACACAAAAGAAATGTAAATGTGAATAAATATAAGAGAAAATGTACAGGTTCAGTAGTAATCACTTAAATTCACATTAAGATTACAGTGAGATACTATTTTATATCCACTACACTGGCAAACATTGGCTAATATTGTCAAGTATTAGAGACTAAGGTGGATCAACATAAACTCATATACACTACTTGTAGGAAAGTTGTTAGGACCATTTTGGAAAATAACTAGGCACTACCTTATAAAGTAAAACATTTTCATGCCTTAAAACACAGCAATTCCACTCCCAGAGAAATTTTGCACATGTGCACCAGGACAACAGAAACTGAAATGCCCTTCAGTACCAACAGGGAAATAAATGGATTATGAGTGTGCGTAAGCCTTTCACCACACATGATTTAATCCTCTGCAGAGAGACTAAGCAAATGGTCAGACTTCCCAGATTCTTCCATCCTCTTACACTGAGTAATGGGAGAATAAGTGTGATCTGGATTAAGGACTCAAGGACCACAATGTGGTTCAACCCAGCACTGCACCACTCCTCCTCAGAGACCCAAACCCTCATCCTGCCTCTGGCTTAGTAGCCTGCTCAGGGATTTGCTCTCTAGAGTTAAGACAAAGAGTCAAAGAAAAAGCTTTATCACTAGGGAATGAACTCAGTTTCTTGTTTCCTTAATTGCCTCCCCCCACAAAGAGAAGCAAATAAAAGACTAAATCAGTTATAAACCCATAACAGTAAATTATCCCAGTGCCTTCTGTAAATCCTACAACCCATCCACTATCTTCTCCTTCAGAAGAAATAGAATCAAAGAGGCATATATGTAGCTTTCAGATAATCTTGTACAACAAACTGATTCAGCTAAAATGAAAATGTATTTCCTCTCATGAAATAGGTTTTCAAAACTCTCCAATTTTCTAGAAATACTTAAAACATTCTATTGACATCTCCCTTAGATGAAATTATTCGTGATAAATATGCTACAGATCATAATTTGACTGGAGAGAAGCAGCCCTTCCCATGAGATGTTTTTACCATGACGTTGCCAAAAAAGTAGAAGCATCCTTTAATCTATCACAGTTCATACTCAAAGCAAAATTTATATCTATATCAACACTATGATTATGAAAATCTTAATAAACATATGGTGGTTTCCACAAACAAACCTGGAGAAGATCTTACGAGAATTGTTGTGGGAGATACATTTATTACAAGCTCTTGAAGCTGTACTCCACTGGACTGATGTTAAACCAGAGACAGAGCATAGAGCAGTAAGTAAACTCATGTATTGGGTTGGCCCATTAGTCCATTTTTTCTGTAGGGTGGTTCTAGTAGTGCTTAATTGTCTTTAACTTCATTCAAAACAATTGTGTTAGTCATATCAGCAGGCATTTAAAAATATATCAAAATTGGTGAATTTTTGTACAGCCAATTTTAATATTGAAGATGGAAGAAGATAAACATTTTTAGGATATTATGCTTTATTATTTCAAGAAAGGTAAAACTGCAACTGAAACACACAAAAAGTGATTTGTGTAGTGTATAGAGCAGGTGCTGTGTCTGATTGAACATGTCAAAAGGGGTCTGCAATCTTACTTGATACTATCGACATTTTAGCCAATAGTTCTTTCCTGTGGGGCTGTCTTACACATTGGAAGGTGCTTGGCAGCACCCCTGGCCTCTACCCACTAGGAACCACTAGCAGGAGATAGCTGAAATTACTCAAAATATCCAAATTGATAAAATTATTGGTGAAAATGGAAAATTTGTCTTATTTTATGGAAAAAACCATGAGGACATTTTGGCTAACTTAATACTTACATCACTCAAAAACACCACTAAGAAGATACCCTCCACAGCAACACCTATTTTAAAATTTCCTCCCTCTGCCCATAAGTTTCTTTCATATACTGCTGTTTTCATTCTAATTTCTCTCTTAATAAAAAAAATGTGATAGAAAAAAAGAACAATTCTTTTAGTGTTAATCAGCCTCATTCTCTATCACTCCTTTCATTCCCTTTCAACATGTTAGGTAGGATGCTCCTAAAAGGAAAGAGGAGGGGGAAACTGAGTTCACAAGGTCAGAATTCTCTTTAGTGGTCCGTGCAAGAGAAGGAACTGTGGACAAATTTAAGTTGAAAATCCTTGACTAATCTATTTATGAAAGTTTTTCCATATATTCTTGAAATGTAAGCCACTTTTACCGAAACTTCGCTGTGGTTTTGAAACACCTAAGGAGTTTTCATTTTTCTTTCACTACTGTAGGACAATTTTGCTGGATACATAATTCTAAGTTGGTTGAGATTTTCTTTCAATGCTTTAAATATTTTAGTCAACTTTCTTCTTGCTTGAATGGTTTCTGATGATACATCTGATTTAAGGCTTATCCTGTTTCTCTCTAGCTTCTTATGCCCTCTGGCTTCTTTCAAGATTTTCTCTTTGCCTTTCTCTCTCTCTTTTTTCATTTTGAATATGTTATGCCTAGGTGTGCATTTGCGGGTATTTATCCTCCTTAGTATTTTCTGGGCTTTCTCCATCTGTGCCTTGGTGCCTGTCATTAATTTTGATAAGTTATAAGCCATCATTACTTCAAATATTTCTTGTACTTAACTCTACCTTCTCCTTGTGTTATTGCAATTACACATATGTTTTACCTTTTAAAATTATCCCACCATTCTTGCATGCCTGTTTTGTTTTTTTCTCTTTTCTTTTTGGTTTGGGAAGTTACTATTTACCTATATTTAAGCTCACTGATTCTTCCCTGGGCTGTGCTCAGTCTCCTGATTAATCCATGGAAAGCATTCTTCATTTCCATTACAGTGTTTTGTTTTGTTTTTATTTCAGGAATTTCCTTTTTATTCTTACCTGGATCAGTCACCATTTCCATTCCAAAACCCGCTATTATCCCAGAGAATTTCATAATCAATATAAAAAACCATAATCTCCAGTCTCATGAATCTATGACTTCCTCAAGTCTTGAGAACTTTGTGTTCCTCTTACATAGCCAACCACACGGCTGCCCTCTCACCTTACCTGTCCTCAACGACACTTCGAATCATCGGTCACTCCGTCCTTGATGAGATAGTCTCTCATCCCTGTCACAATACTCTTCCGGCATGTCTCCTTTGTCTCTGACTATTGCTTCTTATTGTCACCCGTGGCTTCTCTTCCTCCATCCTCTCCTAATTGTGCCTCTCGTTGTTCCTCTTCTTCTCTTCATCTTTGTGTTATTTCCCATGGATGACTTCATTCGTACTTTAGGCCTCAATTACCACTCATCAGTGAAGCCAAACACTGTTCCTCCACTTTCTCTAAGAAAACATGTTTAAAAGTAGATATTTTTACTATTTTGGTTATATATATATGTGTGTGTGTGTGTATGTGTACTCATATATATGTCTACATATATACATATATTACATGTACCATAAAATGAAGATACATTTTTGAGTCTTGTTATTTAATTTTATAATATCATGAATTAAAATATATTCTTTTTACTAAAGTTTCAAGTACTCATCAATTTCAAAATGGGCCTATCACCAAGAAAAAAATTAAACATCACTGTTCTCAGCAAGAGATATATCATTTCTTACTGATTGAATGATTTTTTAACCAGCTACTTATTTCACCAATGCGGAAAAATAGAAGGTTTCTTTTATAGCTGGAGAATTATAAATTGTGATCACCGACTTACCATTTTCATTTTCTCTGTAAAAGATCTAGTCTCCTAAACTATGTAGGAATCTCTGGCCCCTGCAGAGGGGCTTAGGTGTTTCACTTCTTTGGGGAAACTCCCCCAGATCAACGGACCTCCAGCTAGGCTTGCGATAGGACTCTGGTGCCCCTGGCACTGTCTGAATTTACAAACTGCCCAGATGATTCTGTCACTAATCATGCTGCGTCTTCTAGTAGTTACCAATAGGTATTTATGAATCAATTGAGTGTTTCTAGTTAACACTGTCAACTTAACTTCATATTTATCACACAGAAAAGAATACCAGTTTTCTAATAGGTCAAAAGTTCTGTTGTTTTGATTTTCTTTGCTTTTTCTTGTATTTTCTGTTGAGCAATTTGATGTTGGATGCAAATAAGACAACTTTCTTGCATTAATGGGACCATTATCCCTCAATTTTGCTTGACACTGTATAAAGAAGCTTAGAGTTATTTTATGAACATATAATATGTAAATCCTCCAAAAATTCTCATTAGTTTGTAGCATATTCCCCCTTTTTATGAAAGATAAATGATTTATTCATGGTTATTAAACATAAGTCATATCTGTTATTTGACTTCTAATGTCTCTTCTTTTCATTTTTTTAGGTAAGCAGCCACCATTCCATCATCAAATATCATTCAAATCGTGATTATATCCAGAGAAAGTAATTTCAAATGTGGAAGAACATGAAATCTAGATTTAGCACCAACATGAACCAAGTTAATCCAAGGGCACAGATTTGTAGAGGAGCGATGTGGCATAGCTTTAAACTTAGCCCTTAAGCACAGTAAGATGTTTAGTGGGCCATTATTTTCACAGTTCATCATAATGAGTAGTTTTGCCTTATTTGCTTTATAGGGAATATTTTATCCACCCCATAAAAAGCCTTATTTCCCTCCCCTCCTTTTTAAGCAAGGGTCGATGATTAGACACTGAATTTTAATGAGTGTAAGAATATCCCAGTTCACTGCGATTAGAAGCTTTCATGTGCAAGGTCTCATTCTAGCTTCAGGAAAACTTTTCTAACACTCTCCAGCATGTTTGGTCATTCACCAAATAAGTCCATTAATTACCAACGACCAGACTTCACTTCCCTGCGATGTTCTGCGCACCTGGTTTGCAGACGGAATATAGTAACAGAAGCAGACAGAGCACACCCAGACTGCAGTGCAGGCCAGAAAGTTGGCTACTTGCAACTAATTTTATGTGTCTGTGGAAAACAGAGCTTTGGATTTCAACCAGCTGAAGTTACTGTTTGCTGTTTTCTCTGTTCAACACCAATGGTGTTCTGCACAAAGACAGAACAAGAAAAGTGAATTTTCAAGATGTTGACCAAGCCATCATTTAGTTGCAGCTCTATTCAAATAATTATGGATACATATGTTGAAATGGAAATGACACGGATCAAGGTCTCCCAGTGATTTGAAGCTTTGTCATTGGTTTTGCATATGAACAGTATGATATTAATCTAGTAATAATTTCATAATAAAGTCTAAGAGTGCCTTTGGAAAAACAAACAAAAATGCTCTTATATTCTGCATCCTTGTTTACCATTTCTACCTGTATTAGTTCAAGGAGTTGAAACCTCTCCTTAATGTAAGTCTTAAAATGCTTCTCTGCATGTGGCATGGCTGCCTGTCTGCACATGCCAATAAACGCTGGGTGAAAGAATGATGCTTGTTTTTATTGTGAAATCGGACTCTCTCCACTCCTATTTGTCTCACATGAACATGCTTTGCCACATTCAGAGGAGGTTGTCTGACAAGGAACTGGCCACAGGAGCCTGTCTTTGGCTCCTGCTTCCGCAGGACCTCTCTGCAAAACCCTCCAGGTAAAACCAGCTGTGGTGTTCCAGTGACCTGTTCCAGGACAGGGCTCATCGGGTGCAAGCAGCAAGCTCCCTGCAAGAGTACAGGAGGCGTACACCCCCCGCTTTGACTGGGAGAGGAGGGTTGAGGGAGAGGACACAGGGAAAGACACAGTGGGGGCAGACAATGTGGCACAATTCCTCAAAGATCCCCCGTGCAGCTGAGTTAAGATCAATAGTTACCGACCCTTCTCACATATATCACAAAAAATTGTTACGTTAACGTCAGCATTCCGAAATAAAATGCAAAATAATCTAGAAACTCTTGTAGGAGTTTAATACGCTGTGTTTGTACCCTATGGACCTCACTGTAGGGGGGTCTGGAATTACATAAAGTGTCGCCAGACTGCCTTCCGGGCCACTGTGGGGCACCCCAGGAAACTACCAGAATCTTCTCCTAATAATAACAGCACACAGTTTGGCTCAAATTTATTTTACTTTCCACAATGTCATCAGGAAAAATGAATGAGGACATTCAAGGTGATTGATTTCATGAGGGGGCCAGTGAGGAAAAGGGAGACCCGATAAAGATACTTGGAATTGATCAAAACTGAAATTTAATTTTTTTTCTCTTTTGTAGAGACGATCACTTCATTTTAAAAAGTAAATAGTTTGGTTCCAAAAAGATTTATCACTTTTTCCCCCTAAAGTGAGAAGAGCTACGGAGGTCAGAAATTGACGTGGCTGCACAACACAATGACATTCACGGCCTTTCCTCTGAGTCAATTTCATCACCGAAAAAATTGAATCTTTCTCCTAGAAAAAGACTTCGATAGAAATGTCAGAAGATTTTTGCTAACTTTATCTTTTAATCTTAGTCTTTGTGGCAATTACTCCCAGACCTTATTGTGGTTTCCTGCACAAAATTATACCCTTAAGCATAGCAGCCTTGTATTTACTACAGACCCAGGACAATAAAAAGTCAACAGCAAAAGAAAATATGTTTTATATGTTCAGTTAACTTTACACAGAACTGGAAAATATTGGCAAGTGGCACTTGTGTTACTCTGGTTTCTTTAACAGATCTCTGAAACTTCCAACCTAAGAAGAGATTACTAATTTCTACTTATTTGGAGATAAAATAACTCTTTGTATGGTTATTTAAAGACTTTAAATAACTCTATGATTTAAATTTTTTTCCTCTGTTCAATTTTATGGCATTATCATTTTGTATTTTAATTTGCCTTCAAATATAAAATGAAGAAAAGATTATTTTATTTGAAACACATAAAAATATAAATGAACTAGACCCAGATAATTCTAATTTTTTAGTAGTTTGATTTGGGACTTGTGTTGGTTTAGTACCATTTGGATCAGAGATCTTCCCATTGATGGTTGAGTATCTTTGTATTATATGTGTTGCTATATATTGAATTCCTCCAAAATGTGCTGCTTAAAACAACACACATTCGTTTTTGTAAAGCTTCTGTGGGTCTGGAACTTAGGGGTGGCTTCGCTGAGGGCTCAACTTGTCTTATGAGATTGCACACAAGATGCTGGCCGGGCCCACAGTCATCTGAGCATTTGGCTGGGCTGGGGAAATGTTTCCAGGATTGCCCACTCTCATGTCTACCAGCGAGAGGATTTGGGTCTTCACTGGTCATTGGGCTTTGCCACAGGACTTATGTAGTGTTCCTACAACATGGCATCTGGCTTTCCCCAAAGCAAGTAATATAAGAAAGCAAAGGGAAGCCGGAAAGTCTTTTACCATCTAGTTCAGAAGTCACATTTCGTCATTTCCACAACATTCCATAGTCGCACACGTTGTCTCTATTCAGTGCGGGAGGCTGTGGATACCAAGAGGCAGAGGTATTGAGATGAACCACAAGCATCCAGTCCAGCAGAGAAGGAAAATCACAAGGACAGAAAGATTCCCTGTCCACGTGGAAGATGGACTACGAGCTTACGGAGAGTAGGGATGTCAGAGCAGGACTAGTTGGCGCGTTTTTAGTATTAACACTTTAAAATGAAGCCCACGTGCAAGTGACCAAAACTATGTGGGATTCTAGAACATTCATCTGCCTTTATTCATTTAATTTCATTTCTCTTCAATCATTTAATTATTAATACCAATGATCGTCGCTTGGATTCCCTATTCTGTCTAAACACTAAGATGATGCAAAAGAGTAGGTATAAGAAGGACCTCATGAAATTTTGCAAACAGAAATTAAATTCAAATGATATAAATAATAAGTGGCTACCATTTGAATTGTACTAACATAACTAAAAAGTAAGATTTCTAAACCATGAGTTTGTACATACAAAAAGGAAGCCCCTGCTGGAAATACCATATGTGACCCTTACACGTAATAGAGACCATAAGGAGATAGAAACAAAAAGCATTTTTGCAGTTTTTTAAAGTCCTACTGGGTGACTTATTCATTTGGTCCCATTTCTTTTTTGGACAAGAAATGTTCAAAGGAAATACCATGGAGCGTGGATCGGTTTTGCTTCTTCAAGATTGACTTTCCAGTTGCCTTGTAGGGCACCATGCCTCCAGAATAAACATGTGCCTTGATGAAATTAAAAACTAGCCCCTGCCATCTCAGAAATGATAGTGAGAAACAGGTCAACAGCGAGGTCAAACACTTCATTAGCCTGAAGTCAGCCCTTAGTGACAGACAGCCAGGACATACACAGCCTTAAATTAAAGATAGACACGAAAGAGAGACACGGTGACTGCGAGGGCAAAAGATGGGAACTGGACCCAGGAGAAGGAAAGCGGACCTAGGAGGGAATGAGCTGAAGGCTGGGAGAAACAGCAGCATCGGGAAGCTGCAGCCATATGGAGCAATGAATGAATGCAACTTCAAGCAACGAAAATGCAAAAAAAATGAAAATCAAAAGCAGGAGAAAAGGCAGAAGGAGTTTTATTTGACTTTGCACCCAGCACAGCAGGTACCGAGAAATATGCTGGAGAACACCCAGTACCTCTGGAGGGGCACTCTCACCCACACAGAGGCATGGGAGAAGACTCAGTGGGTCGTCCGGAGATGCTGGCTGGCTCAGCTGCCGGAAGAGGGGAGTGAAGTTAAGGGTAAACCCAGGCTTGTCCTTACGGAGTGCTAAGCCTCCCTCAGAAGGACGTCTTGCAAGGTGTGCGTTTGGGACCAAGGTAGGAGGAGGTTCACAGGCAGGGTTGGAGCTGGGGGTAAAGTGTGGCATAAAAAGTCAGGAGGACCCCTAATTGCATCAGGGGTCCCAAACTGAGCAAAGGAGTTGGAAGAGCAGAGCTCAGGCAAGTTCCAAAGGCTATATTCTTCTAGTTTTTATCTCCCTAAGCACAAATGACAGAGCTCTAGTACAGAATTCACCTAATGGCCCAGGAAAGGAAGCTATTGATCAAGAAGCCATGAACCGAACATCAATTATCCATAACAGGAGAGACTACGGGACTCGTCATGCCAAGGTGGCCTGACCAAAATTCTTAATGTGCAGAGGTCTAGGTATGGAGTCACATTTATGCACACAGCGTATTGCCGGGCACTGTGTGGATACTACTGAGCTACCCTTTCCTTTGTATTTCTTAGTTCCCTGTGACTTAAAATTATGGGAAGAAAGCAGTTCCACCTCTGGGCATTTTTAATAGGAGGCCAAACAAACGCCAGTGGGAATAACCATGCAGAAATCAAGGATGTGGCTCAAAATGTAGAGGTGGAATCAATTGTGGAGCCAAGGGGTTGTACAAATCTGTGGTTCTATTGACCACATTTGAGTATCAGTTTATGTAAACAGGGAAGTTATAATCTTTTGAAGTATTTCCACATATTTTCCATGTTCCCTTTCACAGCCTTACAAAAGTCCTGGAGGAAGTTGGGTAGGTACAATTACGTCTGCGCCTTCGGCTGGAGAAATACACTCAGAGAGCACAGATGACTCGGAGGAGCTGCTAAGTGACAGAGCCATGGCACACAAGTGCCCTGAGCCCAGGCTGCTGCGAGTCCCCCGTAAACCCGTGTTCCTGGGTGTTAACACGGACCACTGGGGCTCTTGTTAAACTGAAGATTCTGATGTAGCGGTGTGGGGGCAGAGCCTGAGATTCCGCATCTCTAACAAGCTCCCAGGTGACACCAATGGCATCAACTGTTCTTCTGTAAACATGGATTCCTAGCCCAGAGGGTCCAGTGGGTCTGGAACCGGGCCCTGAGATCTGCATTTTCTTTCGTCCCATGAGTGATTTCGCTTAGAACCAGGGCTGAGAACTTCTGCACACCAAGGGGTCACAGCACCCACAGTGTACATGCTAGACATTTCCAGTGAGAGTCTCTTCCCTGCAATTATATTGACCCTGAGTCGGTCCCAACTCACAATACGAGAGCTATTTCATGCCTTTATAGAATGTTAAACTTTATTTCTTTCAGATTTCTATCCCTCATCTTTTGATCTGAAGATCTTAATATTTCACTAGTCCCCCAAGTACAAAATATCATGACACTCTATAATGTGACAAGATGTCAGTTTCACTCATTCTTGTTTGAAATAACGTCACTGACAAATTTCAATCCCTCTTTTCTTTGATCTTTTAAGATGCCTATTCTTCTTGGAGAATTTATTGTCAGGTGTGATTTTCATTATAAGGCATATTTTAGAAGTCTGCACATAGATAAGAAGGAAGTGTTTATGATGTAAAAATCATTTCAAGAATTACATTTTGAAAGGGAAAAAAAACCTAACATCGAATGACAAAGAGATGGCAACCTTTGCTGCCACAGTTAGGCTTCCCGAGTGAGCACGTGGCGAAGACAGGTTCAGATAAGAGCCAGCACCAAGAGCAGGCACCAGGAACCACGTGCCAAGCTGGGCTTGCCGGCAATCTTCCAGATCCTCCCTCACTGATCCAAGGGGCAGGTTGAGAGCAGCCTCTGGACACACAGAGTTTTCTTTTCTTCGTGAGGCTGACCTTGGCTTTCCCATTGCTAAACCTCTCTGTAGCCCATGGTTGCTTTTCAGATAAAAGCAAACAAAGGTGGTGGCCATAGCCTTCCAGATGCTGGAAGACCAACAGTTCAAGGGATGGTGCACTCTCTCCACCCGCAAGAGCCCTCCCTCACCCACGACCTCCGTTTCTTCATCCTATTGCCTTTGGGCCCTGATGGGGTGAGGTCCCCAGAGCAGAGGCGCTTTCTCAGTTCACCATAATCTTACCATCACAATAATTTCTTCACAGCACACCCTAAACTCTAAGAAATAGCTAACAGTTCTGCTTATTAAGTGCTAGGCCCTAACAAACTGCAAATATTTTATCGTAATCATTCAGTGCCTGCTGGGCACAGTGCAGCTGCTCAGACCTGGAATCATCATCATCACTGCCACCCGAATTTTCTGATTTTAACTCATTTTATATGGTCCTTGCTTTTTACTATAGAAAAGTCAGTTTTACAAAGATACAGCATGAACGAGTTGGACATAGCAACCTAATGTTGATACTGTTAGTAGTTCATGCGATATTCAAAAAGGTTACTGTATTTTCCTTGAAATTTTATAATATTTAGTTATGTCTCTATGAGTTAGCATACAGTTTGGGAATAGTGGTATAGCACTCAAGTTTGAGGCTCAAGACTCAGATTTCTGGCCCTGATTGCTGAACTTTTAGCCTTGTCTTATGGGGAACATGTCTATCCATTAATTACTCTGAGCTTTGATTTCTTCATTTTAAAATAGAAACAATATTTTTCAGCATTTTAAGAGGGAACAAAACCAAAAGAACTTTGTAGATAGAAATTCTAAAGATGTGGTGTTCTCTTAAAGCTGGTTTAGTGTAGTGAATGTTACACTTTTTCGAATACAGAATCGCTTTCTCAAGTAAAACATCCCTAAGACGCGGAACAGTATATGAGATCAAGCACAGAGGCATCCCACTGAAGAGGGTGTGCTGGCTACTTTGCTCTGTCCTGCTTTCCAAGGGGGATGGGTTCCCACTTTGCTTCCCAGACTTTCTTGCAAATAAACTGGCTTCCCCCTGGGCTTGCCTTGTAGGCCACTGGAGGGAGAATCCCAGGTTTTCCCTGGCTCTGTCTCCTAGAAGCACCTTCAGCAGTCCTGTTTCCAACCCCCATCAAAAGTCCCTTTCGATAAGGTTCCCATTCCCCCCTCATGGCCTCAGCTCCTCCTCCCGTCTCCCCTCCAGCCCACTGAGTAATGGTGGATTTTTGCAGTTGCTCAATGCTGATGTTGCCTCAACTTCTCTGAGTCACTTGTTCAAGTTCCTCTCATCTATAGATAATTTTCCGTATTGAACGTCCTACATTGGATATTTTGCTGGTGGTTTTGTTTTCGTGCCTGGTCTCCGACACATTAAACTGGGAATGGCCCTGGGGGCCTTGACTCTCGCCCCCAGTTTCCTACTGGGCTTCCTTGGACACATGTGAAAAACCCCTTAGGCTCATTCCTCACCCTAGCACAGGAGAGCTGTGTGATCCTGGGCAAGTCACAGGGTATCTCTGAGCCCCGCTCTTCTCATTCTGTGAGAACAATACCAATTCTGACCTCTTACGATAAATGGGAACTATTTGGGGATGGTTTAATATGTCAGGCTGGCCTTTTTTTACTTCCCAACACTGTGTATTTAGATGGAGGGTCTACACTAAAAAACAAAGGTGCCGGTTTCCCAGGGACCCCAAAAGGTGCTTCCTCGTTCTCCCATCACCTAGGCCTGGCCTTGAAGACAGGAAATTCTGAGCAGTTCTTTCAGACCGTTAGGAAAATTAAATGAGGATTAATGGTCTTCTTTCAATTGTAGCAAAGCTGTAACAGCTCTTGGTCACAGCGACTGATTCATGTTTCTGTTGCAATCTTGGTGTTTATGCCCAACCACCCACACTGGTGCTGCGATAGCGCCTTCTCGTCCTGCGGTTTCAGCACTTCGAGTGGTTGTAGGCCCTCCTAACCCAAATTTTAGGTTCATGTACTCAAGATAATTACCCTCGGCTGCATGGGGGTGCATATGCACGGCAGCAGATGGAATTAGACAATCATGGTTTGGAACTGCTGCTCCAAATAGAAAGGCTGAAATGTACGTGTTTATAAATAATCATGGCCTAGTGGGTATTGCAGGGTGTTTTCTCAATATTTTTTTCACGTTTCACTTTCTGAGTTGCTGTAACATCAGTTCCGTCTGGTGGAAAGAAGGCCCTTGGGTCGATGTCCCTGCCACACATAGTCTGATCTGTGACTGAGAGGACTGAGTAGACTATAGCAACATTTAATGCACTGCATTGTGATTGCCTCTCCACTTACCAGCCTGGCCCACGGGCTATTACAAAGTTGGAAGGGACGAGGATTGAGTCTTTTTCCTTGTGCATTTCTAGTGCCAGTACAGCTTCCTGGAACACGAGAGACTTTCAAAACCCATCAAATGAATGAATGAATGAATGAATGAACGAACGAACACACGCGCACGAGCCTGGGTTAGGATTATCGGGTGCCTTCAGCCCAGCCCAACAAGGGTGCCCCTCGGCACAGCCCTTCCACTGCTCACAGCTCCGCTGGCGAGTCGCATGCCAGCCAGGCTCACCAGCTCTGTTTTCGTTAGATATAAGGAAAACTCTCAGGCCATGAAGGGAAACAAATGAAATATCTGACAACGGCTTCAAACCAAACTTTGAAACTTCAGTTCCTCATCATGACAAAAAAGAGAAAGCTTCATAATATGGATAAAAGTGAAACACAGCAGAGGGAGACAATGCAAGCGGAAGAGTGAAGGGTGTGATGGCGGGGGGGGGGGGGGTAGTGTCCTTGACCCTCGGTGCACCTGCTCGTTTAATGGTTAATCCAGGGCTGGATGCATGGCAGGAACCGTGGAGCTGACGAATATGAGACGAAACATTCTGATGGTTGCGAGAGGGGGGAGGGGTAGAGAAGACGGGTGGAAAAGAAGGGGTTAAGAAGGACCAGTTGCCAGTTAAGAAGCGATCAGTGGGATGTCAAGTCCAGCGTGGAGAATGCAGGCAATAATACGTAACAACTCTGCACGGTGCCAGGTGGGCACTAGACGTATCGGGGGAACATTCTGGAAGCTACATAAATGTCCAATCCCTGTGCCGTATGCCTGAAACCGACACAATGTTGTGTGTCAAGTGTAACTGGAAAAAAATTTCTTTTTCAACAACTTTTAAAAGCGACGACTACCGAGTGATGACTGTGTGTCTCACACTCTGCTGGTCACTTACATGTTTTAGTTCATAGTTCTCACTCCGAGCCTCTAAGGTACATACTAGTGATGCCCTCATTTTACAGGAAGTCAGTCGAGGCACCAGTGGGTTAGGGGACTTGTGAGGATCTCTCGGAGGTCAGGGAACGGAGGAGAAGACAGGCCTGCCTGATCCAATGCTGAGCTCACATTCTTCCTCACAAGACTACGTGTAACTATTAAAGTTTCTTAAGCTTTTGGAGGAAATTATAATCCAATGGGATTTTGAAAAACCTTTTAATAAGGAAAAATTCAAACATGTAACAAAAATAGAGAAAATGGTACAATAAATTCCCACGTGTGCACATCCATCATCCAACCTCGGTAACTGCCGACTCATGGCCAAGCATGTCGTGGGCACCTCCTCCTTCTCCCCCCTCCCCAACAATCCCCTGAACTCTTCTGAAGGAAATTCCTAGACATCATGTCACATACACATGCATGTGTCACTATATGTCTCTAAAAGACATCTTTAAAAAAATACAACATAACCACGATACCATCACCCCACTTCAAAAAATCAGCAACCATCTCTGCATCTCAGCAAATACCTAATGGATGTTCAAATTTCTCTGATTTTCTCATCTATTTCTTACAGATTTTTCAACTCTGGATCTCAATAAGGTCCGTCTAGTTTAAATGGACTCTTAAATCCTTTTATTCTACAAACTTTTCCTTTTGATTTGCTTCTGATATCTTTGGCGAAGAAGCAGCTTCTCGGTCCTGGGGTATCTCCCAGAGTGGAGTTTGCTGATATCATTTCAGCGCCGCTTTTCATATTCGTCTGTCCTCTTTATTTCCTGCAAGCTAGTAGTTAAACCTAGAGTCTTGATCACATCTATGTTTGATTTTCTTTTCTTTTCTTTCTTTTTTTCAAGAACACTCCACAGATGTTACTTTGCACTTCTGTGAGGAGGCTCGTAATTTCTGGCTGTTGCTCTTTGCTGCAATGTGAACAGTCACTGATGTTCATTCCTTAGACATTATTTCATTACAAAGCAGTGACATTATCATTCAATAGTCATTTCTTCATTTGTTACTTGAAACTTTTATGTAAAGAAACTTTTTCTTACTTACTAGTTGATTACCTTATGGTAATTTGTATTGGAAAGCCATAGAAATGTTTAAATCCTTCATTTCATTTACCAGTTTTCTAAATAATAAATTGGTGTCCTGGCATGAAATTAAGTTGAGATCTTAAGCATCTTTTGGTATTATTGTGAGCTTACGGATGCAAGTATGTGAGGGGAGATCCAAAAAAAATCAACAAATTATCTTCTGGAGGGCAGGCCCCTTGTAGTACAGGTTTCCCTTTCTAGGTGAGTGTTCTAGGAACCCATCTGCATCAGTGTACCAGCTGGTGTTGTTGTGAGAGGCTGTGTCCAGCTTCAGTGAATTTTTTTGAAGACTCTTTCAATGCATTCGCCCATTTCATGATGGGTGATTTACAAGAGCACCTGCCTACACTACGCAAAGTGTTCAGCAGTTTTTGAACAAAAATGGCATGGTCCTCATGCCCCACCCTCCTATTCACCGGACCTCGCTCACAGCAACTTTCTTTTTGTTCCACTGGATGAAAAAAGTCCTCAAAGGGACATGTTTTGCGGATGTGGAAGAGATGAAACAAAACGCAGCAGAAGCACAAAAAGGCATGAAAATCGACAAGTTCAAAAACTGTTTTGAGCATGGAAAAAAAAGTCTTGATAGGTGTACTGAATCAGATGGAGAGTACTTGGAAGGTGACTGAAGTGTACACATGTAAGAATCAACACACAATTTTGTGTAAACAAATTCCATTTTGCAGGGAGGTCCCCCTCACATTTGGTATTAGAATCTGTTGCAGTCATTATGCTCATTCATGTTCAAAACATCCCAACTTTGACCAGGGCATCTCTTTAGCCAGTCTCTGTGCGCTCAGCAGTCTTTGGTAACTTTCTTGCTGTTCAATACAAGATGTTCGAGGCTGATCTTACCATTTCCTAGAACAGCCATTTTCCCAAGCTTCCCTGGTTTATTTTACTGGGAAATGTTGTTTCCCAGTAAAGACAAGAATATCGATGCTAGTCATGCTCGTGGTCACTGGGTTGGTCATTCTTATAGACTTTTTCAGTGGACAGAGCTAGGTTTCATATTCGTTTTGAAGCCAAAATACATTACAAGTTTATACTGATACTTCTTATTTACCATCAAGACAATCGTTTTTTACTTAATGTCCTTGATAATATATTTCTCCTTTCACAGGTGCTAAAAATCTAGATTCCATAAATACTGCCACAAACTTTACAAGTTTACAGAGGAGTTTTTCAGTCTTACTCTGGGCCCATCGATGACTTTTGGTGCCCAGAAGGATCTTGGCAATCACGAAACAAAAAGAGGCAACAAAAAAAAATCTTACTTGTTTCTGTTTTGTCTCTTAAACTTCTGTGATTGCCACAGAACATGCCTGGGCTAGCCTGGAGCTACCAGGGTAAAAGACATGAAAGATGTAAGTACAAAGCCATACTGATCCTATTGTCTATCTCAGCCAAGTCCTTCTAGATTTGTCAACAACCAACTAAATCCCACATTGAGCCCACCAAGATCAGCAGAGCCATCTAACCAACCTAAAACTGACCATGCGCCCCCGAGCAAAGCCAGAACACATGAGCCAAATAAATACTTATTATTTTTGTTTTGTTTTTGTTACTAGACATTTTGGTGGTGAGGCACAACTTCTTCAAAAAACACAATGTGATTACTATAAAAGAGTTTAAGAGGTTTTTTGGTAATTTATTTTGTTCATAGCATGTATTTCACTAAACATGCGCAATCAAATATGCTTTTAATACACATGAAGTAGTTCCACTCTATGTGGTTATGCTCCAATGTGACACAAAATAAAGTCCATTAATTTTATTATGCCTTCAATTATCAAGAATTTTCATTTAATTCTGTGTCATAATAATATAATATTTACATGCTTCCAAGGCAATCCACTAAACAGTATGTGTTTGGGGATGTACAGCATATATTTCATGCCCTCCACACTGTTTTTTCCCCACACCTATATAAAACCATTATTTTATGTTTGGATTACCCTGCCAATTTTTTCAGATAACAAATAAATAGACTGATATATACAAATGTTACCCCCTTTCTCATAAGGGTGGCAGAATACAGAGAAAGCCCAAACTGACACTGATTTATGCCTAGAGTCCATCAGGGGCCTTTGTAATAATTATGCTCCTTGGCAACAAAATGAAAATGGTAGATGAAATGACTCCTGAGGTTCTACGAGGCTTGCAGAGTCTGTGATTCTGTACTCCCCCAGTCTACCGCACCCACGCAATCCAGACTTGCACTTTCCCACTAGTTCACTGATAAGTGTCCTAAGCATCACGCTACTATTGTGTTTATAGGACACCACATGCGAGTGCCTTTTGAGTGTCCCATAAACAGTAGAATTCTTTGAACTTAATGGCAGAAACTCCATATTAATAAATACACAAACAAATGGAAGTATTTGTCACTAAAAAGAATAGGACCCGTTACCTCCCGGCAGCGTGGATGCATGTCTTCAAATACTACTGTCAGCAACGTCCCTCTTTAGACAGCTCTGCCTCCCTCTGGTTGCCCTCGCTGCCGGGTAACTTTTCCTCCCGCAAGAACACCTTCCTACAGCTCAGCAAGACTGATAGAAAGAACTTTTTTAAAACATCAGTACTTTTGAAAGAAGTCCGGAATTGGGTACCACCTGTCTGACTTGGGCATCCATGTGATCACAGGAAGACAATGTACTGATGGGAAAATCTGGGTGGTGCAGCCGCCTCTGGCTCCAAGTGGAGAAAGTAATTCCACCTAAACCCATGGAATGGGGATGAGAGAGGTGATTCCTCAAACAAAAATCAGAGAGTTGTTGCCAAAAGAAAAGTTCCTACACATTTTACAAGTGAATACAACTGGTATCCTTCCCAAAGAGAAGGAAGAAAAGGGTGGGGTATGCTCAGGATGGGTACGTAGGTACGGTACTATAGAACACCCTTATTCCACAAGTACTTGACAACCCTGAAAAGAAAGTCAGGTGGGAAAAGGAGAGGAGGAGCAGACCGTGCCATGAAACCACCCACCCCAGCTAACCCAGCAGTAACCTCATGCTCCTGCCTCCCCTCAGAGGCCCAGGAAGCACTCACTGACCACTGGATGGGAGTGAAGGAATCCGTTTCCATGCAGCACAGCAGTGGACGCTGTTAACTGGGTCGAACACTTTCCCCACTCTTTCCTAATTCCAAAAGGCATGGAGGCACTCACTACTCATACCGAGGAAGAAGAAAATGGAGAGCAAGGTGTTGATCTGAAAAGATTTCATGTTTCTTAAAGGAGAAATCTCTTAGCTTATTCATATGTTTCTTTTGAAACTCCCTGCCTTGCAAATTGTTGGATGAGAATGCTAATCAAAGAGCTTTGAATTCTTCAGAGAAAAGTCTATAAATGTAAAAAAGGCAATGTTAAAATATTAAAACTTGGAAATGCAAAGTTATTTGGATGTTGTAGACCACAACAAAAAGTAAAAGAATTTTTCAGTCTCATTAAACAGTTTAAACTCTTTGATTTCTTTAAAATCAACAACCCCTTTTTGATTGGCATTTTATCAAATTAAAATGTATTCCAGTTTACACACTCAGTTTTGTATACACTCTGAACATCAGAGCATAAATAATATACATACCAAATGTTGACTCCAAAGCTGTGTGTAGGCAGAAAATTTTTTCTCAAAAAGAGATATATAACTAAGGAGGTATTTTCAAACTCTCCTAAGAAACCAACTTTAGCTTCTGCGGAGGATTCCAGTAAAACCTAGATTTTTATTGTTTTTGTTGTTGTTGCAGTCTATCTTTAAAAATGAGACAATTGAATAAACATTTTTATTATCTTATTATTTTCTAAAATTTTTATTGTATTTTTCCATTACCACTTAAGTACCCTTAATGAACATTTTTAAAAATATATTTTCTGTAACACTTTATTCATGAACAACCTTTGTGAATCATATATTCCGTAAAACTTTGGACCCTTCAGCTTTCATCCCGTCCAAGTATAAAAGTCAATCCTACTGAAGGACTCAGAAGTGCAATTTTATTCACCAAAGTGGAATCGTGGACATTTAATTCCATTCATTCACCTCTTATAACCTTCCAGGGCCAAGGTTAGCACGGCAATGCATCATCCCCAACTCCCCCCACTGTTGTAACTCCCTTGTTTTTCAAACATGCTCACAACACAGAACATTGGTGGAATCTGCACTCTGAGCCAGATGAAAACAGAATTAATTATTTCCACATAGATCCAGGAGCTCCTCTATGTGGGTTCTACTTTACGCTCATCAATGCAGCTCCAGGAGGCAAGAGGTCAGAGTTCCAATTCCTAAAAAAGGAATTAGTTTTATGCAACTGAAACTACTCTTCTTTTATACATCTTAAAACAACATTCTTTGGCAAGAGCCTGGAAAAAATATTGCATCTGCATTTGAGGGTGTTATACACACATGTTGAGAATTATATATATATATGTGGCCCTGGCCAGTGTGGCTCGGTTGGTTGGACCAAAGGGTCACAGGTTCTGTTGCCAGTCAGGGCAGATGCCTGGGTTATGGGTTTGATCCCCGATCAGGGTGCATACAAGGCAGCCAATCGATGCTTCTCTCTTGCATTGATGTTTTTCCCTCCCTCTCTCTCTCCCTCTCTTCCTTCTTCTCTCTCTAAAATCAATGAAAAACTGTTCTCAGGGGAGGGTGAGGATTGAAATTTTAAAAAGAATTATACATATGAATATATACATACTATATATGAAGAATATATACACATTATATATATGAATAATATCATAGATGATATAGGTAGATAGATAATTTTTTATATCTACATCTGACATCATTCACATAGGAAGTTAGAATAGAAAATGCTTGCAATTCAACTTCTCCAAAGGAGACTGGTATAAGATTATTCCTGATGAAAACTCATTTAAAATAGTTTAAATGTCAAAATAATGGATCGTTTACTACTTTCATTTAGCCTGCTTCCCAAGACATTTAATGAATTGAAAACTTCTGCTAGATATTTCCCGAGACATTAAGTTTGAGTATAGGTATTCCCTATTTCCCCCGAAAAGTGTTAGATGTACCCCATCTCATTCCCGGTCTCCCATGGGTGACCATACTCTAGCCAACAGTTATGTTCCCTCTCACCCGATGAGACTTAGCTCAGTCACTGCAGAAACCCGGGCCAGATTCTCCCCCAGATCTGTTCTTCTCAAACTGGAGTCAAGAGTTCTGTGCAGACAACCAAGAAAAGTACAGGGACAGAAGTGCCTTTCATCTCTCTTCAGAAGATAATAGCTTCGGGCTTCTTGATGCTTAGTTCCTCTCCTCTGAAATTCCTGGGCTGCTTTGCACTCAAAGGCCAAGCTACTGCTTCCTTAGCTAATGTCAAAGGCAAGAACACCATGGCTGCCAAATAACAAACCAGAGAATCATCAACTAGCCGACAATGAATTCTCAGCAGTATCCATGAGCTGGCTGATGCACATGTTACTGATTCCCCCATGAAAATACAGAAACTTATGCAATGGGAAAACACAGCCTGTTTAACCTGAAGCTTTGAAATGTGCACCGATGACAGCAACGCGTGAAGTCAACACAGACATGCAAGCTCAGAGCGACGGCAAGCTCGGAGAGTTACTGGGACCTCAGGTCTGACGTCGTTGCCCACAACCACTTGGATCAGCCAAGGTAGCACTTGCAGAGGAGAGAAAGCCATCATACAACTGAGACTAATGTTTCTCAAGAGGGTTTTTCTTTCCTTGGAGAAATTATCTACCTCTTTTTTCACAAAGCGTTTTAGAGTGTAAGAATTTACCAAAGTGACAAGTAATCTACCAGGAGTTAAACCAAAATGCAAACTTAGCTGTACTCTTTAAAACCGCATGTCTTTAAATCCCTTGATTGTTAACTTTTATCCCCCACCCTCCAAAAAGAGGTCTTAACTTTCATTGACTCTTACTAAGTAATAACTGGACTATTTTGAGTTGTATTTCCCCCCAACCTTGACAACTTAATTGACCTGTTAGAAGTGTAATTTACTAAATAAAAATGCTTCAAAGGTACTGAATAAATTTTTATACGTCGCAATAGTATATACCTAAAACACAGAGTAGAAGGGAATAAAAATTAGACAACTTTAAGAAACCCAGAAGGACCATGATGATGCTCTAATTTCCATTCAGAAACATTTATTCCAAAGCCTTCACCCAACTACCTCCCTCAGATGTCTCATGGCCGTCCGCACCGCGACTTTCTTTGGAATTAAACTTTGGAATTACTTGTTTATACAAGAAAACTCATCTCAGATGTAGCATCTGTTTCTCACTAAGGCTTAGCTTTCACCTAATGCTCCAAATGGGTTGACTGAGGTTCAAGAATGTGAGGTGACTCGCTCAGGAACATACAGTGAATCCAGGGCGGGCAGCGCCCTCACTCGCATGGCTGATGAGTATCTTGGTACATAACACCACGGATGCTGTTCGCAGGGCTGTGATGCACACTTATGTCTACTCGTAAGCCTTGGTTTGTTCAGTGAAGCATGTGATGTCTTTATATTTTTAACTCTATCAGAAGGAAGGGAAAGGTGCCATGGAATTTAAATATGTTCACCAGGTCTTCCTTATTAAGTTACATGTCTTGACTCCAGAATCAGCCTAACCTAAAATATTCTATTATTAGATCCACGGGTAATATTATATTCTTTGTATAATGCAACAAGAATGTAGTAAAGAAAAAAGAATAAATGTGAAGTATATTAAAGGGTAGAAAACTATCTGCAAAAACCTGTTTACAAAGCTCTATGTATTTCATAGGAAACACATTTTACTATCTTTATATACTATGGAAGACCATAAGTACAAATTCTTGCCTGTATAATTATTTTTACATTACACATTGCAAAGAATCTTAAATAATACTTAAGTTTACAATAAACGTAAACAATTATATAAAGGAAATTATATATAAAGGAAATTAACTGTGCCATAATATAAGTATAAATCTACAGATGCTCAGCTGAAATAAAATGAATACTCTATGTTAATTTACATAGTTTCTCATCAGTAAGGCCATAAAAGTCAACATTTTTCATTTTAGTCATGACTTATCTTGAGTTAATTGGATATATATAGAATTGTTTCATTCCTTTCCTAATGTATAGTGACTATAATTATTCAGATTCTCTTTTTTCACCATTTTCCAGAGAGTAATATCTCTTGTGCCCATTATTATAAAAATAGCTTCAAATCAATCACCGTATTCACAGAGGTTACTTTCAGACTGAGTTTCGACGGAGCCAAAGTTCTAAGTTCAGCTGTTTCTACACAACAGTAATTATCTATGATTGACTCGGTGATTTCTAAATCTGGCACAATACCTGAAATGCTCTCTTTTATGACTTCCAATGAATATCACATAATTCTTCAGACACTCCTACACTTGCTCAAAATTACCTTCCACCTCATTTCAAACACAAACTGAACAGGCAATGTAAGATGTTAGCATTAGGAAGGCATAATCTAGGGCGAAGGATGTATGAAAATCCTCTGCACCATATTTGCAACTTTTCCGTAAATATTTAATATTCCCCAAAATAAAACGTTTAATTTTAGAGAAGTACGGCGTGTCCTGTGTCAGTGTGAGGAGACATGAAACGCAGGTCAAACATAAAACAAATAATCAGGTTATGAAGGTAGAAAAGGCCAGGCCACTCCTGGAAATAACTTTATGGTTCCTTCATAAACTTTATCAGCCCTAACCTGTTTCTCTTCCTCTTCTTAAGTTCTCCGAAACATTGCCAGTTTTTTAAAATATTAAAACACCGGGAGTGACGTCAAACGCCAAAAGTACACCAGACCCTTTCCACAACGAAGGCTTGCCGTGCGTGTGAAGGGCACCTGGTGACAACGTGGAGGGCAGCGGCTTCTGAGAAATCATCCAGCAAAGCTGTGCAGAGCGCTTGCTGCGTCCCAGATGTTACACGGGGATGTTACACTGGAGACACGCGTGGAAAGGCTGGTCCCTGTGCGCAGAGAGCTGACGCTACAGCAGGCAGGCTCAGAATGAGAACCCCCACCAGCTGAGACCGTGCTCGGGGGAGTATTCAGGAGGCTCTACGGACGGAACTGGTTATTTTTTAACTATATAATAGGCACAAATCTTATACTTGATACCGCATATAATTTACAAAATGGTCTCACAGAGTTTTTCTCATCCGAGCCCCATCACCAGCTTATAAAGCTAGACAGGCAGCCTGCCCGGCCCCATGTTACTGATGGAAGGTACATCCCCCTGTACCCAGGATGCAGAGTGTGACTCCCATCCCATGAGGTCCTGCTTGGGTCCGTTTCCTGCTACTCCACACATCCCTCAGTCAGATTCTTGGCGGCAGACTCATTCTATGACGACTCCATTCTTTCTTGACATTAGAGTGAAGGTCCAACCTATCTATTTACACTTGGCCTTTCTGCTGTCCTCACCTATTTTTCAACACTGTTAAATACTGATAATTATCCTCATTTTAAATCAAATCTTCTTTCCCAGGATAAGAAGTTCACTTACTCATGGAAAATATTCCATGAAGCTTACTCATGGAAAATATTCTGCATTTAGTGCTTTCACCAAATGTAGTAGTTTGCCTCTTTTATGGGTCAGGTATAGGCTGAGCCCTAGAGATGCAAAAATAAATAAGAAATAGGGTCTTCCCTACCTAGCCTAACACAGGTAGGAAGATGGGTGATTGTAACGCGTATGAGAATTGCTATCGTATATGCATGCCCAGGACCGTAAGGGAAAACTTACAAGGGGTTCCTAATATAGAAGGTTACAGAGGGGCACTTGTAGACTGAGTTAGAAGCCGATGGAAAGGTTTGAAGTTGGGGGCGTAGCAGGTGAAAAAATTGGCAGTAATTTAGAAATGCCGCACAGAGAAGGAGTCGAAGGACTGGAGAGAGGGGAGCTTGCAGATGAACGGCCTTGCCTGTCAGGCTAAGGATCATAGGCTTTATTCTGAAAATGAGGAGCCACAGGATCTGAAGCATGAAAGATGTGATCAGAAATAGGATATGAAAGAGACCAAGATCATTCTAGCTGCCATGCCGAGAATACACAGGAGCAAAGGACAACTGGAGTCAGACAGAAGTGAGGAGAATCTAACAATAGCCAGGAACACGCTGACCAGAAGAACAAACTCGTTTGACCAGGCGATGACAGCTAGTCTTGGGAAAAGCGGAAGGATTCAAGAGCCTTCAAGGAGGCCGGTATGATTCAGTGGACGATAGGGTGTGAGTGGTGTGGACACAGTGATGGGGAGAAGAGTGTCAAGGAGGTCTTCCAGACTGCTGGCTTCGGTAGCGAGGAGGGCTATTTATTAAAAAGAGGAAAGGGGAGACTGCCCAGAGGTCAGATCGGGAGGGGCTTTGGAGGTGACGGAGACACGCGGAGTTGGAGGTGCCTGTGGGCGGGCTGTCTGCAACCCAGAAAATGCCTGTGGCCGTGATACTTGGGAGTTATTTACTGTACTAATAACAGGGTTTCTGAGCACTGCATGGACTTCGAATTTAAGGGCCCAGGTTTTAGGGACAGGCAGACCAAGCTTGCTTACGTCACGGATGTGCCTCTAACCACTTGATTGTCTAAGTCTCAGCTTTTCCTTCTCTTACTGCCCGTCATGTGATTGCTGCAAAGACAAAGATGTGTCAAGGAACACGCATGGTGTTTGGCATAGAAAAGGAGCATAATCATTGCGCATCAGCATTTTCCAGAAACGCTGAAAGTAAATTTCTTAAACTAATGCGTTTTATAAAAAGTCCTTTTCATAAGGGAGGAGGGTACATACCTCTCCATTCAATTATTTGATTTCTGTATACTTATACCATGATTCGCCAAGGCTTTTAAAAGGCAGATGATACCGATTTCTGTCACTGTGTATTAAAATTACTTTTGGAGTTTAACATGCGAATGGAAAACATTTAGCTCCATCTCAGCGAATAAAACCCTCTTGCTGTACAACAAGGTCATGCCTTGTGGTATTGTGAAGTTTTCACCGCCTGCACCCGCTAAAGGTTAAGGCGACTGCGGAGAAACACGCAGAGCCACCCCAGTGTTTAATCGCCTGCTGTAATTGTTGGTCGGTAGTTTCCTTTTTAAAGAAAGACAGAGACTATAGTCCAAAGTTTTCAGCTGGATTTAATAAGCTCACGCTTTATAAAAAAACAAGGTAGGACCCCTCCCATCTCACTTGTGAGCTCACCCTTAGGAATTCCTTTCAGTCATTCTTCTATCAAAGGTCGTTGGAAGGAAACTGGAAAGTCTAGTGTTTTGTGGGGTTTTTTCAACCGACATTTGTGCTACAGTTTGAGATGCCTGGATGGGGCACAATCAGAACTTCTCAACTGCAGAACATAAATTTTTAGTGCTTCTTTTTCTGGAATTCAACAGAAGAAACATTTGACTTTTGCTTGGCCCCACTAATAGGTTGTTTTCCTTGGAATTGTCTTCAAAAAAATATGGATATGAGATATGCTATATTTAACACTGCCTGTCAAACTGGGGTAGTAAAATAAATGTAGCTTTGTAAAATAAAATAGAATCAAAAGGAATATAGTGGAGAAGAAAATATCAGGCTACACCTATTATAGAAAATACTGTTTTGTGAGACCTTATCTATACATCATAAGATATTTGTATCATATGTGATATATATACATTAGGTGATATATATTATGATGTATATATCTGTGTGTGTGCATGTGTGTTTACTGGATCACAATATATGTTAACTGAGGTTAAATGTTCAAAGGCCATAGCACTGCAAATTATATAGTATAAAATAAGCAAACTGGAAAAAGATATACTTCCTTAAAAAAATCCTTTACCTTGCAAAGTTATGCCCATCGTCCTTTCAAAAGCTGTCTTAAATTTTTTTAATTGTTGTTCTTGTACAGTTTTCTGTCTTCTACTCCCATCCCAGCCCACCGTCCCAGCCCTCCTCACCTCCCTCCCATTCCCACCCCCCAGCCCTAGTTTTTGTCCATGTGTCCTTTATACTTGTTGCTCTAAACCCTTCCTCTTTTCCCCTGGAATTCTTAAATTTTTAAAATTGAAGTTTCATGGGCTCAAGTACAATGTTACACTATACATTAATGATGATGAATCGTGAAGATGATAATAAGCCCACTATTATTTATATTATACTCTTCGAAAGGATATCAAATCAATTATTTAACTTTATCCCATTTACTTCCCAGTACTATGCAAAAGCAACAGGAAAGGTAGCAGTAGCTCTTTTTATACTGAAGCACAGAGAGGCCAAGTGCTTTGCCTCAGGTAACTCAGTAGCAAAGCCACTTGCATAAACCTGGTTGTTTAAATTTAAATTTCAGTAATGTTTTCCTCCAAGTGGTGCTGTCTCCTGCTACACAGCTGCAATTACTTCGCCACTGTTTATCTCATGAGTCTTTGTCATTTGTTTTGCGTTTAAAGCTATGTCTGTAAAAGACTCCAAAATATTTGAGGAAAGGCCAGAAAGAGGAACATACGGATGAGTTGACAATTTAGAGGACACTGTAAATTGCCAACTGTATTTTCACCCAAGACTGAGGCTTTAACTGCGACTAGCTTGCTGCCAATCTTCTCTGTGGAGTTCTCTTTCTTTCCAAAACTGTCACAGGGCCTGGGATGTGGTGAACTACTCAACAAATGCTGCTGAACTGAAATGTGAATTGCCAGAAATTGTTAATATGAGAATTTAGGGGCATATGAGATAAACTGGAAGTCAGCATGGGGGGAGGAAGGAAGATGGAGAGGTGAAGGGAGGTGGAGGGAGGAGGGAGGGGGTGCAGGGAGGGGTCTTTGAGCAAGCCTGGGGACAGCCACCGAAAATGAGCTGGGAGCCCTGCCCATCCAGTCTCCGGAAGAGAGACTAGGAATGGTCTGACCTACATCCTGTCTGAAACTTCCTGAGTAGGATACTTTTTGATGACAAACTTTGAAACTACTGATTTGGCTACTTGAATAGGTTTGTAGGTAAATTGCTAACTTACATTTGTCTAAAAAACTGTCCATTTTAGTAAAATTTTGACTGAGAGTTTTCATAGAATGTATTCATTAATTTGTTCACTCACTCTGTGTCTGTGGAATTTTCCCCCTTTCATTCCTAACGTGCTTATTCAGGGTTCTCTTCTTCCCCATACGATTCTGCTATAGCAAATATAATTCATCAATATGTTTAAAGCACTATCTCTTAGTTATCTTTATTATTTTAGCACTTTTCATCTCACTAATGTATGTCTATATTTTCATTATTTTGATATAGTTGGTTTATGCTATTAGGTTGTTTCTTCTTAAATACCAGAACAGTTACTAATTTTTGAAATGTTTTTGTGTTAACATAATGCTTTTTGAGGCTATAAATTACCTTGCAAGCACTTTTACTGCGTTCTGTAAGCTTTCATGCTGTTGTTCACTTCTAAATATCCATTGAAAGATAAACTATTCACAGCTGTGCTTGTTGCAGACCTCTAGGTTATTGGTTTGGCCATTGATCCCATTTTATATAAGATTGACAGAAAACATGGTTTATTTTATATTGTTTATCGAGTTCACTTTGCAGTTTGTAAAGGGTCAACTTTTGTAAAGTTTCCGTGTGTGTTTAAAATAATGTGAATCTTGTAATTTGATAGTTCAGACTTCTATAATTACCCATTGTTTAGAATTGGCTAATTGTGTGGTTCAGTTACACGAGGTCTGTCCAGAAGTTATCTAGCCATGAAATATCAAAAATGGAAACATTTATTGAAGAAGATACAAGACAGAAGAAACATTGTACATAGGACAATGATGCCTCAGTCCCCTTCAAAGTAGGCACCTGGGGACCTCACACAGTTCTCCCAATCACCATCAGCTGCCTTGTTGTATTTTCCTGGATCTCACTGATGGTCTGAAATCTCTTACCTTTCAAAGGTGCAAAAAAAAAAATGAAACTAAACCATCTTCTTTCATCATATAAAGGAATAA
Organism: Anoura caudifer; assembly: GCA_004027475.1. NCBI lineage: Eukaryota > Metazoa > Chordata > Mammalia > Chiroptera > Phyllostomidae > Anoura > Anoura caudifer. Next base: position 407,897 of record PVKU01000312.1, on the reverse strand, counting down.
ACTAAAAAGGAATTAAAGACTTAAATGTTAGACTCAAAACCATAAAAATCATAGAAGAAAATATAGCCAGTAATATTTTTTTCTGATATACCTCCTAGGGCAAGGGAAACAAAAGAAAAAATAAACAAATAGGACTACCTCAAACTAAAAGGTTTCTGCACAGCAAAGGAAACTATCGATGAAATGAAATGCCAGCCCACTGAATGGGAGAATGTATTCACTGATACATCTGGTAAGGGATTCATATCCAAATTTATAAAGAACTCGCAAAGCTCAATACCGAAACAACAAACAATCTAATTTAAAAATGAACAAAGGACCTGAATAGATACTTCTTCCAAGAGAACATTCTGAAGGCCAATAGACGTATGAAAGGATGATCAATGTCACCAAGCAGAGAAATGCAAATCAGAACCACAAAGAGATATCACCCCACTCCTGTCAGAATGGCCATCACCAGTAAATCAACAAACAAATGCTGGCGAGGATGCGGAGAAAAGGGATCCCTAGTACATTGTTGGTGGGAATGAAGACTGGTGCAGCCACCATGGAAAGCAGTATGGAGATACCTCAAAAAATTTAAAATGAAACTGCCTTATTCCACTTCTAGTCATTTATCTCAAAAAAAAGTGAAACAGTAATTTGAAAGAACATATGCACGTCTATGTTCATTGCAGTGTTATTTACAATAGCCAAGATTTGGAAGTAGTCCAAGTGCCCATTAGTAGATAAGTGGATAAAAAAGCAGTGGCACATTTACACAGTGGAATACTATTTGGCTATAGAAAAGAAGGAAATCTTACCCTCTGCCACAGCATGGATGCACCTGCAGAGCATTATGCTAAGTGAATAAGCCGGGCAGAGAAAGACAAGTACCACAGTACTTCACTCTCAGGTGGAATCTAAGGAACAAAAGGAACTTACAAGCAAAATAGAGACAGACTCACAGATAGAGAGCAGGCTGACAGCTGTTGGGAAGGGGGTGGGGGACTGGCTGGAGCAAAGGCAGAGGCATTGAACAAAAAAGAAAAAAATAGAAAAAACTCACGGACACAGACAACAGTGTGGTGATTACCAGGGCAAGGAGGTTGGAGGGAGGTGGTGGAGGGCACAGGGGCTAAGTGCTGATGGACGGAGACTGGATCGGGGTGGTGAACACACTGTGTAGTGTTCAAGTGACGTGTTGTAGGACTGTATGCCTGAAACCTGTGTAATTTTGTTAACCAGTGTCACTCCAATAAATTCAATAAAGAGGAAAAAATATTTGCAGAATTTCCCTACATTTAGATTTGTCTGATGTTTCCTGTTAATTAGATTCAGGTTATACATTTTGGAAGGAAATATTACAGAAGCGATACTGTATTCTTTTTTTTTTTTTTTACATTCAATACTATTTTCTGCCAGTTACAGGTATACAGCTTAGTGCTCATACAATCATATAGTCTACAAACTGCTCTCCCTGTTATGCAAAGCTCCACTCCGCACCGTACCTACTCACCACAGCACCAGCGACTATATTCCCCAGGCTGCAATTTACATCCTCATGTCGACTGATACAACTACGCATTTGTGCTTTTTAACCCCTTCACATTTTCCATTTATATTCTTCCAGATGGCACACAGTTTCTATTTGTCCTGTCACTGGTGGTGGTAACTTTGCTAAACGTGGGGTTCTCCAAGTTGGTCCACTCTAAAATTACTTTTTCCTTTCTAATTAACAAATCTTTGTCACTAAGTTAATAGTCCATTCCTCGTAAACTTTTCGCCCATGAGTTTGAGCACCCAATGGTGTTTTGTGACTGCATTGTTAGTGGGACGGCTGCTGAAAGATGATTCTTAGTTCCGTTACTCCATCTGCCTTCCTTAATTGGCATTTTATTGTAACAAAGAGCTTTTTTACTTCTCCCCATTTATTTATGCATTTAGTTATTTACCTCTGCCTGGACAAATGGCTTCCTATTTTAGTCAATGGATTAGTCCATCACTCCCATTGTTTTGATGTTCAAATCATGCCAACATTTGGCTGACAGGAAGCTCTCGACCTGCTTCTCTCAGCATTGTTTTCCGGGCCTTCCTCACTCTCCAGCGTAGCCAGGTTCTCCATGCTCATCTTGTACTCGGCTTGCCCAGCCTTGGAGGCAGGAATTTTTTCCAAAGGTTCATTGTTCATTATAGTTGAGAACTGTGTTTAGAAACTAAGAGCTGTGTGTTAGGTATGCACATTAGTACCGGGATTTCATTACTCAGGCCTCTCCATTACCAACCAATTAATATACGTAAGACTATCCATACACATGTCTGTTTTCTGCACACATATGTAGTATATAATATTGTGTTACACATTATAAATAATATCGTATAATATATGTCTATTATGTATATAAGTCTACTCCAATACCTCCAATTCCAGTCCAACACCGCAGTATTAATTCCAGTTCTTTCCCCTCCTATATTTGTATCCCCTTCTCTCACAGTAAGAAATTGTACCCGGTCATATTAGTCTGTTCAGGCTACCGTAACATCAGCGGGTGGCTTAAACCACACAAATTTATTTTCTCACAGTTGTAAAGACTGGGAAATCTGAGATCCAGATGCAGTCCGCTGAGAGCCCCATTCCTGGCTTGGGTAATTGCTTCATAGCAACAGCAAACGAATAAACCTCCCTCACCCACTTAGCCCAGAATTCATTCCGACTTCCTATCTCGTCGAGTCTAGTCCTCTCTGCGGTTGTCCCTCTAGATGGCCTGGCCTCTCACTTTCTAACATCTTCACTGTTTTGTCTTCACTTAACTGTCTTTTCCTTTGTCTTTGTCAGAGACCAAAGTATCTCTGCGCTAGCAACTCTTACACTTGCGCCTTTGTTCTCTTTTCGTCCTGTCTCCTCTGGCCATTTTTCTCAGAAAAAAAAAAAATCCCCCACTTCTATTTGCAATGCAATGTGCTTGCCGCCTCTCTTCCCCTCTCCCTTCTCCTCTCCTCTATCTCTGGATCCTAACTAACTCAGCCTACACATGCTGTCATGCCTAAAAATTCAAAGCTTGGTTTTGCTGCTTGTTCAAGCTATTACCAGATCTCCTTCCTTACTTCTGTTTTTACTGTCTAACTTGTCCCAAATCAACTATGCCAGGTTCAGTTTCCACTCCCGAACTGCTCTCAGTCCTGTGAAATCTGACTTCACAGGACTTCAGCCTTCATCACCCCGCCGAAACTGTCCTTTCGAAGGTCAGTAACACAGACACAAACTGCTATCTCTATTTTTTTGTTGTTGTTTATTTTCTTTAGTTTCCATCCTCTCAGCCTCTCAGTGGCATCAAGGATCGTTGACCAGCAATTCTTTCTGGACAACAGTCGTCCTGATTCTTCTAGCCCTGTGATCACCCCTTGCTTCTGTTGTTCTGGCTCCTTCCATTCCCTAAACCTAGATTTGACGCAAGGATGAGTGTAGCTTTTCTTCTTCCCTCTGTGGGTTTTTTAAAAACAAAACTTAAAATAATGAAAAGCCAGCCATGTCCCTCACAACCAAAGTGAAATCCAAATGCCTGACTTGCTTCCCACAGTTCTCCATCTCCTGTGCCCACCCTCCTTCCCAGCATCGTGAAGACTCAGCCTCTGTTCATGCCTTGTCCCAGTCAAAGTGAACTATTTTTGATTCCTAAATGTTTCCTGAACTTTTATTCTCTAAGCTCAGTTTTCACTTCATATACCTATGAACAGCTTAAAATTCTTGTCATGTGTTTAAAATGATTTTCCTCAATGTAAATGCTCAAGTCTTATATGTCATTCAATAATAATAATAACTTGACCATTATTAACACGATATGCCAGGTACTGCCCTAAGCACTGTGTACTTACTAATTCATTTAATCTCTAAGACAACCCATGACCCCAGCTGAAATACTGCCTCCCCTATGAATTCTCCCATGGACTGAGGAAGACACATTTTTTTCCATTCTGAAATCTCAAATCTCAAAGGATTGTATTTTTGCAGCATGAGATGCTTTGTCTCTTCTATTATATTTGTATCTTATCTTTGCTTACTCAGCCATAAGGTTATGAGGGCAGAAGTCTTGCTAATCCCTTATTGCACACTTAAATCTTCTTACTTATCCTTCTGGTCAAAGCTTTGAAATCACCTGTCATAAGAAACCACCCGATTCTAAAACACTCTGTTAAACATTCTTCATCTGCACCCTTCGGTTCTTTGCATGTCTTACCATCTTTTTCAATCTCTGCTACAATCACCTATGTCTTTGTGTCCTCAGGAGGCAGCTTCCTACTGAGGCGAGCACAAGATCTTATCCCTTTTCTTATCAACAGCACTGGTTACAGCGCATTGCAAAGTAGGTGCTCAGTAAGTGTGGGATGAATAAGCGATCACCCCAAGCATGACTATCTGATCTTCCGGGTCACAGGATCTGGCAACCTAAAAACTGAAAGGGGATAATAACTGTTGGGGAAAACACATATTGTTGAGGGTAAAATAGACTATTAAATGTTTACCACGCAATATAGTCCAAGACAATCAATTGTGAGACTGAGTATGAACACATTAAATATAATGGAGGCCCCGTTTCACCATTTACAAAAATTAATTCAAGATGGATCCTAGACCCAAACACAAAAAGGCTAAAACCACAGAGCTTTTAAAAAGGAACATAAGAAAATCTTTATGTGAGGTGGGGCTTGGTATTCAAGTTTCTTAGCGAGGTCACAGAAAATGATAACCATTTTGAAAATCCAATAAATTTGATGTTATCATATTTTTTAAATGACTGCTCATTAAAAGATATTCTTAAGGAAATTAATAGGTGAGTGATGCATTGGGAGAAAACATTTGCATAACATATCTGACAAAGTACTAATATGTGGTATGAATAAATAACTCTTCTAACTCAATAATAAACAACCAAAAAGAAGATAAAAGAACGGCAAAAATCCCATGAAAAGCTGCTCAACATCATCAACTACTAGAAAAATGTCAGTCAAAATTAAAATACGACTACATACTAACCAAAATAATTAAAATTCAAGAATCTAACAACAAAAGATATTGTCATTGGAGGACCTAAAATTCGCTTCATCTTTGGTGGCAATTTAAAATAGTACAACCACTTTGGAAAAGGTTTCTTATAAAAAATGAAACAAAACACATATACATACTCCACAACCCTACGATTCCATTCCTAGATATTTAACTAAGAGATATGAAAACATAAGATCACCACAAAAATCAAATGTAGAAACCACACTCATAATGAACAAAAACAGGAAAAAGCCAGGTGTCCACCAATAAGAGACTGGATAAGCAAACCATGGTACCCATAGTCAGCGCTCTGAGCAATAAAAACCAAATACTGATGTACCAGACATAGGTTAAATGAAAATATATCGTGCTAATAAAAAGATTTTTTAAAAGGCGGCCTTCTGCATAGTTTCATCCACATGAAATTTTGGACTGACAGGAGATCAGCAGGTGCCTCTCAGTAGATGGGAGTGGAGACTGGCCGGGAAGCATCACATCACGTGAAAACTTTCTGACTGATGATAACTTCCTGTGTCTGGAATGGATCTGGATTATACACCTATGTGCATTTGTCTCAAATCCACCAAATGCACACTAGTGATTGTGTATCACATTGTATATAAGTTGCTCATCAAAAGTAAAAACCAGTCAAGTGTGATATTAGTAAGTTTGATACTAGTAAGTATCAAACTCTAGTTAACTATGCTAAAATATTTAGGAGGAAATATTTCTGCAATTTACTTTCAAATGCATCCAAAATAAGTGAGATGAATAGATACAAGGAAGGACAGAGAGATGGGTACGCATGCGTTTTAAAAACATAGTACAATGTTGATGGGGGGAACTGTATAGGTGCTCAGTGTCACATTCAATTTCATCAATAGGAAAACACAACGGGGACCTGAAGCACTGTGTGGGAGGAGGCGCTTGTTATCCACCCTAAGAATTGTTTCACATGTTTGCCATAGGTTAAATGTACACATATACATACATGTCCATATGTGTATATATACATGTGTATATATTTATATATGTATTCATATATGTATGTATTTACATATAAATATATATAAAAGATGAAGTACTGTTATACATAACTAATTTGTCTATTATATTAAATTAATAGTACTAAAAATTATATCCAGTAAAGTACAGTTGGCTAATAAGGTGTCCAATTACTCATTTAGAGCAAATGAAAGGCAATTTTTCCAAACTGAACTTAGAATTGCTCCATATTTGGGGATTGTGGGGAAGGCTAAAAATACAAGAAAAATAGTATGCACAAGTCCTTGGCTTTTTTTTATTGCAACAATTTTAATCTCTTTGTAAACCTTTTGCTTCTTTTCTTTTATGTGTATTGATACTTGAGTTTTTCTAAATTTCCACTTAAATTTAGACAGCAAATATATCCCTTAAACAAAAAGCTGGTAATTTATTTCTTAGAATTCCTCTCTTTTCTGTCTCCACTCCTACCGTTTCCTTACCCCTTCTCTGTAGCCTATTCAATTTCATCCAGTTGTCCCTTGTTTTTGAAACATTTTCTTTGTGTGAAGACCAAATCCCCATTTCCTCCTTTTTGATCTCCATTTAGTCTTGATTACAAACCTCACCGAATTATGGCAGTACTTAGCTCCTTCCTCCACCCACTCACCTTCATGAGACTCGTCACATCTCCTGCTTTCAAAAACTAATTGTGATGATGGCCCACTTGACATGATTGCTTTAACATGGGTTTTTTAAAATCTGTGCTCCTAGAGTAACCCAGGGATCCCTAAAAATGCTGATACCTTGGGGATTAGTTAAATATGTACAAATACTCTAGAATAACATTCCAGAAGAGAGTTCTAAGATAAATTAAAACTCTCCATTCTCTTCTTTCCTAAGGAGATAGACCAGTGGCTGGCCAAGCCAAATAATGATAAGCATTTGTTCTTTTTGATTTGAAAGTGATTCTCTAATTGGAAACAACATCTTTATGATTCAGAAAACAAAGCCCCATCCATGGAAGGCTACCAGCTCTTCCCATCTTTGCAAGTCAAAGGCCCATTCCTGAAATCCCTTTCCCAAATCTAGAGAAGTTCTATAAACTGCAAAGGGGCCTGAGCTGAAACAATAGGAAGCCTTTCCTCACTTTAACTGCCACATAAAAACGCAGAATCATACATGTTGAAGCTAAACAGAGTGACCATTTATTCCATTCTTTTCTCAACAGCTTTCTGCAGCTCTTTCCTTCTGTAGAATGTTACATGGTGTGGCTTCCTTGATCAAGAAGGGTGAGAGGCGCTAGATTTAATCAAATTCAAGCCTTGAATAAACTAGGGTAAATTGTAGTGATTCTTTAAAGAGTAACTCATCATTTCTGCTGTCATTTTATTTGCAAAGAGGCAAAGAGATGAGCTTCAATTACACATAGCACAAACTAGGTCTGTCTTCTGATTCCAAGATTAGGGCTATTTAATATATATATTAAAATTTGTATATATAGCCCATTAATTTAATAATTTAGCATTAAATGTTATATCCAGAAATGTCTGTGGACTACATCCTGGTTCTATGTCCAACATTTCCTTTTTCCTCTCTGTGACAGACCATATCAGATAATTTATCTTTTAGAGTACTCTGGGGCTTATCTACCAAAACACGGACATTGTCAGAAAAAGGTTAACACAAAGAATATTTTAAAAAAAAATTCCCACTTCTGTTCTCTCTTCCAATAAAAACAAACAAAAAAGCTGAAGTAAAGCAGCTCACAAAGTTTATGCAAGTAAAAAAGACCCTTCTGTTATCAAAAATGACAATTTTAGGAAGTGAAGCCTTCAGAATAAAGAACAGACTGAAAAGTAACAGTTGATGCACTTTCCCCTGTTCCACATCCCACATCATAGGGAAAATAATCTGGTTATCTCCTTAACAAGCAGCCGGCAGAAAGAGCGCACCCCCTCAAGGTCTCTGGTGCAGATATGCGCAGGTAAACCGCAAAACAGCTGGCAGCATCCAGCTGGCAGAGGTTATTCCCAAGGAGCCCAGGGAAATAAAAGCCAAAGGAATAAGACAGAAAGAGGAAGTGGTGTATAGGACTGCCATTCTTAAAAAAGTTCTCTGTTCCATAATTAATTACAAAAGCAACAGAATTTCTCAAATTATTTTATTTCAGTAAGACATATTCATAATCTAGACTATCGTTTTACTCTGGCAAATAAATGTTACCAGAAAATATTTCTCTCCAAAGATATCACTGAAATAAACTCTAATGTAGTCTAGTCCCCCATTTTAACTCCGGAAAGCCGCCTTCCAATGCTCATCCGATGCCCCGAGCACACGGGTCGAGGAGCACAATATACTTTTCCAAGACGGGCTCCCTCCAGCTGGAGGTGACTGGAACGTGACGTGAGTGAATTTACGTTCTTTCGGACCCTAAAAATGATTCGGTAGCAGTTTCCACTGTCCGATGAAAAGTACATGTTGTATCATGACAAAGCTAATTGAAAAAAACAGGAGAGGAGATGCCGCTATTTTCCCTGAGACTGTTACTCTCTTTAGGAGAAAAACTATCGTTTCAGGCCATATTGACTCCCATGACCTAGTCCTGCAAGTAACCCACCACCACTGGGTTTTTGCTTAATCAACCAGGCTGATGAAGGCTTCTGCACTGCTCTTCGGATGACAAGGCGCGTGTGGCTTCAATCAAATTGCTGGTTGACTCTTCCATGGGCCTAAATCATACCCAGTAATGTAATCAAACCAGTTCGGCTAAATTATACACCATATATCAGTGAATGGCTTTTGCAGGTCACTAGCCTACACACAATCTGGCATAAAGTGCAGCAGATAAAAAGAAATGCTTTACCATTTCCAAGAAACTCACATGCGCTACTTAAGGTTTTAACTAATAAGAAACTATTAGAAGAAAAAAGAGAGACATGAAAGCCTCGCAAGGCGGTGTCCACCCCAAGCGTCATTAGCTGCGATCTGTAATCAGGCCCTCGCTCCAGTTACCGGGCGGCGCGGCCACCCTCCCAGAGGGAAGGCAGCCGGCCGCAGACCAAGAATGAGAAAACCAATTTGGAAAAAAAAAAAAAAATGAACCTGAATGATAACTGAGCCCAGATGGGGAGAAGAAAGGTTAATGCTGGAACTGGTCTTACTTAAAGGCCACCAGTAAACTTCAGCCACAGGAAAAACTCGCCCAGACAGGGAAAACACTGTGCTGTTCGCCTGTAGTAAGAAGGGAAGGGAACTGACTCACTTGGACCCGCCAGCAGGGTCTTTCCCCAGTGTCAGTGGAACAGGAGGTCTAGGGGCAGCAGTGACAGGCCGTGCAGGGAAGAAGCAGCTGTTTCCTATTATTTGCGTGTATTTGTCCGACGGGTAACAATGTGGGCAGAGTGCCACGGGCACTGCGGCGCGGACCTCCCAAAACGGCAAGGGCAGAGCGCTGGCTTCCCTCTGCTGCCACCAGGAAGGCATGCACAAGACGTCCACCCAGAGGGACCCCGGCACAGCTAGGACCTGTCGCATGGCCCCTGGCAGGCAGCTCTATAGAAGAAGAAATAAATCGGGGGACGGCTTTTGAAACGTGCGTTTGGAATTCTGGTTACAAACAATACCAAGAGGAACTGGACCTACATATAAATAAACATCATTCCATCTTCAGAAAACCTTTTAGTTGCTGAACATTGCAAATGACCTGAGCTATGGCTCAGACAGACACTACCTAAACCATCAAACCCACAGCTTGGCAGGGAGGATGGCAGAGGAGCTAAAGACCCCAAACTCTCTGTCTCCTCTCACAGCCGGCCCTCACCTCCTTTTTCATGCAGCCATTGGGAAGTGGGGGGGGGGGGCAGGGCAGCCTCAGGGGCATAGGATGGAGAAAGGCCAAGAATAGGCCTGGAGGGGCAATGAAGAAGGGCCTGCTTGCTCCTGCGGACTCTTCTCAACACCGCAGCAAGAGTGAGCCTGGTTAAACCCAGGTCAGGCGCGTGAGACCCTCTTCTGCTAAGACCCCTCCAGTGAATGACCTTTCACTGTGTCGAAAGGAAAGCAACAATGAATTTAGGCTTAAATTTAAAAATCTGAAACCATAAAACCCCTAGAAGAAAACAGGCAGTAAATGCCTTTACATCGGTCTTAGCCTTGTGTTTTTTGGATATGTTTCTTCTGGCAGAGGCGACAAAAGTAAAAATAAACAAACGAGATTACCTCCAACTAAGTAATTTTTGCACAACAAGGAAAGCATCAATAAGAAGAAAGGCAGCCTACTGAATGCAAGAAGATACTTGCTAGTGATTAATCCAAAAAGGAATTCATAATCACAATATATAAAGAACTCATACAAAAAACAAACAATGCAATTTAAAAATGGCAGGGGATCTGAATAGATATTTCTCTAAGACAGACATGCAGATGACCAACTGATACATGTAAAAATGCTTAACATCACTAATCATCAGGGAAATGCAGATCACAATGAATCTGAGATCTCACTTCACACCTGTTGGAATGGCTAGCATCAAAAAGAAAATGAAGAACAAAGCATTGGCAAGGATGTGGAGAAAAGGGGACCCTCTTGCCCCACTGGCAAAAACATAAACCCGCACAACCATTATAGAAAACAGTGCGGAGAGTCCTAAAAATTAAAAACAGAACTACTGTATGACCCAACAATTCCACCTCTGGGTGTTTGTTATCTGAAGAAAATGAAAGCAGTAAGTCAAAAAGATATATCCACCCCTATGTTCACTGCAGCATTGCATACAACAGATGAGCTATGGAAGCGGCCGAGGTGTCCATCCACAGGTTAGTGAATAAAGAAATGATGATACCCATACACAATGAAATATGACTCAGCCATAAAAAAGAATGAAATCTTGCAACAGCATGGATGGACCCACAGAGTATTATGCCAAGTAACAAGTACCATACGACCTCACTTACACGTAGAACCTAAAATAGAAAAGAATGAAGCAGAAACAAACTCACAGACACCAAGAACAATCTGATGGTCGCCACAGGCTGGGTCAAAAAGGTGAAGGGGAATGTAGTCAGTCAAGTTTGCACGTGATTGAGAATCATTAGAATTAGTGCAGTGATCTCATTGTGAAGGATGTAAATGTCGAATCACTATACTGTACACCGGAAACTAATATAATATTGTATACCAACAATACTTACATTTTAGAAAATTAATAAATAAAGTGGCAAGGCTCTAGGAATAGACTATATAGTTGAGAACAGTGGGAAAATTTGTAACAGATAATTGCTTCAATAATGTATTTTCTGTGAAACTTTCACCAACTTCCACAGACTATTTTTTCTGCTCTTCTGGGGTCTTCTATCATTTTGTATTTGTATGGCTCATATAAAATTCTCAGTATTCAATCATTTTGAGCACAAAGAAGATACATTTATATATCTATTGCATCACTGCATGCTTGGCTACTGCAATTACTCTTTTTGTATGCCTGTCTCCGACTGTGATTTCCTTAAAATCAGAAAACTTTTTTTATTGAGCCATGTATCTCTAGGACCTAGGTAGTGCCTAGGCCATTATAAGAGCATTAAAAATTTAATTATTTAAAAACTTTTTCAAGTATTGAAAAAAGGGTGTGGCGTTAGCACCTGAGTGTACCGTTTCACTATGGGTACAAACGCCTGCAGGAGATGAAGGTCAACACTGAACTCAAATCGGTCTCGAACAGTTTAACTCTAGGTTAAATATCTGATAGAAATAAAATGATGGCAGGGAATGAGGGAAACCACACCAGCAGCAGAAGATCAGAGGCAGAAGCTCAGCTTCCCCTGTGACCAGGTGCCAGCACATCTGGGAACAAGCGCCCTACGCAAGCACCTCGCGCGACAAAGGTTTTACCTGTGAATTTCAGATTTTCAATTAAAATAGAAGTGTACTGTTAGGAATATTAGGAGTTATTGACAAAATGTATAATTAATTTGGATGCTTTAAAGTGCACATCATCACCACTGCTATATCTTTTATTTGGAAAAACATAAACCCCATTACCATTCCTACTAAAGAAAGGAATTTAAACCTCAAAAGCCTAATTGTATTTAAGCAATATTAAGGAAAGGAATTTTGACTTAACAAACATGAAGTTAATAAAACTTAATTTTATAGAGTATGTTTGGCCTTGAATTTTACGTCAAACAAAATGAAAAACTTAGTAAGATATTGCAATAAAATCTACAAGATTATAGACAAACATTTTGGCAAGAAACAATTGTGTATGTTTCGTTAGGCTGTTAGGAAATAGCCATCCCAATGGCTACTAACCAACCCCAATTAAATATTAGTTTAACATTTGTCTTTTAAGTTAAAAAAAAAAATTCTCTTATGTTAATGGAAGCTCTCCGGACCAAATTCTCATTCTGTTGACCAAATTCTCATTTGCCTTCATATAACCATCAAAGCAGTTAGCCAAAATGTGTTACAAAGACCTGGGTGACAGTGTAAGGGAATTTATAAAAATGTTTCAAGTAAGACTGTCCCTGACACTGGTTAGTTTTTCCTTCGATAATGGAAACCTAAGAAATAATTTCCTTCAGATATAAAACTGGTGATGATTTAATAACTATTATTATCTGGGGAATTTACAAATTGTACTAAATGAATTAGTTTGTTAAAGATGCATTTAGAAAAGAAATTGAATTTTAGACCCCAAACCTGGATCTTAGATTCCTACAAATATATCTGTATATTGGTATGTCACATGATAGGATAAAATGTATACCTCTTTTTACCCTTCACCTTGATTTTTTTTTTTAAAAAGGAGAGGATCTTAGATGAGTCATTTACAGATCCCCACCTTAAAATGCGTGCTGTCTGTGACAGGACCAAGAATGAATCTGTAAATGAAACAAATCGCTGATGTAGAGATGACACCGTACTGCCTGGAACACCACCTTGCTGGCTATTCCCTCCATTCTGCAAAGTTCTAGAGTTAGTAACAGGCTCCAATAGCGAGAGAGAGAGAGACAGAGACAGAGACAGAGACAGAGACAGAGAGACAGAGAGAGAGAGAGAGAGAGACTGACTCCCTGGGACAATGAGTCACAGGGATTCACAAGGCCACCAGCTAAAACTCCAAAGTCTTTGGCTTAAAAAACTTTAACTCTCTTTATGCTGTGCCCAGTGCAATGCAATAGACGTGAGACTGTTTCATGGGGTCTTCGGGATGGCACTGAGCAAAATTAAGCTGTGAAATGTTTTCTGTCTTCTGTAATTCAATTTTTATATATAATTTTTGCAAAGGAACCTCAAAACACTAGGCAATATTTTATCTTCATTTTAACTAATTCATCTTTTTATATAATGCAGCTACGCAATGATTTTTGTGATATAACGGTAAGTGCCACATTTCCATATGAAATTTTCTTATTCTTTTTCTGTGAGTCTTCGAAGATATTGAATGAGGCAGATTCAAAGCTTCAGCCTTACTCTCAAATCATGTTGCTATTAAACGTCCTTTTGAGAGTCAAAAAGATCACCTTATAACCCCAAACTCTTATGTTTCTCTCCCTATTTTAACTCTAATAATGTGATGCACACAGTACTTCTGTCTTTGGAAAGGTGAAATGGCGTCGTTAGAGAGGAAATTCTTAAAATGAACAACCCCAAACCCTAGACCTTGAGCCCACAAATATGAAAGAACACTGTTGCCAAATTGACACCAGTCACAAAAGACTTTGAAAATTAATTCAAAAAGAGTTTGCACATGTTGTCAAATCCCTGAATAACACTGCCCTGATCCAAGCGAGCCATTATCAAGGAGTCAGAAATCTCCTGTAAGAGGCAAATGTTAGGGGTGGAAGGAGCTGAAGTGATTGGAGTGGACATCTGACGTCTGGGCATCCTTCCCATGCCTTGAATAAAGACATAGTTCGTGTTCTCTGTAAATCCAACTACCATTTCCTACGAAAACTTTGAAAACGTGGCTGCGGATCATCCCTTGTGTGACTCTTAACATGCACCACCATGAGGGTGGGCAGCCTGAGACCATCTCTGTCAGAGGAGGGGCAAGACCACAGTCTCCCGTGGGTGATCGCCAGCCGTGTTTTTAAACTGTGCGCAGCGTCCTACACGAAGGCAATCAGAAGATCAGAGGATGCTTATGTTCCTGCTCCTTCATCGCCTGGAAGATGACCGCAGTGGCTTACACACTACGCATAAATAAAACAGACCTTTTTTAAGTATCTGCTGGTTGAATCCCCTCTTTTCCTTCCCAACCACTCCCAGAACATAGGCACAAAAGTGGTTTTTGTCATCGGCCATATCCTGGGTCTGTTTCTGCCAACAAGCATACAGCTTTTCAGTTATCTCATCACTCCACCGAAAAGCAGGGCAAAAACACACACAAAAGCTCACTAACATACCTGGCAAGCCTCCAGTGGCCATCCTGTGGCCCTGTCCTAGGGTCCTCGCATGATCAGCGAGGAGTAATGCAGTCAAGAAGGCCAAGGAAAGGAGAAACATGCTCTGGCTTTGAAATTCAGATAAGGTGGTTTTATGGTTTTAATTACATTGTAATAACTACATAGAAGTAAATCTACTCTTCCTGTTTTAAGTTAGGTGAACATCTGTCGTAAATAACTCCAATGCTCTTTCTTTTGTAAACTAATTACACAATAGGTCCTATAAATTTATGGAGTGTTAGGATGCAGAATTTAATTACATAATTCACTTATCTAAAGTTTTGCTCTTACTCAGTGCTGTTCACCATTCTCCATGTTCACAAGACATAGCAGAAGCATATTACAGAGTGCAAATTTCAGGCTGGAAAGGAAAAGAAAGACAGCTGTGTGACCGTATTGTTCTACCTCTCTCTTCCTGCCTGAGCAAGGTAAATTAATGATATTTATTCTGAAGAGAAGCTCAAGTAATCACTCGATGTAAAATACAGGTACTATTTCTAAGTCATTTAACCTGTAAGTGATATGCTTTTCTGAGTTCTGTGAAAAGGATAAGCAAGAACTCATTTATCTATTAACGTATTATTAATAGATCAGTAATCACTCATCACCTATGATATGCCAGAGAATAGACTGCACATGAGAACTATAAAGAAAAATAGAAAATCACATTCTGTTGGGGAAAGTGATATAAATTAATTATTAGAGATGTTCAGTAAATGAGGTACGTACACCAGATTCTGGGATCCCAAAGCAGCTAACCCTGGGGACCAGGAGGATCGTTGGGAAAGCTTCTGAAAGGTAACATAGGAGGCACGCCCTCAGGTTGATTTCAGGGGGCAGAGGCTCAGCTTGTGTTGACCCTGAGAGACTGATTTCTAGAACCAGAGCTAGAAAGTCACCTGAAACCAAAAAAGCCTCGGGTGCCAATTACTTTCGCTGTCCTCTTCCAAGGGCCCCGTAGCCTGATGACTTTGCTTCGCTTTGTCTCACTGCTCCACGGGCCTCTGCGCACTGGCAGTGCTCTCACTCTGCACTATCCACACACTGCGGAGAGTCAGCCCCGTCCACCGCCTCCAGGCCAGACCCTAAAGGGTGCCAGAGTTTTGGACAGAACCCTTCACACAAGTTCACTCCATAGCCACCAGCTGATCTGAAGAGGGAATGTTAGGGTTCATTCTCCTCCTGATCCCGTCACCAGCATCCTCTAACAGGGACCACCCATCCTGCTATTGAGCAGAGCTCTAAGGAGGAAAGCAATTTTTCCTATAAGGGCCAGTTGGAAGTGGCAGGCATTGAGATCTGAGTAGTTCTAAAGTAGGAGGATGAGTCTGCTACACGGATAAGAATATAAGTGTCCTGTCGAAGCACCATCACTATAGAGATTTGAAGCTATAACTGCAACGATGATGATAAGTACCATTTATGAAAACTCTACTGCACTCCAGTTACTGAGATACTTTATACAGGGCTGGGCCAAAGTAGGTTTATAGTTGTTCATATGAAAAATAATATAATTAATAAATATTAAAGTCTGTGTTTCACATACACCGATAAACTCAATTTCGCCCCACTTTGTATAATCAAACCTAATACATAAAACAATTATGTGTATTTCCTCTATTATTCCCACTGAATAGAGACTAAAACAGAGGTTCAGAGAGGTTAGATAGCATGCTCAAGGTCAGTTCAGATTTGTCAAATCCAAGATTTAAACCTAGGTACATCTGACTCCCCAAATCTGTGCCTTTCTACTGCTCCATGCTGATTCTTTGGAGCCTTGAAAAAAAACTGGTGCATTTATGTGATTGGAGGCTTGGATTTGATGAGAGTAATAAGAAGGAAAAAAAAAAGCCCTGGTTGGTGTGGCTCAGTGGATTGAGCACTGGCCTATGAACCAAAGGGTTGTCAGTTCAATTCCCAGTCAGGGCACATGCCTGGGTTGCAGGCCAAGTCAGGCTCCCAATAGGGGGCAGGTGAGAGGCAACCACACATTAATGTTTTTATCCTTCTTTCTCCCTCCCTTCCCCTCTGTCTAAAATAAATAAATACAATCTTTAAAAAGAAGAAGTAAAAAAAAGGTGGGCCACTTTTGGAACTCCTTTTATGAGTACACTAATAGCTTACATTTGTCTTATAGAAGTGTCATGGAAAGTGACTAAACAGCAGGATGGATAGAGATGCACAGTAGAGAGACTTAGGAGGCAAGCGAACAATAGTTCCAGGGAGCAAATTGATGTCTGAAGGAAAACAGCCACCAGGAGGCAACTAAGGAATGAAAATATTTGGAGAGGATTTTGGAAGTAATGGGAAGCACAGGGAAGTGGGTAGAATGCCACCATTGATGAGACAGAGAGAGGAGAAGCAAGTGAAAGTACCCAGAAGGAGAGGAAAGAGCGATATGATGGAACCTGGGAGAGAACAAGGTTACATATCTGTGGGAGTGGTCAGGAGCATTAAAGATGTAGAGTGGTCCATTGGAATAAGGACCTATGTAGAAAGCTGGTAACAAACCAAATAAATAAATAAATAAATAAATAACCCACTTGCCATTGGGTTGACTAAAAAATATTAAGTTAAAAAAAAACCTGCTAAAAGTATAATTGCAATGACTTCTCCCACTTAGTATTCAGGAAATTTTCCTTCCCAAAGTCAAGGTTATTCATGTAGAAACTACTGATCCATCAGTGAAGGAAATCTTCCTCCAGAGCAATCAATTGCACTAGAGAAGGAAGCTCCATGCAGGGAGGAAGTTGAGACACAGCTCCAAGTCCAGTGTATTCTCTGCCAGGCTGAGGGTCATCCAGGTCCAAATTTCACATATTTGCTTTCCAAAATTTATTGTATGTTAACTCCTGAAAATTAATAGCCAACAGAATCTACCTGTGATTCCAAAAGAATATTATTCAAATAATAGAATACTTGAAAAAAACTTGAGAAATTGGTATTGCTGTTTCATTGATTAAAAAGAGAGATGACTGATTCAGTGGATTACTTGTTATTCTTCTCACATAGATTAAAGCCATCAGCTGCCTTTAGGTTTCATGCCCTTTATACACGCATATCCCTCCATACGGGTGTTGGGAGGGTGAGGGGGGATTGAGGCCATCATTAGGGCTGTTCACCAAAAACTTACGGCTCTCCCACAAACATGGCAGGATTGCAATTTTCTCCCTTGTGAGAAGCCAGGTGACTTACCTTAGCAAATGAAAGGTGACAAATGTCAGTCTGGGTGTATACTTAAAGAACTAGTACGTGATTCATGGTGCTCTTGCTTCCCTCTGCCACCTGGGATCCAAGTGAGAATAACCTGGGCTAGAATCTCCAGCCAGCGCACAATGGACAGACATGTAGTATGAGTAAGAAATAACTTCTACTGTTTCAACCTGCTGAGATGTGGGTGTTGTTTGTTACTACAGAATAATCTAGTTTGCCTGAATGGATACAGTGTGTATAGTTTGTACAGTGGTGGAGAAGACGTCATAGAGGAGAAAAAAGGAAGGCTTGATAGGATTTCACCATCACAAACTGAACTCTAAATCAGTGCTGACTTGACTCCGTTCATGAAGGATAGATCCTGAATAAATAGCACATGGAGATGGGAGGGAAACCCACAGGCTAGGCCAGTACATGAGGCCAAAGCAAGGCAACCTGCAATCATTTACCTTGGCAAGCTACCACATCACCAAAATGCTACTGTATTGGAAGAGACTTACCACATAATTTCTTACAACCACAAAAGAACAAGAACCAAATTCTACGTCTCGGTAAAGGATGACACATGCTCACATGGTGGAGAAGTAGCGGTCCTCACAGATTTTATGGTTTGGATCAGGAACAGCAGGGACTGCTTAGGGACTGCAAGTCTTCCAACTTTGATTGATTTTTACCAGTTAGTAAGGATACATTTTACTCTGTGGACTCGGAATTGACAAGAATAGTCTCAGCCAAAAGTTTTTTTTTTACTACATGGTTAAAAAGATACATATTGATTTGGCAATTTCTTAGCTGCATATGGATACAGCACGTTTTAAAATTTTGTGAATTGTGAAGGCTAATTTCTTTCTAAAACTTTTAGAGAAATTGTGTATTTAGAAAAGTTCACCTTAATGTTGAAGGAAGTTAATATATTTAGTTTTAAAGAGTAGTGGAGTACATGGTCAACACATATTAAATGGGATAAGTATACATATTACACAGTATTTTTAAAACTTCAAATATTTATAGACATACAAAAACTTCCACAAAGTTTTGCCTTCAGCAATAAGCATAAAATTATTTTTGCTTTGTCATAGTTTATCTATTTTCTGAACATAAATTTCTCATGAGAAAATCTGATATCATTAAAGAGACAAATAGTATAAAAGGGCTATCAATAGTGTTTTAATAAGCGGGAACTCTATTCTTCTAGAGTAATTGAATGTGGAATATATGGCCAGTAAAAGAAAACAAAATGTTAGAATATGTGAAAAGTTTATAACTAATTTTGTAATTCATTCTGGAGCAACTACTAAAGCTTTGGAAGCAAGTTCACTTAGAATATTACTAATCAATCTATGTCATGTAATCGACCAGCCCTATTAATCCTGTAGCACATTGCTGGAACTATGGCGCACCTGAATAGTGAAACACTTGGTTCATATTAGTGGAATTGTCCACGATTACCTTTAAACCCCTAAGTACTATGTAAAAGAAATTTTTCTCAAGTAGAGTTATTTCCTACATTGAACCTTGAGGCTAGAAAGCCCCTGAACCAAATAAATAGTTTCCCCCAGAATTTACATCCTAATTCTTATAATCTTCTCTTCTTTTCTAGCCCCCACCCTCCAACTCCTTCAACCTATACCTTTAATTTTAACATGATTTTATTTGAAATGGGGATAAGAAGAATAAAATCCTTTATAGTGCCAAGGAATTAATCAGTCCTGAGTTTAATAACAAAAGTACATTTTTCTACTGCTACAGAAATGTATGTAAGTACCATCTATATAACTTTAATCTACATTTCACTGATATGCATTTAACATTTATTTGGATATGTATATTTTAAATATAATTAAATATTACATTAAGCATATCAATAACACATTAATTATATTAAACAAAAAATTAACATGAAAATATAATATTTAACCATTCAAAGCAGCACACATCTGTAATTAATGGTACTCCTTAGCTGTAATTTTATATTAAACAGTATGATTATTTGTTTAATATCTCTCTCTCACTATTAGATTAAATTCAGTTAGAGCAAGGAACACATCTGATTTCTTCATCCCTGAGTTGGTGACTTATAACACAGTAGGTACTCAATTAATATTTGTTGAAGAATGAAGGAAAAGCTCCATCTTGGCACAGATTTCCTGATGCTTCAGTGGCTCAAAGCATTTTTGAAATTCTTCTGATTATTTCGAGACTATATAGTTTCATATAGTTTCCTTATGCATCTACCAGCCCTAACCCTCAGGAGAATGCAACCGGCTGTACTACTCTCAAATCAGAAATTACACGCAGTAATAATTGCAGGGGTCAAAATGGTTATTTAATTGTTAAAATGCGGAAGTTTTACTGGGGGAAAACACTCAATGACTTTAAACAAGGTTTATTTTGTCAATAGCTTTTTGTTTAACTTAAATAGAAGGAAATGAGAGATAAACTTCACTGCATTCACACCAAGTGCCAGGTGCTGTTCCAGGTTTACACGTTGCCTTATATTTAATTGTGCCAGGTCAGTAGAATTTTCACAATTTTATGGATGAGGAAACTGCAGGTCAGAGAATTTAGGTATCTTGTTCAAAGTTGCATAGTCAATAATTAATTGATCAGTTCAAATTGCTAATTAGAATTATATAATTCCAAAGTTCTTAATCTGAAAAAAAAGTTAGGATTTCCCCATAAGACACAATGAAATGAATTCCGAAATAATGAAGTTTACAAGTCCAGCACCATCACTTAGTTCTTAAAATGCAATATGTGTTTTCTTGGGTCATTTCATCTAGCAAAATATATTAAGCAATTACAACACATCTGGAGTCATAAGACCTAGTTAGAAACACAGAGGAGTAGGAATGGCCAGCAAACGCACAAAAACAGACACACAGACCAATGGAACAGAATAGCAAGCCCAGAAACAAACGCGCACTGATATGGTCAATTAGTCTAAGACAAAGGAGGCAAGAATATACAATGATGGAAAGACAGCGGCTTCAGTAAATGGTGGTGGGAAGACTGGACAGCCATATACAAAAAAAAAATGGATTAAAGACTTAAATGCAAGACTTGCAACCATAAGACTCCAAGAATAAAACATAAGCAGTAAACTTTCTGACATCTGCCCAAATAACATTTTTGTATATGTCACCCCAGCAAGGACAGCAAAAGCAAAAATAAACAAATAGGATTATATCAAACTAAAAAGCTTTTACACAGGGAAGGAAACCAGCAACAAAACCAAAGGCAACCAAGTGAACAGGAAATACTCACAAATGATATTTCCAATAGGGGGTTAAAATACACAAGATATGAAGGACTCATACAATTCTACATCAAAATAATCTCAAACAATTTTAAAGTAGGCAGATGATCTGAAAAGATATTTTTCCAAAGAGCTCATGCAGTGGCCATCAGACACGTAAAAAGATGCTCAACATGACTAATCATCAGGGAAATGCAAATCAAAATCATGATATCACCACAAAAAGACGATACAGAACAAGTCCTTGTGAATATGTGAACAAATCAGAATCCCCATGCGCTTGCAAACTGATGCGGCCGCTGTGGAAACCAGTATGATGACTCCTTTAAAAACCACAAGTATAGCTATTGCATCATTCAGCAATTCCACTCCTGGCTCTCTATCCAAAAAAGTTCGATTAGAAAAGAGAAGTGCACCCCTATATTCATTGTGTCTTTCACAATGGCCAAGATACAGAAGCTATCTGTGTCCACAGATAGATGCATGGTGTGTGTGTGCATGTGCGCGTGTGCATAGGTACATATGGAATATAGGCGCACACACAGGCACAATGGAATATGAAATCTTGCCATTGGCAAAAGCATGGATTGACCCGGAAGGTATTACGCTAAGTAAAATAAGTCAGGGAAGGACAAATACTATATAGTTTCACTTATATGTGGAATCTAAAAACAAAACAAACAAAACAAAATTCAGAAAGACTCAATGGCTGCCAGAGGTCAGCGCAGGGATGCATGAAAAGTGAAAGGGAATGACAGGTACAAACTTCCATTTATGAAATAAATAAGTCAGGGGCACATATATTTATACAGCATAGGACACACAGTCAGCATTGTCCTTCTAACTTTGTACAGTGGCAGATGGTTACCAGATTTATTGTGATAATCACTTTGTAGGTGTGTAAATGTTGAATAAGTATGTTGAACACCTGAAACTCATAATACTGCATGTCAACTATACTTTAACAAAAAAAATTAATTTGCCTTAAAAAAAAAGAATGGCCACCAAATTTTGGTTTATGAGCAATATCCTCTCTATGACCCACATTTCTATTCATTAACATATGGTTTACATTTTGGCTTTTTAGTGAGTTATAGTCTAAATATATTCAAATATATTTTAAATGAAAATGAGTATCTCCTATGTTCAAACGTTTCAATGGGGAAGTGTTTTGAGGAGATCCAACAGCAACAAATTGACTGAATTTTCTATTTTCACAAACCGTGGTAATTTTATGGATATATATGTTTACAGCTAGGGTGGGTTTAAGAAAACTGGCATTTTTGCACTGCTGTTTTCCAAGAAGTTCTGTTTCTTGTAAAGCTAAAATTGAATTATACAAGAAAAATACTAAATAACAACATTTTCTTGGACCTCTGAAACCTTTACCATATTTACCACTAAGTACATTTATTAGTTCATGAACTAATTCTTCAGGAAATTAAGGTGGTAACTTGGATTTTATCAAAAGCAATATAATAGTTAAAGGGGTTTTTTTGGAAAAAAAAAATACATATGACAAATCTAGTTTTACACAACTTAGAAAATACCCAGAGAAATTTCTATTCTGATGCATGTCGGCACCAGAGTCATGTTCACTAATAATGAGAAAGGTTATTTACCAGGTGATAAAAATACCATCAGCATTTTCTCATTCCAAAAATGATAAATTCATTGTACTATAGGGAAAACACTAAGTCATAATACTGAGCCAATAGAGAAGGTTAACTTTTGAGTCATAGGCTAAATATTTTTCTTCATACTTGTTTTTTAAACTATAGCCCGTAACATGGACCACGGAAGATGGGAGATCCGAGCCCACTGACAGAGGGGTGGCAGGAAGTAAACCGCAGGGAACACACCTCCATCATGGCGGCCTGAGGGGCTCTGCAGACCCGCTCCCAGGGAAACAGCCAAAGCTGGTGAAGGATTTCAAAATTTCATTTAACGTACCTTTTTTTTGTGAAAATTACAAAGCCCTCTTTGGACAAACGAGGAAACGCTGCTTCCGTCCTTTTCCTTTCCTGTGTGTGTTTTCTTCCCATTTCTTGCCCCATCTCAGAATCTGCTTCCAGGAGAACGCACACTGTGACAGTCGGCACCAGAGGTCACCCACACCAGCTGGTGGGGAGTGCAATCCGTGGACTAGGTCCCTCACTATCATGTTCATGACGAGTCCTCTGCCACCAAGGGCAAGTCACGCTCAGTGGATACCTTGAGCTAGGCGGACATCAGTGGCTACAATTTTTATTGATGGAGATCTGGGTGGGCCTTCCTATGCAGGCAAACTCAGTGGCAAGGTGCCGTAATGAAGCAGTTAGAAATAGACGGGAGAAATGATAAATCCAGGGATATTAGGATTGGATCATTGTTACCAAATTAAAGGTTTGATATTTAAAAACTGAGAGCAATAGACAGACAGTTGAGAATTAACTATGAAAGCTGGAGAAATTTTTGATGGCTGGCAAAGAAGCCCAGCGCTCCATGCTGTGGGCTAGCAGAAAAAAAAAAAACAAAGTCCAGCATTTGAGAATCGCAGTGGCCAACCTTCAAAGAGACTGGATGTTTGATCAAGACAGATCTGGAAAACCTGGGACACGCAACAAGAAACGGAAACATTTGGGTGGACGTCCCTGAAGGTTGGATTCCTGAGACTTCACTGAACCTTCAAAACCTGCGTAATTGGGTTACTACCCCCCATCACGACGTAGCTCTTGCTCAGTGTAAAAAGTCAGTTCAGGAAACTTTTTCTCACGAGGTACAAGGTGACCCTCTTGCCACTTGTGTGGGCTGCCAGGCCCATAATCCAGGCTCCGTAAGAGTACAACCCAGCCAGAGCAGGGCTGTGTCAGTAAAAAGGAAAAGGTCATCTCAAAGCAGCTGCGAGTCTCAATATGTTCCATGGCCTGGATTTTTAAAGTGCCAAATTCAGGGGGCCAGAACATTGGACTGCATAAGGGACAATTGATGGATTTGGTGGCCGTGGCTTCAGGTAGGGGATGGTGCAGACTCTCTGCTGGGTGTCTCCTAGTCTGGAAAAAGCAATGTCTCATGCAGGAAAAGTTGAGATGCCAACGTTACCATGGCAGACACTGGAAGGGATTAAAATAATCAGGGAAGCAAGCACGCTGGAGTGGGCATATTTCTTAAGTCCAAAGACACACTAGAAGATTACAGGAGAGACCATACTTCATAGGACACATCATTCACCAAGGCCACCAAGAACACACTGGTGGGAGGGGCACCAGCATCGCTAGGAAGTCCAGGGAGGTTGTCTTCTGAGCTAATGGTAGAAAAGACTAGCACAGACCTTGGCTCACTGAGAACCGTGAAGCTGGTAACACCTGAGGCAATCGCGGCCAGGTGCCAGAGGGTTATAATTCTGCTAAGGACTAGCAAATCTGCGTGGCAGCCCTGTGGTCCTCACCAGAAAATAACAGTGTTGGCTAACGGAACACAGCATCCCAGAGGAAACCTTGATGGCTTGCCAACAAAGGAATGAAACCCATGTAATCCAAAGAAACCAAGAAAGGATGAGCAGTTGCCCCAGTAAAAATATATAATCCCTTATCCCACACTGGGACCTGAGCTAGTCTTTCAACCTAGATTCTGTTGACCAAAGATCTGATTCCCAGATCTCCAGGGGAAAAGGCTCTGTAACACCAAGGCAAGCGAACACTATAATGACTTCCCCACTTCTTCCTCAAAGGCACCTGCAACCATGTACACGTTTGTGTGACTGGACCCTGAGGAGAGGGGAACACCCTGACATCTAGAGGACATCTGGCACAAGACCCAAGGTGGCTTTGTTACATGGAGACCCAAAGTGCCACTATTGTGCATCTGGTAGAATGGGGGCTGTGGGAACTATTGAATAACAAATGGGAGCCTGGCCGAAGTCTGACATAGAACAGGTTCGTTGTGTCCGCAGCCCCAGCGGGGTGCTTTTCCCCAATCCCCATTCGTAGTTGGAATGGACTCACAAGGACACGCTGGGCCCTTAGCCTAAGGAATAAGAGCCATTATTGAGTATACGGCCAAGTGAAAGCCTTTGATAGTGCCCATGTGCACACTGAGCCCAAAGGGTCCATCAAAAGCAATACCCCATCCCGAGAGGATGGGGGAGTTTGATACCTCCTTTAAAGAGCTGAAGAATGCAGGGTAGAAGTCACATTTCCATTTAATATTCACACTTAACTTACCAGTCTGGACCCTGCCGAAAACAGACAGCTTCTGAAGAATGATTGTGTATCTTCACAAGCTTGGCCACATGGACCCTGACCACAGCTGCCAGGCAGACATGGTGTCCTTGCTAGAGCAGGTCCCACCTCAGGGACCTGGTAGGTGGCCGTGATACAATGAACACATTATTTCTATCCAAGTCTGCAAAGAGGATCAGCAAGTTTGTATATGCAGGTGATGAACAAGAATATCTACTTACAGTTTGGCCAATATCGTCCCCTGTCATAATTTTATCCAAAGAGATATGGAGCCCACAGACACGCCACAGAACATCGTATTCATCCATTGATCAAAAACATCACACCGATCAATCAGTACAAGCAAGAGGCCGGGCTGTGGCGCGCAGGTGAGAGGCCTTGGGGAGGTACGTGCGTTCCTGACTGGAGGCATACACTCCGTGGAGAAACAGGCCTCTGTCACTGCGACCATTTTATTAGGGTTCCACTGGTCAGTGGCGCCATGCTCTCCCCTCTAAAGCAGAAGACAAAATCGCGTCCTCCTTCATTCCCTTCTCGTGTTCTGGAGTCAACACATTCCGACACTTAGAAATACCAGTCCAGTCCGTAGGTGGGAGTCATGGAAAGCTCCTAGCTGTGAGTGGGGCCCGTAGCAAGCAAGAGCTCTGCGAAAAGCCCAGATGGCATTGCAAACAGCCCTGTCACTTGGACCAGTATTATTCAGAAGACTCTATGGTGCTGGAGGCACCAGGGGCGGGAAACATTTTACGCGGATTTTATGGCAACCCCAGTGAAAGCGCTGGGGTTTGGAGCAAGGCCACGACATCTGCAGTGGAGAGTCACACTCTGTTAGAAGAATAGCCCCTGTGGTGCGCTACTGGACTCTGTTAATGAGGAATGCTACAACATGTGGACACCAAGTGACCATGCATCTGGAACCGTCCTGCTGGACTCGCCAAGTCATAAAGTCAGGCAGGCAACCTGATCTATCATAATATGTAAATAGCACATCGAGGACCACGCATGGACAGGCCAAGAGGGGCACAAGCAAGCTGCGGGGGCAGGAGTCCAGACTCCCACATCACCCACCACAGTCACATCAATGCCTCTGTCCCAGTTCATGGCGATGGGCCAGTAGGGACTCAAAGAGCATGAAGGTTAAGCCTGGATATGGATGGGAATGCCTGGGAAGTAGGTTAAAACCAAAACTGGTTTGAATTGAAGTTACAGCCCCCACTTTAGAGTGTGGTCTTGAAAGGCAGGGGCAAAGAAAAATTCCACAAAATGGGTAGACCTTCGGGGGGTAAACCTGGTTTCTAAGGGTAGAATGGTGTTGTCCAATAAAAATATAATGAACCACACATTGAGGCCATGTAAGTGCTTTTAAAGTTTCTAGTAGCCACATTTAAAAAGAATTTCTCTAATGCAATATAGCTAAAATGTTATCATTTAACATGTGATCAATATTTAAAATAATGAGATACTTTTTTCATTCTGTTCCCTATATCTGGTTTGTATTCACAACATAGCTCAACGTGAACAGTCATAGTCCAAGATCTCAACAGCAACATGCCAAGAGTGGTGATGCTATTGGATAGTATACAGTTACTACACACACAGACCCAAGGGCAAGAGCTGGTCTAGGGACTGGAAGGAAGAGGAGTGAAAAGTGAAGAGCAAGAAGGTCCAGAGTAGAGGCCTGTGGGTAAGCATAAGGAAAATGGGCACCAAGGGAGAAGATCTTTGCAGGACACATTAGTGCTGACCAGAAGCTACCCACCATCAAAGAAGCACTAAACGCTTCGGGACACCCATGTCTTGACCATTTGCTGTCAGCCAGCTTTTGTCTGCAGCCACCCAGTGCTGACACAACGAGCACCCGAGCCAGCGGGTCCCCACGGTGGAGACGAAAGCTGTGCGTGTGCAGGATGGCTAGGACCCCCGCTTACCAGGCTGATCTCGCTACTGCCACCTCGGCGCGTTCAGCTTTCCAAAACAGAGACCAGCGTGCACCCCAGGCACGGCACGCTTCCTAAGGAAGTCCTACCACTTGGCAAATTAATTACACTGGAACTTCCTTTTCTAAAAGAGCTGGTGGCTCCTGCTCCTGAGAATAGCATCTATTACCAGTATAGAATCACCTTTCCTGCCCACGAGGCCTCACTATACCATGTACTAACCTCTATTAACCTCTCTTCTAAGTCCACCCTCAGCAAGCCAGAGCCACCAGAGTCCTGGAAAAGCTGCTTTTCAAACGTGAATGGAAGAGGAGCAGTGCATCACAAAGCACGCACTGTGGACAGGGAAGCACCCCTCGGAATGATTTTTTTTTTTAAGAAAGGACATGCTGTACAGCGATGGGGAGTGTGGTTGAAGCTGGCAAACTCCAGCTCTCAGCTTATCCAGCATTCCCCTCAACCTCTGACCCTGGTTATACCGACCGTGCAGCAGTTCTTGGTCAATGACAAGCAAAGCAATAATATATGATAGCAGACTCTTCTTGCGGGGGGGGGGGGGGGGGCGTAGCAAAGGAACCAATCACTAAATGAAGGCCTCAGCTTTTCTACCCAATGCTAGAGTCTTCTAATGGGCTACCTTTGCCTTAGACTCACTGGACGGTCAGATTTCTCTACCAGTGAGTCAGCTCCTCCTATCCAGCCCTCCTTCCATTCCTTTCGCAGGCATGGCTCTCCAGTAAAACTCTGCACTCTGGCCCTGACTGTTGTAGCTCACTGGATTGAGCACAGGCCTGCAAACCGAAGGGTCTCCAGGTTGATTCCCAGTCAAGGCACCTGCCTGGGTTGTGGGCCAGGTCCCCACTGTGGGGCACATGAGAGGGTTTCTCTCCCTCTCTTTCTCCTTCCTTTCCTCTCTCTCTAAAAACAAAATCTCTCAACACATGAAATTTTGTTAACAAATTTAAAGCCTCATGTGAAATTTAGAAAAAGAAATTTTGAACACATAACTTCAATAATTTTCTTTGCTTCTTCCTAATCCAATCTTTGCTGATGTCTGTAAATTACATATAAATATCTTTCCATAGCTAATGTGATATTATATATATGCTATGTAATAAAATACTATATACTAATTTAAACTATAGCCATTTGCCCTATTCAAAAATCCATTCTTCAAGAATTATTAGTTATTATCATATTAAAAAGTCCAAATTCCTTCCATACATCTTGCTTGATAATATAACTTTATTAATTTGCATCACATATGTCAAAAATGTGTTTTTATTGGTTGAATTGATGGTTTCCTTATTAGGTGGGTAAATTACACATTAGCTATCACTAGTCAAATCAAAAGCTATTTAAGTAAAGTGAATTGGCTAAAGCTATTTCACAGCCAATCTCCTACGCTTTTGTGAATAGCTGTGGTACATTTACACAATGGACTACCACTTGACCTTAAAAAAGAAGGAAATCTTACCTTTTGTGACAGCATGGATGGACCTGGACAGCATTATGCTAAGTGAAATAAGCCAGTCAGGGAAAGACAAATATACGATTTCATTCATATGTGGAACCTAATGAACAAAATGAACTAACAAGCAAAATGGAGATAGACTCACAGATAGAGAGCAGGCTGACAGCTGTCAGGAGTTTGGGGAAGGTGGCTGGGAGAGTGGAGGTTTAAACAAAAAAGAAAAGAAGAGAAAAATTCATTGACATGAACAGCAGTGTAATGATTGCCGGGCAGCGGGGAGGGGCGGGGGAGGTGGAAGAAGATACAAACAGGTAGAAATGGTGATGGACAGAGACTGACCTGGGTGGTGAACACACCATACAGTGTGCAGTGGATGGGTTGTACAATTGTGCACCTGAAACCTGTATACTTGTGTTAACCAGTGTCACCCCAATAAATTCAATCAAAAAAATAGAACATTGCAAAGCACCTGCCCTTTCCCCTCAGGGATGATGACTGAGGGTTCACCCCTAACGAGCCCCATGCTGAGCCATGAGTTCAGGAGGGTTTCTGTCAGCGACACTGAGGGTGGCGGGCTCTCCCTGAGGTGTCCGGTGTCTCTCGTCGGCTGACCTTTTCTTCCAAGTGGTAGGTAGAGCCCCTAAAGAGATAGGAAGCTAGAACTTCATCAGGTTTATAGAATAGGCTGTGTAACTATTTTTGCTTTCCTACTAATAATTGTTGGTTTAATAAATGTCTGTATATGTTGCAGACTCTTGTCTAAAACGTGCTTTCATTAAACCTGGGAGGGAGTGGTGGGGAGGCAGCCAACATTTTACTCACTCGAATTGTTCAGACAACCATTGTACACCCCCCACAAAACTAAGAATTGTTCGTGGAAAGACTAGCAGTTTGCAATGTAAGTCTGGTGGCATCCATTTGTATAAATCCAGGATGGCTAGAGAAGGAAGAAACCCTTGACACAATTGATTTCCATGATACAAAAAAGAATTTGAGTAAAAGACCCAATTATTGCAGTGAGAAACATTAATGAACTTGGGGTTTTCTCTTTGAGCTTAGAGAATATTAAATACTTTAAATAAAAGCCTGTTGAAATCCATTAGACACATGAATTATGCAGTGAGGTAATTGTAGAGTCATTTGCCAAATGTAAATACATAATTTTTAACCAAATTAATCTAAACTGGAGAGACATTGAACCGCCTCTCAGCCTCCAACTAAGTATGTGCCCTGACTGGGAATCAAACCAGTGACCCTTTGGTTCTCAGGCTGGCGCTCAATCCACTGAATCATACCAACCAGGGTAAAGTAATCTAAATTGGGGTAGTCTATCTGGGCAGTGTTTTCTGACTTTAAAACTGAGCATAGTCACATCCTGATGTATGTACGGATAATACCAGTATTTTCTAACGATATCTCTAGAATAATTTTGATATCTAATTGCTAATCTTAAAGTTGATCTTTAAAAATAACTAAGCAAAATGCATTTTCATTTAGGAAAGAATACTGCAGAGCACATCTGCAAACTATCATAGATTTACAACAAAATAAATGTCCATAATCCTGTTTGGTGTCTCAGAAACAGGACAGAGTTAACCTGGTCGGTTACAAATACTCCAACTGGAGGGACTCAGTGAACAGCCCTGACAGACCCTCGGTCACTGTGGCCGGTGCAGAGAGCACCGCAATGTGGAGCCCATCAGCACAGCGGTGACACTCCACTTAAAACGTATAAGGCTGTGGACAGTGAAAATACCAACCGGTGATTAACAAACTAATAGATGACAGCTCTAAGTTTAAAGAGCTGGTCCTGAGCCTCGTAGAAGGCTCCCAAGAAGCAGATTTTGAACAGAGTTTTATTCCAAGTTCTGAAAGTAAACAATTGATAAAGTAAACACACTGATAAAATAGCACCAAGTACTTATTTTTTAACAATATCACATTTTTGGTAATGATTATACATTTTAATGAAAGTCTGCACAATATGTAATTTGAAAATAAAAGGCAGTCTACTAAGCCAAGGTTAAAACACATTGTGAGGTGTGTGTATGTGTATATGAAGGTTTAATTAAACCGATGTTCAAATAGAAAGCAAGTGAGTCTGAGAAATGGACTCTGAATATTATGAAGGTCCTCAATATTATGTTGGTGCTTAGCTTTTGGGCATGAAAATGTGTGCTAAAGGCAACAGAGCTCTGTTAATGTCATGTATTTGTCGTGTATATGCAGCATGTGTATAATACTTGTTATATTTATATTCATGATATATACGCTATTTACAATGTATCTGTTTAGGATAGGGTAGGGTAGGTAGGATAGGATAGGCAATGAAGATGGTTATTCAGAGGCCTTAAGAACCATACAGCCTGGGTCCAGCCTGAACTCTGCCACTTACTAATTAGGTGAACTTGAACAAGCACATTGTCTCCTCTGTCTCATTTTCTCAATTCTAACACAGCGATAAGAATAGCACTGACATCATAAGATTCTGATGGAGATAATATCAATAAATTGCTTAGCAGAGTACTTTATAACTAGTCCCTGAACAAATGTGATATTATTTTTGTTATTATTAATCAACTGAGAACTCACTCTGTGCAGAGCACAACATATTACAAACATTAGAAGAAGTGGATTTGGCTCATGTGGTCCAAGTGTGTCGGAAATCAAGTCAGCAGGTTCCGCCGATGGCAGCCCACTTATTACAGGGGAACAAGACAGAGACTGGATTGGCCCAGCATAAAGATGCCACAAAACTTTATGAAGCAGTTTATATATGACAGAACCCTGATGCATTCAACTGCAAACATGAAACAGAAACTAGAAATTGTATTGTCTTAAGGACCAGAACATGAGACCCAAGACTGAAAACAGAGGTAATGTGAAACACACGAACAACAGTGACTGGACAAGTTCTGTGAGAGTGTCCCCATGACATTAACTATTCTGTGGAGATTCCAAATCAATAGGGCACCACTGACCGGCTCTTTGGGTTAGCTGTAAGTTGTGATTATGGATATTGTACTTATACAAATTTTTGACATCTGATAATACAAAAATATGTTGACAATGCAGCTTTAAAAATGAATTTAAATGTAAATACTCCTGATTTTGAAGCTGGTATAATGGTTTTGGCGAAACCAGTTTTGCTGCCCTGATGATTGTACGGAAATCCCTATTGCAATTTGCATTTCAGATCAGGAGTGTTTATATGGGAAGGAGTTGTTCAGTTTGGACAAGCAATTTAGATTTTGACACAGGAGATACATTTCTTCCATCACTGCATACAGAACGCAGGACACAAACAAAAATTAATGAAGCTCATACAGCTGTCTCGGCAATTATTGCTGATCCAAAGACAGAGCACAGGCTGGAAGAATTTGGAAGATGCACATTTTAGGATTTCAACTTCTCATTCAGTAAAGCCAGAGCCCATACACAATTCTGGAATGTGTAAGGAAATCCAACGTTAGTTTTTCAGGAAATGAAACCCCGTAAATGTTATCAGACATTTGCCATTGGGTTGTTTTTTTTTTTTTTCTCCCTCTGATAAGCATCGGGGGAAAGTGAGGGGTTAATTCTATATATACAGAGATGTTCACTTTAACTTCAACTACAAAGGCTAAAGTTGAAGAAAATTCACTGCCCAACAGAGTTAAATAATTTAAGCAAGGGACAATAGCAGCTCATCCAACTGCCCGTAACCCCGTTCTGACCTCTTGTAAAACGACGATGAATTGAAAACAGTCTGCCGGACCCTGTAGTGCTCCACCGCACCTCGCCCGGGAAGTGAGCGCCACGCCCCGTGCTCCGAATCATAGTTCTCGGAACAGCTCCCGGGGGACTGGCAACCGCATCTTAACAGATGCGGAGAGTGAGTTCAGAAAGGCCGGTGACGTCACACAGGTCCTACGTCAGCTGGCGCTTCAGAGACTTCGGCCCAAACATGGCCCAGCACGTGTCTCAACCACGTGCTCTCTCCCTAAACCTTCGTTTTCCTTAACTTCCTTTTTCTGCTACCTCCCCCACCACCGCACACCAAGTCTCTGCATCATTTCCTTCCCCTACGTGAGTAATCCCCTGAAACAACTCTCGTAGCTTCTCCGCCTCGCTCTCCCACTCCACGACCCTGTTACCTGGCTCCTGGGAAACTGCCATCGTCCTGTTTCGCGATTCGTTGACTCCGATCTCCGCACGCCCTCAGACCACTCTGTGGGGGGGTGGACTCATCCCTGTGGGGGCTCCACTCCCCAAACCGGGTCAGGTAAAGGCCGGACTCCCTCGTTGTAGTTTCAACCCTCCATGTATTCTGTCCCCAATCAACCTGGCCCAGTTCTTCACCCACTGCTTTCATTTACACGTTCTAACCTTCAAGTAAATTTGGACAAGCATTGTTTTACTAAGTTGTTGGTCTTAAATGCTTATTCCATTTCCTCAACCTGTGATTCCTCATTTCAGCTAATTCCCAGTCTTGGCAGGTAAATATAAACCCCCTTAGAAAGATTTAAAGGAATTGCCATGAAACAGTCGCAGTGAGTGTCTCAGATGACAGATGGGATCATGTATTTTTATTTTTTTTTTTTACGTTGGAAGTTGCATTTAGTGAGCATTCATTTTCATCATTTAAAAATTATGTATTTTAAGAAAATCTTACCTGCATGAAAAAATTACTTGCATATAGAGAAGTGCCAAGATGTCTTCCAATTTATTGACATTTGAGCACATAGTACATAGAAACTAATACTGATGTTCAATATACAGCGAGCTGAGTAGAAATTAAAGAGAAAGTTTCATCGAAGCCATTGATGTATTTTTAAAAGACCTCAGTGAAACCGAAGGAATGCCCAAAGGCCTGTGTTGGCGGCGGAAGCTTTGTTCTGGGCACCACGGTAAGACCTCCGGGTGGGGAGGCTGTGGAATGTGCGGGGAGAGAGCGGTCGACTTGCCTGCTTGTCGTGGGGAGGAGTACAGCATGGGCTGTCTGTTGCAGTTAGAGGGCAGGTCTCAGAGAAGGATTTATTCCGGCCACACTGAACTCGTACAGGGACTTGAGAGCAATCCAAGTGGAACAGATTTGTTTGTTCAGCCACAAGCACGGAGAAAAATCCAATTCGATCCCCACTTTAGAGAGTCAGTAGGAACGTGTTAGGTGACCTCAGAATGTAGATGGAGGAAACACTAAAGGGAGAACAAGGCCACGCTTACTGCTGGACACAAAGCAGGAAAATCCGCCTCGCTGATAATAGGTTAAGTTCACGATCGCGAGTGCAGAATGAGAAACACCACAACAAATCTGTCTGTCAAAAACAAACACTAGCAATTAGAGGTCACAGAGGAGCCAGAGGAGCACAGTCACGTGTCAGTCTGAAATGAACAGATGAAAGGCCACCTGAGCCTTAGGCTCAAACTAAGAGCTGGAGAGCTGCAGAAAGGAGGACAGCCATCTTCGCTCCACGCTGCAGAGCAGCGCTCTCCAACCCTGTGGGCACCAGGGACCGGTTTCGTGGAAGACAATTTCTCCACGCACTGGGGTTGGGGGAATGATTTCGGGATGATTCAAGGGCATTACATTCAAGCTCACCTCCTGCTGTGCTCCCCAGTGCCTAACAGGCCGGGACCAGCACCACAGGGCCGGTACCAGTCTGCAGCCCAGAGGATGAGGAAACTCTGTTACAGAGGAAAAAAATCTTAGCTGTGAGATCTTAGGTTTTTCTCACTGACACTTATTTGAAAGAAAGAAAAAGAGGCCTTTCTGCTTAGGCACAGATACAGTGTATCAGATAAGAAATACAATGTATTATAGTTTTATGAGGTTGTAGCTGAAACTTTTCATTTGGTTCTTTCCACTGGTCATGGGCTCAGTAGAAAGTAGAAATATCTAATTCTGCCCAAACAGTCAAGAATTACATGTAAAAGCTAAAATTATAAAATTTATAAGATAAAACATGGGAGGGAAATACCCATGCCCTTGGAGCACAGGAAAATATATTCGACGGGACACAAGTAACACTCACCATAAAGAAAAAGAGAAAGATGCATTGCATTTTAGCAAAGGTTAACACTACTCATCAAAAATTATCATTAATAAAATGAAATGGCAAGCTAGATACTGGGGAAAATATGTGTAATAGATACATTTGCAAAAGAACTCATAAATTAGTGACGAAGAGAAACCCAATTATTTTAATATAGGCAAAAGCTGGAACAGACATTCACAGAGAAAGATAAATGAGTGAATGTCCTATAAGCAGGTAGAAAGATGTCCAGCACCATTATTCACAAGGGAAATGCCAACCACACCACAATGACATCCCACCACATCCCACCAGAATGCCCAAAATTAAGAGTGGCAATACCAAGTTTGGACGGTGTGGAGCAATTGAAATATGTGTGTATGGTGGGTGGCAGTGTAAAAAGGTACAACCACTTAGGGAAACGGCATAGCAGTGTCTGAGAAAGGTAAGCACCCCACCTGATGCCTCAACAATTCCACTGCTGAGCATACTCCCAGGATCAGCGGATGCACATGTCCACAAAAGTCCTTGTACAAAAATGTTTCCGGCAGATTTATTCATAATAACCCCCAAATGAGAACAACACAGGTATTTATCAGCAAGATAATGGTAAACAAAAAATGGTATAATTCATACAGAAGAATATTGCACAGAAATAAGAAGGAACAAACTACTGATACAATTGCAACTTCAGAACCTTACTATTTTCTTGAGCAGAAGCCAGCCACAGTAGCATACATGCTGTAAGATTTCATTGACATGAACTTGAAACAAGCAAAACTAATCCATGATGATACACATCAGAGTGGTGTTTGCCTCTGGTGGGGCTGAGAGGTGCAAGCTGACTGCAAAGAGGCCCAAGGGAACTTTCGGGGGCGATGGAAACATCCCATACCTTGGTTTGGTTGATGGATATGTGGGTGCATATATTTATAAAGAATTCAGACTACATACTTGAAGTCTGTGCATCTTACTGTATGAAAATTGTCCCTAAGCAAAAAAATAAATAAATAAAAATAATCAGTAAAAAGACCTGAACAGTGGATGTTAAGTGAACCAATGTAAAAAAAAAAAAAAAAAAAAAAAAATACTGGAACAACCAAAAGTGCTTTTAAAGCTATGTTCTGGGTAAGAATAATAAAGAATAGTCATGCCTCATTACTTGGCCTTTTTCTACCTGTTCACCATTTCTTCTGCTTCCTTCAACTCGGCAAAGTCAAATGACTTTTCCACAATGGAACAAACATTCGTCAGTGGGAGTCGAAGCTCCAGGGAACTGATTATTAAGCCCCGGCTTTGCCACTCGCTAGTTGTGCGATCTGGGGTAGGTCGCTTCACAGAGCGGGGCCTCCACTTCCTCACTAGTGATGGGAGAGCCAGACTACAGAATCTCTTTGGGCCCTTTCAGCTCTAACCCTCTGTGTGTGATTCCAAATGTGAGTCCTGCAGCTTCACACACAGAACAGTCCCCGGAGTCCTATGGTGACATAATGAAAACATTTGGCACCATCAACTGGACCCTGAGAGCTGGCAAATAGTTTACAAGGTCGGGCTGCCAAGAAAAGCTTACTGAGGTCCTAAGCCTAGCCCACAGTGACATATTGGTCATGCTGGTGTTGACAACATCTCATATGATCCCCTCCCAATTGCCAGTGAAGTAAAGCAAGGCTATGAATGAGATCCAGGGATACCTAATTCTTTGTATGCAACCCTGTTAAAAGATTCAAGACTTGGAAGCGGCCGTTAAGATCTGTTCCCAGTCCTTTGAAAACCTTTTTAACTCATCAGACCAAGCACTCAAGAAGGAACAAACAACCAATGTCCTAAGTAAAAGCATTCCTGTGGCCTTAAAGAGTTAGAATACAATTAGCCACACTCCTGTTCTTAGGTTAGCCATGTTTAACTTCCCATAATACTATTAGGTTTGCGTCGTAAATAACAATATAAAGATGCTGATGGTTTTTCTTCCCATTTACCAGACACCGTTTTTCTACAGGTTGAAAAGGAGTAGTTAGCCCACCCCCAAAACTGCGTGAAACCAATTAAAAGTACACCGAGTCGTGTAGACAGGACACCGGCTTACCCCGCCCTCAAGGCACCCTTCAGTCCATCTCAATAACCACCGACCAGCCTTGGCTAGCCTACACTATCGATTGCTCAATTCTTACAGCCCCTTTAGTCCAGAGAATGACAGGACTTTTTCCTTCCTAAGACATTCAGGGTTCATGACTAAGGAATAACGAACATTTTTAAAGCAAATCCAAAAGTGATGTCATGCGCAAAGACCTGGATTACATATTTTGCTGCTAATCACATACATTCATCCTGAAGACACCCTAAATGTAATAAGTAAAAACATACATCATTTTCTGCAAGGACTGTTTGTCTCTTCTTTTTTTTTTTTTTTTTTTTTTTGTTTGTTTCTGTGGTGAAAATGGCTCTCATTTTCTGGAGTATACCCTAACTGCCCACTAATAAAAATGATTCCAGGGCAGGGGAAAGTGGTGGTGGGAAAATGGAGACAACTGTATTCAAACAACAATAGAAAAATGATTTCAAAGGACTGCAAATGTAGGAGAGAGTATTTGAGAGTGGGAAACTTCAGACAAACATCTGATCATGTTTCTGTCTTGTGGTGCGGAAATGATGGACACAAAGTTAGATCAAAACACACCAAGTAAATCTGTTGGCTCCAAAAGTGGCTTGTACCTCAAATTAATGTATCCGTAAGTGTAGTTACTGAAAAATGGAAACTATTAATGAAAAAAGGTAACAGGGTGTGGCACAAATAATGCCCCTTTTTTATTACGAAGTCTAATTTGGGGATCTTTTCATAATTGATTTCAAAGAAGAGTGAATTCACACCAAATAAAATATTCCAATTTTACATATCACAGTATGGAATTAATTACTGAGAACCACCATAGGAAGATGTTTCTAAGCACATCCTAGTTGTGTTTTCTACGTGTTACGTGAAACTTTTCTTGGATAACCAATTCAAAGCCTTTTTAAACTGGATATGTTGCTTTATTCAAAAAACAGGTCTAAAAACCTCTCTCAGGCAGGAACTTGCTCAAAGCACATTTCTTTGAGGACCATGTTGTCGGTCTTTCTCCCCACTCTGAAAGCTGCAGGCAGCGGGAAGCCTGCTCCACATCACGGACTCAGTGAGGTTCGGAAGTGTTCTCAGCACTCCGTCTTCCAGGAGTACACGTGGGTAGGAGGAAGCTGAGTGCCACTTCCAGGCTTCAACCAAAAGGACTTGAACTTTCTTCCCCGGAAGTTGTGAGAGTCTTCAGAAAGCCAGGGTTACTCAAAAGAGAGACAACGCATTCTAGGAGAGCAACTAGGGTGTGAGAAAGTAGCCACAAAAAACAGAGCCCATTCGAATTCCCAAAACAAGTGAGGCTAGTAAGACGACAAGGGCCCCAGCTATAGCTGGCCAGCGGGGAAAGCCCCTGGAGGAACCTGAACAACAGGATGCATCCTGGAGTCTTTTGGTACAGTTTATCCTCATTACTGTGGATGCTGTATTTGCAAACTCTTGTGCCTAAAAGGCTTAGTTAACTTTTGATGTCTTGATGGTAAATACAATTATTTTTAGATTTTGTTCTTTCTGTATTGTACAAGTATGCCCAAAGTAAAAAATATTTAAAATGCACATAAAGAAGATAAAAAAAATTCTTCATAATGCTACCATCAAAGAAAGCTACTGTTAAGATTTTGACGTTAAGATTTGCGGAAGAGTGTATATGTTTATATACAAACACATATATACATATAGTAATATAAACTGCTATTTTCCTTTAATGTGTTGTGTATATCTTTCTATCAATAAGTAAACAGCTTAATGGTCACCTGGTATATCATTTTATAGATGTTGCATTGTTTATTTTACTAATCTTCATACTGTACATATTTAAGTGGTTCCACATACACATACACTTTTTCATTATGCTATAATAAACATACTTCTTTATACAACTTTGTAAACTTGTACAACTGTTTCCATGGGGGAAAAATAGAAGTAGACTTGTTAGATTGTTTAAATATTTTGATACTTGTCAAATGTCTTCAAAAAGGTTGGGCCAAATCAATATCCACCCAAATGTGTAAAAATGGTATCCTTACACTCTTACCAATGTTGCACACTGAAATTCTTCTTCATGTTTGCTGGTGTTTTTGTAGTGGACAAAACATTATCTGTCATCATGGCTCTAATTTAAAAATCAATTCTAGTCATTGAACATATTATCATGTTTATCGGGCAGCCGTATTTTCCCATTTGTGAAATACACTCTCATGCATTTTTCTTATTCCTCTTTCACTCGTTGATTGTAAGAGACTATTGTGCAGGAACAGATACACTGTTACACAGGCTGTCTCGGTGCAATGTTTGTCTTTGCTTTGTTCATGCACAGTTTTGTTTCCCTGTATTCGGTGGTAAAGAATTTTCCAACCATCACATAGTCAAGTCACTCAAACCTTTTTGCTTCTGCTTCTGATATCATGCTTCCAAATTATATAATTATACAGCCACATTATCTCCTGGTATTTTGTGGTTCCACATTTTACATTTAGTCACCTATAACTAATAGATTAATTCACCTGTAAGTAACTATTAGGTGGAATGTGGAATGTTGAGAGTCTCAGGTATCATTAAAGGTCTGTTTGCAGTTTACTGAGGGCTTGAATTAGAAATAAAGAATATTCCTAAATACATTTCTAGCATCCATCACTGAACAGTAACAGCTTTCTTCCTCTCATTTATTTATGTGGCAAATTATTGCAGTACATTTCCATACACCTAACATAAAGCAGAACATTAATATATCTGAGAATCTGGTTGCTCATGCCTCTCACATTTTTGTGTTGATACTCAGAAGTTTGTTGGCCTTTGGGATCTATGCTGACCACATGTTTACAGTAGCGGTATGCTGCCTTTGTGAAGTGAATTGGTAACTTTCTCTTTTTTATCTAGTACTAGAAACTTTTCCTGTACATGGGAACTGCAGTTCGCTAAAAACCTGAATCTTCTCTTCTGTCAAACCACCTGAACCAGCACCTTCTGGCGAAACTACTTTTGACAACATCTTTTATTTCAACTATGTTTTACTGTCTTTGGATTCTCTTTCTTCTTAATTTGACTAATATCATTGTTAAAATTAATCCTTTCAATTAAATTTTCCTATTATTTAACACATTTTTTACTCTTTCATGTCACCCATAATTATGTTCCAATTCTTATTCCCAATATTACTTGTATTATGTCTTCCCTCATAGTCAGTAGACTTGTTATTTTTATGAAAGAAGGAAAACCTGAAATTACTTTTCAATTTGAACTTTTCCCCTTTTCTAGATTAATTCTGTTTTTCTTATTTTTTCAACTGTTTTTCATTCATTCGCTTTATTGTTTGTTTTTCTTTCTCTAACTTCTTGATTTGAAGGCACATGTCCAAAAATGTTTCTGAAACTTTCTTTTGGATGTTGCAACTAATCTTATGAAAGATTCTATGGCATTTATTATGTTCTACAATACTTTTCGTGTAATTCACATTAAAATTTTCTTCTTACTCATCTCTACACAAGGCAAGTATGACAAAGCCAGCGTTCATCTGTGGAAATGTCCTTTCTTTTCCATCCCCTGTCCCCTGTCCCTGGTCCCAGCTGTCATTTTTTAAAGTCATTAGTTAGGTTCACTGATGCTCAGCTTCCAGCCCCTTCCTGATTTTTAACACGTTCGAATCGAGAAGACTTTTTGCTCTAGCATGGTGGCATCTCGGTATTGGTTGTTGTCCCGGTTCCGGTATCAAACGGACTGTAATCAATACGAAGCCGCAAGCCCGGAGCGCGCTACAACATTCTCACCCTCGTCGCCCTCGTCTGAGGCAGACCCGAGTCTCCAGAGGCATGCGCTGCATCAGCTTCCCCTTGTTTTTGGAGTCGTCTGACTAGTCGTTAAAAGATTGAGGACAGCGTGGGAAACATGGCGATGTGGAGAGGGGAGCGGGATTTCTACCGAAAAGAAGAACGCCCGGGTCTCGGTTTACGAATCGGAACGAGTGGTCAGAGAGCCCGGAGGCCCCTTGTTCGCATCTTTGCTGCTGTGAACTCTGTTGTGATGAGCAAACTCTAGAAACAATGTGGAGACAGAAAGAACTTGGACTCTGCTTCACTCCCCGCAGAGGGCAAAGGTCAGCCTGGGGCGTCTTGAAGAACCAGAAAGCAAAGCGCTCCAGAAGAGAATGAGAGCATACAGCAAGGGCCCAGAGGCCGACGTGAAAGAGCTCCCCCTGGCCACGCTGGAGCAAGGTGAGCAGCAAAATGAAGAACCATAGCCCTGGACTGCAATGACCCCCAAACACATTAATACAGGAGGCCACAGTGATCCAAATGAGTAAATGACTATAAACATAAATGGAGAGGAAGGACTACTCCTTACAGAAGAATCTTCATTAGTAAATGCAGGAGGGACAAGAGAGACAGGAAATCGCCTGCGTGACAGAGATGGCGGCTGCTGCAGGCACCGTCCACTGACCGATGCTCAAGTCAAGGAGGAGAACTTTTGCAGAAAAGGGGCATCTGCAAAATCTCAAAGGATCTCTCCCCAACTAGTTAGTAATTGCAAAGAAAAAAATAGTGTCTTTACGGTAGAAAATCCCTGCAGACAGCACCTCGGCCAAGCGGTCAAGGTTAAGAGCACTAGCAACACCCATCGCCAGCGCTTGTCCCCGAGAGGACGCACTGATGAGAGAGGGCACGTTGCCTCCGCACGGCCATTCCCAGGGAAGAATGACCTTAACCCACCCTTGACACGACCACAGACAAACCCAACTCAAGAGAGTTTCTACATGTATGAAGGACCCATGGACAAGGACAGCATGGGGGGGGGGAATGGAATGTGGGAGCGAGGGTGCATAGGGCAGGGGAGAGTAATGGGGAGAAAATGGGGACAACTGTAACTGAACAATAAAAAAAGAGTTCAAATAAAAATTATGTAGTCCTAAAAAAAGGGTTTCTATATATGTGACCAATTTTCTTCAAAAGTGTCAAGTTGGTGAAACAGAAAGACTGAGAAACTGTCCTAGATGGAGAAGACTGAGGAGGCAAGACAGCTAAGCGTGACAGAGGATGCTGCATTGGGCCCCGGGCCAGAAAAACAGAAATTAATGAAAGCATTGGTAAAATCTGAGTAAATTCCGTACTTTAGTAATAGTATTATAGGAAATTTAAAGTCTTAGCTTTAATGAGAGTCTTATAGTATATATAAACATGACATATATATAAGTATACATATAACATTAACATAAAGGGAAGCTGAGTCAAAGGTACAGGCTCAACAAAATGTCTCTATGGATCAGTACTGTCACAGATATTGCCACATCAGTCTACACATCAGCTGCCAAAAGATAGCGGTCTCGTTGCTTCTGCTTGTGGACTCCATATAAATTCCTTCATAAACAGGCTGTATGTTCCCTCATTTCAAATCAGTTTCCCATTTGTAGAATGCATGAAGTGGCTGCTTTCACAATTTGTTCGTGAGACTCACCCAGCGTTTTTGAGCAACTTTTGGAGGAGAACGTGAGAGGAACACACAAGACAACAGAGAAATCTGGGGGCGGGGAACAAACAATAACATCCTCAGGATCAGACTGATTTTTTGCCTCCATGATCTGGATCTATATTTGCAGAAACAAGGCCTGCGGTTTCAGGGAAAATGAGACGCTGTATTTTGTTTACGGGTGATTCAATCAGATATGCACTGCTGAGTCCTTAACATTGTATCTAGCTGCTCTGCATTTGCTGGCTAACGATAAAGAAAAAGTATATTAAAATAAGATGCTGGTAAGAACATCAAAGGTTGAATGAAAATTTGGGCTGCTCCATTTCGCAGTGCAAAAATGCCTAACTCGAGAATTTTTTCATAATTTGGATACTTTATTTTTTTATTGAGGCTTTTTAAAGAACATAGTAATCTCCCATAACTAAATGGAAGTATTGCCTAAGAATGTCATAAACACTATTCCAGACTCTTAATCCATAGGATTTAAAGGAAGATATAATATCATTCTTGATTATTATTTATTTCATTTCAAAAGCTTTGAACTGAAAAGTGATGCTTACAAAGCAATAACAAACATGTGGAAAGACATGGGACATGTGGAACTTAAAATAAACGCTATCTTATCTCAGCCAGACGATTCACATTCAGGAAAACCAAAGGCCTAGTTTTCAAAACACTCGTGATCTGAGTTGCTGTGTAGCCAGATGGGCCCGCCCAGCGGGTCTACCTTTTACTGTTCCAGGGCACTGTGCTGCCTGCCTTCGGCCACAGAGCTACGGTCACACTACCTACAAAACGCTCTTCCTGCTCCTGCCTACCTGGCGTGATCTTCCTTCCCATCTCAGTTCACCTGCCCCGGGCGCAGGGAGGCCTTCTCGGACGCCCCTCCCCTGTCCAGTTCCTTCCACGGCCCCGCAGCACTGCCTGTCTACTTACCGTAGCCCGCACCGCAGCTGAGGCTGTTGAAATAATGTTTGGATTCCCACCGTATTCTGAGACAGAAAACAGGATCCACTTCTGTTTCCATGGAACCCTGTTTCCACTAAACTCTCAAATCTGAGTGTCGTGTTCTTTACCCGTGGTAGGACTCAACTCAAACTTGTTCAACATTTGAGTACACAGGGTTCAAAACCAAAGATGCTAGTCCTTAGTCGCTCGCTATCGATTGGCCTCAGGCAAATCACTTCATTTCTTCACGGTCGCTGGTGTAACTTACATCGCTAATGAAAGTAACAGTCTCCTCCTAAATGCTTTTTCCACAGCCTCCACTGTATCTGAGAGTGCCCTCAGGTTTGAACTTTTCCACACTCTGT
The DNA here is from genome assembly GCA_004027475.1 of Anoura caudifer. Taxonomy (NCBI): domain Eukaryota; kingdom Metazoa; phylum Chordata; class Mammalia; order Chiroptera; family Phyllostomidae; genus Anoura; species Anoura caudifer. Next base: position 364,451 of record PVKU01000312.1, on the reverse strand, counting down.
TGCAAATAAAGTCAATTCCTTTGGGAACAACCTAGGAGTTCTCTGTTTCATGGCTTACCTGTCCCCTTGGGCAACAACATCTGAGCCAAAACTCTGGAGCTGGGGCAGGAAAACAGCACACTTCTGAATGGCACCCAGCGTTACAACGTGGGCCCTGCCTACTGCCCAATGCTTGATAACAGATGCATGTGTTCTGTCCAGTTTTCTAGCAATTTCAGATGAGGGCATTGTTGGGTACTAGCACTGCAGTACTAGTATGACTGCTGGTACGAGTGCAAGCGCCTGTGAGGCCTGAAGCAGAAGTTCCCTCAAATTGCCTTTCAGAGGAACCCGGGACACAGACCGCACAGGGTCTGCTAACCGGATAAGTAGTCTAGGTTTTATAGAGGTTCCGGGAAGGGAAGAGACATCACGATCTCCGTTTTCTAAATATACCTGTATGTAAAAAAAATGCGTTGTACATTTACAGAATGGGAGCAAGTGGTCAGCTGGAGGTTCCTTTCAATATCCCAGCCAACACGTTGTGGCAGCTTATGCTTCTGAAGAGCAGGGGCTATGACGACAGAGGATGGTAGTTCAGAGACGCTTGGTGATGGTTTGGGCATAAGGACTAAGGGAAAGGGAGGACTCACTCGAGAGCAGCTCCCAGGTTATTGTTGGCCCGCTAAACAGAAGGTGGTGCCATCCACTGAAATATTCATATAAAAATATTCATTTATACAGTAAGGACAATGTCTGGTGCACATGCACATATCAGTTTGCCAGTTCCATGATAACGAGTGCCAATGACAGGGCGGCTTCGGCACTGGAAATGTGCCGTCTCACAGTCCTGAAGCAAGAAGCGCAAGACAAGGGGTGAGCAGGGCCGATGCCTTCTGAGGGGGGTAAAGAAAGGACACCTTCTCCTTCTGTGTCTGCACACTGTCTTTCCTGTGTGTCTGCGTGTCCAAATGTCCCCTTCCCGTCAGAACACCAGGACATCAGTCACATTGGAGAAGAGCCTGCCCTTCGGTCTTCAGACTCCACTTTAACTTGAACATGATGATAAAGACCCCATCTCCAAATAAGGTTGTGTTCTGGGGTCCGACTTAAACACATGAATTTGGGAAGAGGACACAATTCAACCTGAAACAATGGAAAAGTCTAAAGGAAAATGAAGACTCTGAGCTAAAACTTTTCTAATTAATGACAGTCTTTTACAAGATCTTCAAACATATGCATAGAGATAACAATACAAGTTTTATTCCAAAGTCTGAAGACTACACAGTGTGATACATGCATTCATATTCACAGAGAAGTTGAAATTTTGTAGATGGTTTGATAGATGATTACGTGGTATTTCTAACTTGTAGTGTGGTGTGTCAATGTGTGTGTATATCAATAACTAACTCAAATATTACCTCTTGGTAACACTTGGTTCTTCTTGGTAACACTAGATTTTTAAAACACCCATTTTAAAAATCATCTCAATAAGAGGTTTGTACTGGCAAATATGGAGAACTAAGATTTCATACTTAGAATGAAGACAGGGAAAAAAGAAGATCCTGAATACAAAAAAAATCTTGAAAATTTACATGACCTTTAAAAAGGAATTAGTTTAGTTTCTTGAACAGAGCTTTAACATTAAAATAGTTGCAGAAACTTAAATAGAAAAAAGTATTTTATGTATTAAAATACATGGGAATGACGAATATTCAGGAAAGAGACCACACAAGTTAAAAATGTCATAAAATGAAAATGTGTCTTCCAAAATTCATTGAGGTGGTGGTATGTCTTTGAACTAATAAAAAGAAGTGATAATTAGCCCTATAAATATTCCTTATACAATGGGGCTATAATAAGATTTTAAAGGCAGAAAATAGTCTACATTTTACACATGTTCTAATTTGAGTTATTATAGATAATGACTTTGTGCAGTGTAAACTCTTCCTAATCATCAAGTTGTTATTCGCTGGGCCAGGAACTGTGTGAGATTCCTCATGTTAGAGAAGAAGGAAACAAGACGATAAAAGATAAAATCATCCCTTAATCAAATACAAAGTCAAGTCTCTAAAATGCAAAGACAGACCCTTATGTTTGAGATTATCAATCTGGGATTTAGGCCATTTAGACATTCTTCCCCATTAGATGTTCTCAAGCATTTTACATTAACCATGCTTTTTTAAAAACTTATCACTATATTACTACACAGTGAGTTCTATTTGCTTCCAATTCTATTTATTCTGAAAACACTGAGATATTCGTGGTTTGTTACTCAAAGATCTAGCTCTTTGAAAATAAGAAAGAAGATCTAGTCTGTGTTACACTTATTCCATGAATGTAAATACTTTCTTCCAAATTCTTTAACTTCATACCTGTTATTTCATTTGATCCCCACAACGACTGTTACAAACACCTGTTATCATACTTATTTCCTAGTTGAAGAAATGCAGAGAGATTGACTTGCCCCAGATAAATCAGACTGAACCAGGACTTAAACCAGTGTATTAGAATAAAGGCAAAGCTGCTAAGACAAAGAGGCCCACTCCCCTTTTCTCCCTCCCATTCCCCAAACAAATCAAGTGCTTGAAGAAAATCAAATCTATTTCTCTCATGTAATAACCCAGGAATGAATGGATCAGGGCTCACAGGTGGCCTGCATCCTCAAACCTACCTTCCAACTCTTATTTTGAGACTCTGGTTGTCTCCAGTTCCCCGCCATCAGGAAGGGAAAAGGGCAGATGCCAGTGATTGCTTTTTAATTTGTTTTGATAGAACCTCACTCCTGATCATGCTCCAAGAACCAGAACCTAATCACACAACCATACTTAGCTGTGAGGAAAGCATCAAAAAAAAAAAAAAAATCCAGCTGGGAGGCATGCACCAGAATGTTAGCGGAGTTGATTAGTAGATGCAGAATGTGTTACGTCAGGGATTTCAGAGGTGGAATGTTATCGGGGTGACCTAGATGTAGAATTCCTAACTCAGCAACTTTCAACCTTTTTCATCTCCTGGCACACATAAATTACCAAAATTCTGCGGCACAACAAAAATACACTTTTTGCCAATCTGACAAAAAGTAAATATAGTTTTGATCCTTTCACACCAGACAGCTATTGTTGTTGTATTGGGTGTTGTCATTTTTTTTATTTGACGATCTAAGGGAAAAGAGGTCAGGGCCCCCGACTGAACGGTCAGGTACCACATGTTTTGAAGTTCTTGCAGCGCACTGGTTGGAAGTCACTGTGTTGAGTCAAAGAAATCAAAGAAACCAGAGCTCAGCCTGACAACACAGGAAAAGAGATACGGCAACAAGGACACTGGCAGCAGTACCCACTCTTTCACAAGATGAATGGTAGGACCAAGAAGTCAACTGAGACTCTACCCAACAAACATAGGGTAAAGACCGTCCTACGGATGCACCCTCACAAGATGCCCTACTTCTTGTGTGAAGATTATATTAGGAACATTTTTATGCAAAAATATTAATAGTGATCAAAGGAGGATTAGCCTAGTGAACCCAGGCTTGGGGGGAGGAGTTCTGGGTTCTGGAAACCGTTCTGGGAACGGTTTTGGGAGAGACTTTAGCATCTGGCAAAGGATATGATAGATAACAAGGGACTTGAATTACAGATCAAAGGGTTTACGCTAAGCCTGTGACCTGGTGACCTCCCCAGGTTCTGCAGAACTCCCTCTGCCTGGGTCAGGGTCCACGTGGATGTGGGTTTGCATCACCTTCAACAGCATCATTGCTGTATGGCAGAGAATCCTAGAGGGAGTGCATTTAAGGGCCATATAGCACTTTTATTCCGAAAACAACAAAAAAGACTCTGTCAGGCAGGCCAGTACAGAGCATTCACGCACTGAGGAATTTCGGTAACACACACACTGAAAGTAACATACGATCAAAACCACTCTCTTATCTAGTCCAGGAGTATATTCTGAAGCAATAGGGGCGTGGTTGAAATGGAGAGGAGATTTGGTGAAAGAACTTAAACATTATATACAGACTTGCGATTCAATAGGTAATAGAAAATCTCAGTTGGATTTGAGGGAAGTGCTGCTTGAAGCTGATGGCCTTGGTACCCGCCATGTGTTATGGATTTAATAAGAATAAATGTATCATTTATAACTGTAATTCAGATAACACACGTCCCTTCTATCTTCATCTCAATAAACATTTCTTTAAAATTCTCCATTTTCATCTTCAAGGTCCTTCAATGTCACTTGCACAAGTGCTTCCTCCTTTCCTCACGTGACCCACATTTTCAAGTTTCCTTAGAAGGATAATTCTCACTTTTTAAAGGCATTATTATTATATCTACTTTTCAGCATCATTACACAAATTAAAGACAAAAATAGAAAAAATGTTTAAAATATTCCTGCATTGAGAAGAAATTATTTCATTTTTCTTGTTTTGTTATTGCTCAGGGTGACAAGCTGTTACTTCCTGTTTTGTTTGGGGAACAATTGAACAATCAACCTCAAAAAAGCAATAAAATTAAAGTTTAAAAGAATTTTTTACTCTATACAGTGCAATTCTGTGGGCTCTGTAGCATTTGCCTCCCAAGAACACATCCAGAATACAGTGATCAGAGTTTTAGTCAGTATTTTGCGACTAAAGAATCCAGGTGGACCCTCCTTGTCCAAATATGACATTCATTCCTCAAACATCTTTCGGTCCTCAAAGTGAGCACTGAAATAGTATGACAGTGTTATATCCAGAAACTGTAAATACCTGTAACATTCACAGGACAGAAGGGGGAAAGAAAAGCGTGTGATCTCCGGTGGCATATGTTTTGAATTGTAGCACATGAATTAAATGTTTGCAAACAATTTTGAATGAGTAAAAGACATCAGAGAATGAAACAATGTAACATGTGCTGTGAAACCATATGTATCCTAGGGCTGAAGTACTTTGAGTTTTCCTTTTTTGGAGCCATGGCAGGCACCCTTGATGGAGGAGGTGAGGACTTTGCCTGGCAAAGCTCTCACAAGTGGTTTCTCCCCGAGAGCGCCCATCCTCTTTCTCACCGCAAGACACAGTCAGTGCATGTCAACAGCTTGAAGACATTACCTTCTCTCCTGCACTCAGTTCAAAGTCTTCCTCTCCCCTTCCTTCCTCTTTCCTATTTAAAGTCGTGTATTATAAAATTGCCAACAGCTAATGGGGGATCAGCCTCCTGCCAACCTTTTTAGGTCTAAAACCTGGTCCAAGCCATGAGATTCAACGGTTCTCCACGTCATCAGCCCCTTCTCGAAGCACATCCAGTTACGTGTTTGGTATCTGCTAAAAGTTTGTCCCGTGCTTTCCTTGCACTGTGTGTCCTGTCCTCAAAACACTTGCTTGAGCTCTACTTCAGAAACATTTTTGAAAAACTACATTGTGCAATTTTTTTAGTCAGAAAGTACAAAATTTAAGATCCTCACGATTCTCCTAACTCATATGCATTGCACAGAATGTATAAATTAAGTTTCGGTTTCTATCACCTAACCTGTGGTCAAAAATACTATGTGAATTGGTGTCTCAGTGTGTTAGGTGTCATCTCACAAACCAAAAGGTCACCGGTTCAATTCCCAGGCAGGGCACATGTCTGGGCTGCAGGCCAAGTCCCCAGTCGGGGGCATGAGAGAGGCAACTGATCAATATTTCTCTCCCTCTCTCTCTCTCTCCTTTCCTCTCCTCCCAACAATAAATAAATAAAATGTCTTTTAAAAAATATTATGTGAATTCTGTGCAGGAAAGTTGTTTTTATGATATTCTATGACATCCAATGTTTCTATTAAAATGTAGACTTTATATTACTTCAACATCAAATTAAAAGCAAAATAATAGGATTCTCAGCATTAATTAATCTTACATCTACTGCTCTTTTTTCCAACACAAATCATATAGCCAAAATTTTTTCCCCAAGTGTTACTCTGATCTTTCCCCTAAGTATTTTTGCTTAATTAAAAGTGAGTATTTTGAGTCCCACACTGAACTGGCCCATTTACCCTTTACCCCCATAAATTTCATTTTTTATTTCAACAGAAAAAAATTTCTTCAAAATAACTATTGACTTACAGAAGAAAATATTATTTCTTAAATGTTTAATGTTTGATACTTTAAAAATTATATATTTGAAAATATTCCTTTTTACCTATTAAATTGACAAAGACTGACAAAATATATACTAGCCTAAGTCCATGGATGTAAGTTCGGTATTCTCCAACAGTGCCACTGAGAATATAATTGCTTCAAGGTTGTTTTTTTTTTCCTTGGAGGTGGGGGACATGGCAAGTTTTATCAAGAGCCTCAAGGTATACACAAATTGGTTGAGTAATATGCAGCAAAATCATAAAGGTTGTATAGTATTTATTTTTAGAATAGAGAAATATTAAAAGCTGCCTTATTTCTAGTAGGGAAATATGTAAACAAGTTATAGTGCAAGTATATATTTTGATATTATATAGCCATTAAGAATCATATTTCTGAAGAATATTTAATAGGTAGGTTCTCATATAGTAATTTTTCTAAGACACAAATTTGAATATAAATTATGCCCCCAGTTGCTTTCTGTGTTGCCTGCGATGATGGCTCCAGTCATCCCTGTCCATTTGAGCACTCCTGGGCAGGTGCACCCTGCTAACTCGGCTTGGCCAGCTGGGTATCAGCTGACGTGAAACGAGCAAAGGCTTAGCAAGAGTTCAGTGTAGGCGTTAGCCCCCCTGCTGCTTCTGGGAACCCTGAGACCACCGTGCAAAGAAGCCTGTAATAACCTACAGGGAGGGGGGGCCATTTGAAAGAGAGACAATCCATCCCTCCCGAGGCCCCCAGACCTACCAGCCAACCAACCACCAGGTAAGTCACTCGACTGAAGCCACCCAAGAGCCAGTCACCATCCGAGCTGCCAGCTGATCATTTTTGTCCTAGAAGAGATATGCAACCAGCCCGTCCCCAGAATTGCTGGTGAAATAAAATAGTTGGGTTCTTCTGCCATTAGATTTGGGGCTTGGTATGTTACACAGCAAAAACTAATACAGACACTAAAACGACTACAGACTTTGGTTTTTCCTTTACAACCTCCAAAGTTTTCTAAATGCAGTAAAATCGGTGTGAGCTTCTTTTATAATCATAGGATAATCTTATTTTATAAAAACAAGATAAATAAATACAAAACACAAGACAAACTGAAGAAAATTTAGGAAAAATGAGTTGTATTCTTTAAGTTATCAGCTTTCCCTGCAGGAAGACTTGAACAGTAACCATCTCTGGAAACACTTTATATGAAACTGTTATTCATGTATTTTCTCTTTGGTTGCAGTCCAGTGACTCTGGTTTTTATCAATCATAGCTCATCTCTGTGGTTTTGGTGTCCTTGACCAATGCCAATTGCTTTTCAATTTCCAGTTCCAAAATATAAAGTCAGAAACACACAGTTGGAAGTCACCATTTAAAAGTCTCATTATAATAAGCATTAGGCAGGAAATGACTATCCTATTACTATCTTCTCCTCTAGCAAAACATTTCTATCATGCTAGCATTTAATTAGAGAGCATTTTAAAGAAAATCCCATCAGGAAATCAACTATCATGTCATTTTTATCATTCAGCATGTGCTTAATGTGGATTTTATAAGAGTTGAACTTAACTCATGATTACAACCCAACAGTCACTAATCTGGAGTATGTCCCATGTGACATGTATGTTAGAAGACGCACTGTCTTTTTATAAGAGTAAGTAGATGAAAAAAAGTTACTTAAAAATTCTTGACCATGTAGACAGCTAAATGATTATTTGGTAGAAACAATGACCACCCCCTCTCCAGTAATTTCAATATTTATTTAGTAGATATTATTCAAAAAATATCAAAAAGTTAGTTGGTAAACAACTGTACATAATACTAGAAGATAAATGTATATTCTTGGTGAGAGAAGGAGAAGAACAAGGGGGAAATACATGAAATAAACTTTATTTAATAAAGAACCAAGTAAGATGGTGAGTGTGAAGATCAGTTTTGTGTGTCAACTTGAGTGGGCCACAGGTGCCCAGATTAAACATTGTTTCTGAGAGTTTCTGGGTGAAAATTTGCATTTCAATCAATGGACTGGGCAGGGTGCCCTCCCCAGTGGAGTCAGGCATCACCTAATCCCTTGAGAGCCTGAAGGGAGACCAAAGGTGAAGGAAAGAATCATTTTTTCCTTTTCCTGCATCACAGATGGAGCTGGGACATCTCGTCTCCACTTCCCTGCACTTGGACACAGAGCCACATCACCGGCTGCCCTGGTTCTCAGGCCCTCTGACGCAGACTGAAACCTCCCTTCTCTCGGCTCTGTTTCCCTGGAGACCCGTCTCTAACACATTGAGATCCTGTGTTTTGCTCCATGATTCCTTCCTGTGAGCAATGCTGCAGACACACCCTGCTCAGCTTCACCACCAACCCCTATGCTCCCTCCATCACCATAAAACATTAGCAAAATTCTCCTGAAACTAACCAGTGGTTGGTATGAGAGAATCTTTTTTAATAAAACTGGATACAATGGCTGCCTTTTGCCCAAAGGTGAGGCAGAGGGCCCAGGTATAGAAGCCAGACAGGCAGGAGACACCTGCTTGCGCTCCACTAGCCGCCGATCCACCTGCAGAGTGCCCAGTGAGCCAACCACCGGGGCCGGCACACAAAACATAAAACCCAGTCAAGTCCCCAGCCGGGTCCTTTCTTTGTCTCAGGGACACAGCAGAATACACTCACTAATGCCATCCCTTCCCTGATTATTTCTCCAAACAGGGAAAAGGGAAAAACAATAGAACTGATCACAGTCTCCAGGGAGGAGGGGACCCGAGGTGAAGTCTGGAAGCAGATGAAACTTGCTTTTGGCACGTCCCTCTGTGTGCCTCACCCAGGGGCTCGTCCGTCACCCACCCCAACTCCCTGCATCTGCATCCCTCTCACTAAGGCAGAGCGATTTCTTGTTCTCTTCTGGCTCTCTTCTCCATCCACAGCACTTAGGTGTCTTGCCCCTTTCCTTTAGTGTTCGCTGTCTGCAAAACCATGTGCTCACGGGAGACTGCTTTTTCTGGAAAGTTGTTTTCCCCCGTAGTGCTCCTGAATGCCCTTGCTCCTGTTCCCTCTTCCTCTAGGCCTGCTCCAGCTGCTTCCTGATGACAGGAAGCATCCAGACAGGTGTTGGCACGCTGCACGCTGAGTCCAAAGGGACCAAGACCGATGTCCTTAGACTAATAAAGAGTCAAAAACTCAATTCCCTCTCCCTGACAAATGATTAAGGTTCTGGCACAGTCTGAATGTTCTTCGAACCTCCTGATCCCGACCTTGAGTGCAGGGAACTGTAACACTTAGTCACTGGCGTCCCAGGGCCAATGTCACTTAGCATTTCGAGTGACATTGTGATAAGGCTCACCAAAGATGAGCTTAGAACAGTCACTTATTCTAAGCAGTTCATGCGCATTAGTATGGACACGATAGCCCTCTGAAGCAGGTATGACTTTGAAGACAGACAAGCAGTAAATTAGAGAGACTGAATAATTTTTCAAGACTCCCAGAAAGCTTAAGTGGCAGCAGAAGGATCTGAAACCCAACTATTCCCTCAAAAGCCAGTCCTAATCCAATTTCCTCATCCTGCAACTTAAAAATGAATGTGTGTTAAAAGAAACACGTCTATTGGAAATATATGTTGGACACGTTTCCAAAGACTGGGGGTCACCATATATCTGTGCGGTGGTAACAAGGCTTACAAGAGCATAACAAGATTAAAGCCCAGCTCTCTTATCCAGGCTTTTAAAATCCACTGTTTGCTAATTATTTTCATTTTTGCTATTTGGAAGCATATTTATTTTCTGTCTCAGCAAAGTACTCAACATAGATTTATGGAGTGGCTGAATGAATTATGCTTCAATAATGGGAGTTCTCCCCATGCAGTATCTGCAGGAATCCGCGCTGGCACACCCCACTAGCAGGATGCTCAGCCTACACCATTTGTTGGCCATGCATCAGGGCCATTTGGTCAAAACTCAGAAGGGCCTTAGCTACAGGGTATCAGAAGTGCTACTGGGGATATTGCAACCTGTGGCAGTCCGGGACGGGGATAAGAGAACCCCTCAGCCCTGCTGGAATCTGGCGCGCAGTTCCGCCCGCGGGGAAACATCACTGGCATGCGTGTTCTCTGCTGCCCGGGACGGGACTGCTGCCTCGCAGCTCCTTAAACGGTTGCAGAGACGCCTTAGCGCCCAGCCCGCGGGGAGCAGAGCCATCTTGGTTGCGCAGAACAGACTTTCACGTGTTGTTTACTGCCCAGGCTCACGCTGAGCCCCGCTGGGGTGTTCCTTTGTCACCCGCGGAACACGCTGCTCCCACCCAGCCCCGCCCTGCTCAAGGGGGCGTTGCCATGCAAAGTCCAGTTTTCTCTGACAGCAGCGTGCCATGCACTATAAATCACATCCGCATCGCATTTAAAGCGTAAACCACAATAGACACTGAAGAACAAAAGGAATCTTCAGCCCAGATTTTTGACGAAACTCCCACACACTGGTAATTGGAAGCACATCGATCTGCCCACAGACGGGGTTTGAAGCGTCTGCAATGCCTTGTGCAGCTGCCTCAGCCTCCTCCACATCCAACGCTGCCACTAAATCCCCTGGAAAAGTAGGAAGGGGGAGACGAGGCCAGAACGCCTTCCTGGGAAGTAACAGAACTGAAACAAATAACTTGGAACGCCCGACAGATTGTGCTTCTGGAGTCTTCTTCCTTTCAACGTCTTGGAGACCTGTCTGGTTGTTTGATGGCACAGAAACCCTATTGTTAGACTTCAGTATTCAAGTTAGTTCTAAAACAACAGCTTGTTAGTAACAGGTTAAGGTACATCACTGGGTAAATAAGGCTTATTTAAGAAGTCCAAATTATTTTCAGAACTATGAAAAAATGATTTCGCCTCCAGCTTTTATAAATAGCTCCCACGAACAGTATGGGGTTTTCTGTACGTGTTTAATCACCCATCAAAATTCCACAGTTCTAAACTAGACCAAATTCCTTTACAATATGGTTCCTAGGTTTAATTACCATCTAAGGTGCAAATCTAACGGAAAGTGAAAAACCTTTCATTACGATGCAAAGCAGCTGATTCTGATTTGCTGCTGGATATAATTGCGTCTGCTCTGCACACACAGGTTCACTACAGAGCCAATGGACTCTCTGCTTCAGGAGGACACACGGCCCCTTAATACCTGGAGAAAACTAAGGTGATCTCCTTTAAAAACCAGTAAGAAGGCAGACCTGATCATTTCAGACCATCCTCCTCCAAGAGGCGACATGAATGCTATCAACACAAGCCAACTTCTGTGTCAGAAACAGCTTCAAAGTGTAATGATTTCATACCAGAGCTTGAATGAGTAACTGGCTTGAAATAATCTGGCAGCAAAAGTAGGATTTTAATTAGATTATCACGGAGCTATTTGTTAAATTTTGGAATGCTGATAAATTTTTAAAAGCCCTTCTAATCTGGAGATAATTATCTTCAATCATTAAACTTGTTCTTGATTAAGAATCTGAAAATAAGCCTGTTAAGCCTTTAGCAAAATAGTAAGCCCAATAAAACCCGGGAAATAGTGCTGCTGAGCTACCAGCAAACTCAAACAGCTACTACTCCTGGAATCCACACAACTGGTGGGAATTAAACTAGTGTTCAAAAGGAGACAAATGCATCTTGAATGAATTCTGACCTTGGAAAGTTTTTGAGTCCTGATTTGGAAAAATAAAAAGATTTATATTCAAGTAAATCTTTGAAATGCAGCTATAGAACAAAACTTTTTTATCCTTCAAAGTGACAGAAGTGAGGAAGACAAATGGCCATGTGAATTTAACTCTTCAGCATGAATTCTAGACATTTGAGAAAATGGTTACAAAAAAATAGCCAAATAGAATATGTGCAAGATTCATAACAATGAACATTATACCTGGTTAGTGATTGTATGATATCTGCTTAGAGCTTCTCCTTCGTAAATCCTGATCTTAGCTACCTGCAAACGTAATCGGGTGGCCCCTGGAACGGGACAGATGCCTCCATTGTCTCAAAAGCGGGCGAGGGTGATATTAAATGCTGTCGAATGGTAATGACCCTCTAAGTTTGTCTTTGTTACATACACGACATTTCTCTGCCTGGTATCTGCACGAGAATTACTACTTTTGGCCTAACAGTCACTATCACAGGTAAAAGGCAAGTGTTACTAATTGTCATATTACCCAGTCGGTGAAACCAGGTGTAAAAAGAATCTGACTTTTCCAAGATTTCCTAGTAAGGTTAGTGGTAAATTTTAATGAAAGCCACATTCCGCCCATATCCAATCTAGTCTCTGTTTGGAAATAGCAGATGCTATTTTAAATCAGACCATCAACAAACTATTTGGTAGGTTGTTGCTAAAATTACTTGCTTTTGCTAAAAATAGTTTACCAAAACCCATAAGTACAGCATGGCCTACGTACACACTTATTCTATAAATTATTGAGACCCTGCTCCACGCCAGGCATTGCACTGAACACCAGGAATACCACAAATAGAAAAAAAAAACCAACAGTTCCTGCCCTCCTGAAATTTACTTCAGTGCAGGAGATGGACCGATAAAATAGCCAGTAAGTCATTCCTAATTGTTCCATCATGGAAGGAACTGAATCTCCACTGGGGCAATGAGAACTTCCCAGGAGGCATCATGGGTAGTCAAATATCTTGCGGGATGATTGGCATGTAGTACTGAGGCCCAGCATGTTACAAATCTTGCAGTTTGGGGGTACAGGGGTGGAAGATCTGTCCTATCCAAAGTGCCAATAGAGCTCCATGGAGAAATATTGTAATACGCCTGGTTGCATTCTCTAGCATAGGCAACACCACAGTTAAATATTCCTGCTATGGGAAGATTATTGTTCTGGGTTATATGAAGGAAACAAAAGAAAACCAGAGACACCTGCCCCAGCGAACATGATCTATGTGCACGTGTGTGTGTGTGTGTGTATGCATGTCATGCCTGCAGAAGAGGATGCAGGCTGTGCCACGTTAATAAAACATGTGGGGGGTGGAAGATAATAGCTTAAGGATATTTTAAGAAAAGGAAAAAATTAAGGCAAATTTTACAATAGGGAAGGAATTGATGTATATGAGGAGAAAAAGCTTTCCTAAGCAAAGAAAGACGGAAAAACAGAAGTATCAGTCCAGCCGTTGCCCAGGTTGTTGACCTGACAGGAGCCCAGAGACTACCCATAAGTAAATCCAAAGTAAATCCAGCGCAACACGCCAGCACGGGGTTTTCTTGGGTGTACATTCCCCTAATTTCATACATAAATTTTCCTGTATATTAAGGTAACTTCTATTTTCAAAGTACCTGATATTATTTGTGTTCTTTTCACTGTCCGATTTTTCCTCATTTTAAGTGTTCTCCAGTTACCTTTGATTCTGCTCGCTTAAGGCCATGCAGCCAGTAAATACACTTTATTAACTTTTTATATAAGTGGTCCCCAGGCAGGTTCATACACATATCCTGTGCAATAGATTTAATTTGCAAATGACCACAAGAGGCAACTTCTTGCACAGTCATAAAAATTCTCGGGCAGTCTAAGAAGCAAAAACCGAGGTTTTTCTTGTTTGTTTGTTTGTTTGTTTGTTTTTTCCTAAGAGCTGACAGTAGAGTAAAAAAATCATTGCTTCTGGGTGGGTATAACTCAGAAACAACAAAAAAGCATTTGTGTGAAGTGGTTGGTACTCACGCATCTTCCTTCCTTTCATGCTACAATGCTCACAGCTTTGCCACCGAGTCTTTCCTGTGGTTACGCACCGAAACCCTCCATCGGGGCATGCTGGCCGCGTCTCAGTTCACACAATGGGATGTGGGGCACCAGCCAAAAGAGTGGGGTTTGGAAGGCCCCCATTCTGTGGTCAATCAATGGTTTATGGAAGCAGAATTCAAAGGTATTTAAATTACATGTCACACAGATGCTCTAAACCACTGAGATTGCTCAGCAAGCCACACACACCACAAAAGGTATGTTTGTTACAAACCAGTTCAGAAGTTGATCTGAAAATAATGATACAATACTAAGATTCTTATGTAAACATTTATTTAAGTTTTATAAGGAACTAAGCCAAAACGTCTGTGCTTATACATTTAAGGATGGCCAGTTTCTGTAGGATTTTCAGGGATTTGTTATGTCCTTTACTTATTGTGTGAAGATGAGGGGGGTGGGATTTGCATCTAGAGTCATAGAAAAAAATGAATGAACTCTAAAGAATATATGAAATATCATCTGGGAGCAAGCACTGATGTGAAAAATGGGAAAAGCCGAAACAGTGCAGGCGAGAGGGTCTTCTCTAACACGGCCATCCTGTCCTTGGCTGGCTGCCCACGGGAACCTGGAAAGGTGTATCGAAGCCTTTGAATGCCGTCATTTTCAGCCGTAAGGGGTTCTCTCCATGTTATCGATGTATGAGGAAGGGACGTATCTTTTATAGATTCCCAGATCCCAGGTTAAAATGCGTTTTCGGAGATGTTTACGTGGAAGTATTCCGCTGCTTTCCTACGCAGGCCACGTCAAGTAAGATGAGGTCACATGGAGTTCAGATGAGATTGCACTAGTTAAGCTGTGTGAACGGAGCAAGCCTAAAACCTCCCCCTGCATGGGACAAAACGTTGTCAGACAAGAGCTACTTTTCACAAATAGTTTATTAATGTTATTTTACTTGTAACTCCTTGAATATCTCAATTATCCACTAACCAAATTATAGAACGACTGAATTTCAAAATGCTTTTTCATTTAAAGAAATGTAACTCATCATCATTTCCATAACCAAGTAGATTTCTTGGTCCTGTATAAGGGAAAGGATGCCATAGGTACTGAAAACCTCCTTGAACACATTTATTTTCCAGAGATAATTTATTCAGTTTTAAGTGGTACCGAGATAGGGTCTTGTTTAGCCAGGGATTGATAAAATATAAATTCCCTTGCTTTTTAAAAGCTCCTGAATAACTCTTGACCCATCTCTTCATTGTGGCTTAACTGATGAATTAATAATAATAACTGCAATTATAGTCATTCCTTATGCTATAGGTAGAAGCCAGTGACAAATTCCAGGGTAAGGATCTCAGGCCAAAACGCTGAAAGATGGAATCAGGACCAACAACAGGCACAGTGGAGAGCTGGATCGAGGGACATGTTCAAATGAAGGAGCTAGACACCTGAAACCAGGTGAGAGGTCCAGAGGGAAGGTACATCAATACTACACGACCAGAGACAGACTCAACCTCAAGGGGAGGTCAGGACGCCTTAACCCCAAGAACACTGTTAACTTACAGTGTAGAATCCAAGGAACTGCCTAGGATTCTGGGAACTACTCCTGACACATCCTGCCTATGAACTGGCCAACCCCATTGGTTCTACCTTCAAAATATACATTCAGAACCTGGCCACGTTTGTTGAATGTCCAGAGCATTTACCACGTGTCCTGCCTGGATTTTCAAGCTGATGCCAAACAATGTACGTCAGCACAGAAACTAGACACATCCCTTCAAAACGCAGTCACATCAAGTCACTCCCTGGCCACACGCCAGCATCGCCACCCCACCTCGCGTGGCGTAAAACCCGGAGCGCTGACTGCAGCTGGCCTGGCCCTGTGCAGCTGACCCTTCCCAGTTAGCTTCTGAATTCATCTGCCTCTTCCTGCCCTCCGACCCCTCCATCCAGGCAGCGACCTTGCCGCCCCCACGTCGGCCTTTCCTCCAGCGGTCCTTCGATGCTCTTTCCTCTTGCCGAACCCCCTCCCCTCTTTGAAGTCTTTACTCAGAGCTTCTCCCCTTCCCCAACACAGGCTCCTGGCCCCCTTTACCCCCACTAACCTCCCTCTGCCCGCAGCACCTGGCTGTCCTGACGCACTACAACGGGCGCATTGGTCACGCTTCTCGTGTCTCTTCTCTCTCTCCTCTCCGGAGCGCAAGCGCTGATGAGGGCAGGGATTTTCGTGCTTTCATGAACCGATAAGTTCCAAGCACCTCCAACAGTGGCCAGCGCGGAAAAGCTCAATGATGACTTGTTCGATAACTAAAAGTACCAACAGAGGGTGGTACTCAAGATCCTAGACAGCAGTGTTCCCGTCAAGAGAGGCCCTCCAGCTTCTGAATCCTCTCCTCCCTGGGCTCGTTTTGCTGGGCCAGGCTCATTCTCTCTCGGGAAATTCTTACAGAACATTTGTAATGCTGACAGCTGACGAGCAATTTATGGCTTTGTAATGCCCTCTTATGCACATGGACTCATTTGAATCAATAAAGAAATTATCATGGCCAAAAGACTTCAGTTTCTTGATTTAAGCAAAATACATATTATAGTTGAAGTACATTTTTAGAGATTATAAACATGCAAGATTTTGTATTCATCAGTTCCTGGTTATTTAGAGAATGTGACATGGCTGCAGTTGCCCACACTTCACATATGCTTCTATTTATATTATTTTGTAAAATATTTGTAGGATTAAATCACCAGGGCAAGTAACAGCATTGCTATACGTAGTTTCATTTTCTTGGCTCAACTGAAAGTAAGTAACGCTCAGTCTTAGCACTGAGAGTACTGTCTCTAATTCTGCTTCATTTATGCTTTTGATTAAACACCATGTGCAGGCAGTTGTACATATTCCTTAGTCACTTAAACAAACATCACAAATACACACCTACTGAAATGTATGTCTTAGAAAGATACACCGGGTAAGAGTTGTCACTGACAATGCATGTAGACCATAAAGGAAATATGAATTACTAAATGCACCTTTAATGAAAAGTAAATTCCTCCCCTTTAGGGAAATAAAAGCCCCTAAACAACTTCTCATTGTTTATGAAATTTCACATGAGGCTGTCTTGTCCATCTTTGGTTAGAGTGCTTTTGGGCAGCTGGCTAGCCTCAACCACTTGCCCTCAATAGAATTAGTAAGCTGTAACTGTTGCAGCTAGCCATGAAAGACATCCCTCTTAGGATACTTTTCTTCCCTT
This sequence comes from Anoura caudifer, assembly GCA_004027475.1. Lineage (NCBI taxonomy): Eukaryota > Metazoa > Chordata > Mammalia > Chiroptera > Phyllostomidae > Anoura > Anoura caudifer. The sequence continues at coordinate 347,465 of PVKU01000312.1, read as the reverse complement.
TGTCCAACTGAACACACAAGATTTATCATGGCAATTACTAACAATTCAATATGCTTTCTAAAATCTATTATGCTTGAATGACTCTTTTTTAACTTCAACTAAAAGCCTGAAAGACAAAATACAGAGGGTTGAAAACATCTGAACAAGCTTCCTGTCTCAAAACAGGATACGATTTCTCATCAATTAAGTAGTAATACCCAAGGCGAACCAGACAGACACACTTCCAGCTGCCAGTATAGACCTAAATTGATACAACCTTTCTGGTAAACTGATTCACAATATATACCAAAAGCTTTATAAATATGTATATATTTCCAATTTGGAGGACCAAGCCTGAAAAATAATTCGAAATACAATTAAAAAATATATTCTCAAAGATGTTTATTACAACACAAATTGAAATGGCAAAATTATTAGCAAACTCTTTTCTAGGAATAGATTACTTAAGTCTACCAAGCTATATTGGAACATTATACAGCCATTTAGCTTAACGTTTATAGAGTTTATGTAAGTTGAGACTGATAGGACTTCCTGGAATAACAGCAACGAATTAAGCTTATAGCAAGCACCACCTTAACAGAAACTGATCATTCAAACAAGAAAACTTGAAGGGAAAGAAGAAAAAAGGAAACAACTTCATCATGAGGGATACTAAAGAATTATGCAACCATATCATTTTAACCCTGATTTTTTTCCATATCTAGCACAAGTTTAAGCAAATTCACATTCTCTAGAATATAAAGTAGTTATTACAGAAAACACATAAAGGGAGAAGTGTCAAGTCTCATTTACGTGTCCCAATCAAGAGAGAAGAAGCATGAAAACATGGCTGAATAACACCAGAAAACACGGAGCATATTTGGAATAGAAAGCAAGAAGTCAAATCACCATGAATAGCTGTCTTTGACCCAATTTCTGAATGGTGTCCTGGCTCCTGTTACAAAAAGTAAACTCAACCCCTAACCCGACATGTGTTTTCTGGAAGCCAGGGGAAATAGGAAAGAGACAGGAAATCATCTACTTTGACCCATTGACACATATGATATCAACATTCTCAAAAGGAGCTTCAAGAGAAAAAGTACCTGCATCTCACCACCCAAAGCCAGAATGGTGATGGGATTTTTTCTAACTGGGGGTTATAGCACCATGACAAACACATCCCCAAAAAGGGGAGCAATCACAAATCTCTAAAGAAGGCAGCACTGTCTCCTTAAGCCATTGCTCAGCAAGATTCCTTAAATTGAGTGGAGTTTGTCCATACTCTATGGGCCCCTGTATCCATGGAGAATGTTTCAAAGACCCCCAGTGGATGCCTGAAACAGTGAGCAGTACTGAACCCTTATATATACTATGTTTTTTCCTATACTATATAATACCTATGATCAATGTAAATGTATAAATTAGGACAGATTAAGAGATTAACAGCAATAATTACTAAAACACAACAATTACAACAATAATCTATAATAGAAGTTAAGTGAGTGTGGTCTTTCTGTCTCACAGCCAGTCTGATAACTGAGGCAGCCACTAAGTGATGAGCTGATGGGTAGTATACAGAGTAGGTACACAGGACAAAGGGGTGTCTCACTTCCTGGGCAAAACAGACCAGGGTGGCACGAGATTTTATCAGCTACTCAGAACAGCACACAATTTAAAACTTATAAATATTATATTTCTGGAAATTTTCATTAACTTTTGGACCACTATTGACTATGGGTAATGGAAACCAAGAAACGCAAAACCACAGGTAGCAGGAGGGGAGCGCTACCATCCTGGGACAACCACCAGTCTCAAAGAACCAATTATACAGAAACAACATTCCTGGAATTACTCCTGAGACCCACGCAGTTCAGGCAGATGAACAGCCATAATGATAAACTTAAACCCATCCCACTGGCCCCCCCAGGCTGGGTTCTAAGGTGAGGCTCTGGAGAGTACCTGTGAGCAGAGCCAGGTACCTGATTTGTCAAGACCAGTGCAAAATGAGAATGTGGGACTGTGTTCAAAAAGCAGGGGAAGACTTCCAGACAAGATGGAGGCATAGGTGGACACACAGTGCCTCCTTGCACAAACAGAATCAAGGACAACAAAGATTTAGAAACAAGAAACAACCAGAACTAACAGAAAATTGAACTGCATGAAAGTCCAACAACCATTCATCCAGACCGGTAAGAGGGGCAGAGTCATGGTAGGAAAAAGTGGAGGTTGGCAGACCTGGGCGCGCAGGCAGTGGCTGGAAGACCCCAGGCACACAGGCAGCAGCTAGCGGACCCTGGACATGGGGTGGCAACCAGAAGACCCAGTGAGGCTGTGCAAGGTGGTTGGCTGACCAGGTGGTCCCACATTCATGCGCAGATAATCCAGGTGAAATTGGGGAGTGAGACAGACCTCGCAACCCAGGGACCCAGTGCCAGGAAATAAAACCTAAAAACACCGATTGAAAATACTTGGAGTTGAGGTGCCGGAATAGACTCCCAGCCTCACAGGAGAGTTCATTGGAGAGATCCACAGGGTCTTGGAATGTACACAAGCCCACCTACAGAGAAATCAGCACCATAAGGGCCCAATTTGCTTGGGGAAAGTGGCAGAAGGGACTGAAATACAAGAAAGAGAGGAGCAACTGCCATTGTTCCCTCTCGAACCCCACACCCACATACAGTATCACAACCCAGCCACTGGGCTGCCCCGCCCTGGTGAACACCTAAGGCTCCGCCCCTCCCTATGTAACAGGCGCGACCAAACCAAAAAAAATGGCTCAAATGGGAGAGCAGATCAAAGCCCCAGAGCCAATTCATCTAAGTGACCAAGAGACAGCTAACCTATCAGATGCACAGCTCAAAGCACTGGTGATCAGGATGATCACAGAATTGGTTGATTTTGGTCACAAATTAAATGAACAAATGAAGGCTACAATAAGTGAAATGAAGGAAAACGCACAGGGAACCAATAGTGATGGGAGGAAAACTGGGACTTAAATCAATGGAGTGGACCAGAAGGAAGAAAGAACCAACCAAACAGAAAAGAATAAAGAAACAAGAATTTTAAAAAATGAGGAGAGGCTTAGGAACCTCTGGGACATCTTTAAACATCCCAACATCCGAATTATAGGGGTACCAGAAGGGGGAGAGGAAGAGCAACAAGTGGAAAACTTACTTGAACAAATAATAAAGGAGAACTTCCCCAATCTGGCAAAGGAAATAGACTTCCAGGAAGTCCAGGAAGCTCAGAGAGTCCCAAAGAAGGTGGACCCAAGGAGGAACACACCAAGGCACATCGTAATTACATTAGCCAAGATTAAAATGAAGGAGAGAATTCTAGAAGCAGCAAGGGATAGGAGACAGTCATCTACAAAGAAGTTCCCATCAGACTGTCAGCTGATTTCTCAAAAGAGACCTTACAGGCAAGAAGAGGCTGGAAAGAAGTATTCCAAGTCATGAAAGGCAAGGACCTATATCCAAGATTGCTCTATCCAGCAAAGCTGTCATTTAGAATGGAAGGGAAGATAAAGTGCTTCTCAGATAAGGTCAAGTTAAAGGAGTTCATCATCACCAAGCCCTTATTATATGAAATGTTAAAGGGACTTATCTAAGAAAAAGAAGATAAAAAATAGGACAGTAAAAAGACAGCAAACTCACAGATATTAGCAACCACACCTAAAACAAAAGCAAACTAAGCAAACACCTAGAACAGGAACAGAACCACAGAAATGGAGATCATATGGAGGGTTAGCAACAGGGGAGTGGGAGGAGGAGAGAGGGGGAAAAGGTACAGAGAATAAGTAGCATAGATGGTGGGTAGAAAATAGAGGGAGGGCAAGAATAGTGTGGAAAAAGTAGAAGCTAAAGAACTTATGACACATGGACATGAGCTAAAGGGGGGAATGTGGGTGGGAGGGGGTGTGCAGGGTAGAGGGGAATGAAGGGGGGAAATGAGACAACTGTAATAGCATGATCAATAAAATATTTTTTAAAAAAGCCGGGTAAGTGCCATTCAATGTACTAAAATCTAAAACATTCTCTTTCCTCTGGTGCTCTCTCAGCTACATCAGGGTCTTTTTACTTGCTATTTAATATGCTTCGGGAGCACACAGACACATCCAGACTAGCTCACACCCCCAAAGGCACCCATTGTAACCCTCTAACCCAGCCCAGTGACTCCTCACGCAGGGAATATTTACTGCTGGGTTTCGACCTTCTGCCGGCTGCCCAACCAACCTAGCTAGCATGGCGGAGTCCATCTCCCCCTCCCAAGGCCTGCAGAGTCCTGATCCCAAGGGAGTGCAGCCTCCTCCTGATGATGCACCAGATCTAGCCTGGAATGGTCCAGAGGTCCACCCGCACTGCATGGCTTCCTCAATGTAGAGCTGCCAGCTTGACCAGAATCAGGCACTTCCGCCCCACCCCCACGCCCAGAGGCCACCCAGTGTACACCACATGACCATGACCTGACCCTCACCCTCCTCATACCCTTTCCCAGGCACCTGCTGAAGACAAAGGGCAGCAGTGGTTACTGAGTGAGGTGAAAGGGAGTGGGGGAGGGGAAGAACAGCTGCCAAGGAGTGGAGAAGTGGGTGACCCAGACAGGGGGACCCAGCCCTGTGAGCTGAGGTTTCACGAATGCTTTACTATCCCATTGGACTTTACTTACAACATAACTAATTCAAAGATAAAATTAAGAATTTCATGATGACAACTGTAGAGCATTGAACCCTTACATGAGACTATGGCACTGGCCACATGCCCATGAAGTTGGCCCCTTATAGGCACCGGTGTAATCCAAGTAGCCAATGTATAATTCTGGGGAAAGCAGCAAGGCCAAAAAGGCCTTCCTCATTGACAAAATAAAAATACAAAAGTGTATATATAAAACCTATAAATAAACTGCAATCAAAGAAGGCATGCAGAAGTTAGATTTGATCCTATGTTGAAGTATCTTTGCCCTTAGAAAGAGGAGAGAATTTTAGATCACAACTGTATTATATGGTTGAAACTAGATAGCAGATGAGAAGCTGCATGATAACACAATAAACTAAAATGTAACAATGAAAGACTTAAGTGAATGAGTAATGCAAGAGCATATCTTTTAAACTTTAGAAAATAGCCGAAAACATACAACAGAAGAGTGAACGGATGGCATGCATTCAGAGTCGAAGACTTAAAATAGTCAAAACGCAGAGAAAAAGAACAGAGAATAAAGTGGGAATAGATGATCTACATGGAAAATACTCAGTGGAGCTGAAACATGCATCCAGTTTTTCTTTCTGAATGGAACATACAGAAGAAGAAATACAATACTCTAAGACATAATAGAAGAACGCATCACCTAACCTGAAGGTAAAACTAAATGTATGGATCAAAATCATTCAGTAGAATTTCTGAGTCAAGATGGCTAATTAACTTCACTCGAGAAGAATGCCACCAACAGACAAGACTATTGGCAACTTTCTAGGAAGATATAAAGCAGATAAAACCAGACCGAGGGACAAAGTGAAGAGAGTTGGGAAAACATTCGTGTTCTGAGCAGAATCCAGACGACAAGATCAGTGGCTGTGAGAACTAGGGGAAAAATTAAGCCACAAAGTTTTGGGCCGGCAGCATCTTTGACCAAAGAGCTGTGGACGAGTCGTTCTCATGACTCAGAACCCCTCGCCCAGGTTTCTCCCTCAGGATAAAATCTTCTGAGCAGATCTCCAGAGAGAAGGAAGACACTAGGAACTCGATGTATTTTAAAACTTGGAAACAGATAATCTCTAGATATCACACCCATTTATTCATTAATTCAGTAAAATTATATTGAGCACAATATACATTAAACACCATTCGAAGCAGTGGGCATGTATATATTATACCAAGAAAATTTATAGACCTAAATGCACCAAACAAATATCGGTAAATTATTTAAAGCAAATACATTAGAAATACATTGCATTAGACTTTAAAACACCTTTCTCATAAATTGACATAGTAAGCAAATTAAAATTAGAAATGATTTTAATAAAATAGTAGGGTATTTTTTAGTTTCTTTTGTACATATATTTTAAGTATTTCTAATTTTGTTATGGGTAATTCACAAATGCATCCTTTTCCAATTTCAGATATAACAAAAGAATATAGAGTACAACTTGAAAGTCCTTCCTTATTCCCATAATTCCAATGTTAATTGCTGTTAACATATTATTATGTATCCTTCTACCCTCATTTCTAAGCACTAACACATATATATGTGCTTATTACGCATAGATTTTCCCAAGATGTGTCATTAAAAGAGAATGGACAGAAAGTATGAGAGAAATGACAGTGATGTTTAAGTCTAGACATCATTTATTTAATGGGAATTACAGGGAAGACAACGGAATGCAGACAAAGTACTAGAGCAAAGATTTGAACAAAACTTATACTCACTGAGTCATCCTATTGAGAAGGCCATTGAGAATCAGGCGAAGTGAACGTGGTCCACAGGGAGCCAAATTTAAAATGGTTAAAGTGTGAAACCTCAAGAGGTGAAGAGAAATTCCCCAAGAATTCGCAAACCAGTAAGCAGAGAGGACAGATGCTTCCTCAGCAGCATTTGCACAGACACGAAAACTTCAATTTACTTAAGGTACTTTTATTTTGTTTCATTTATGTTTACTTTTTAACATCACAGCTAAAATACAGCAAGTTGAGCATTTTAACTTCCTAAATATTTGGCTTTAACTTCTTTGTTGGGAGACCATGAGGTGAACGCGGCTTGTTTCATAAAGAATGCAGGAAGATACAAAATACCTAAAAATATATAGATGCCCACAAAAAGAAAGAGAAAAGAACTTAATTTATCTATAAATTAAGAAAATATAATTAGCTTAAAAGGCTACCAGATAAAAATATAAGTTAGAGAAAACGTATAACTCTAAGTTTTAACGTATAATTAAACGTATAATTCTAAGAAGTGAACAGAGAGTTGACAGAATGGTCAAGAGGCCTACTAAGGTTACCTGGCCCACTGATCTCCCTCAGGATGGAATCAGCATCGGGGACTGCAGGTGGGAGCCCTGGCACCGCTGCGGTTCAGGTAAGGAGGAACAGGTGGGGCTGCAGGGTGAAGTTTCTAAAGACGGAAGAGCTTATTTCATGATCACGTTGACCGCAATGCAAGACGCATCATTCTGTAGGAATCAGCTGGCATTGTTAGGCCAAAAGGAAGCTGCTTATGACCGTAAGGGAAAACCACTACCTCAAACCTTCTATTTGTTTTAAACATTTTATTTATTTATTTTTAGACAGAGGGGAAGGGAAGGAGAAAGAGAGAAACATCAATGTGTAGTTGCCTCTCACAAACCCCCTACTGCAGACCTGGCCTGCAACCCAGGCACACGCCCTGACTGGGAATCGAACTTACAACGCTTTGGTTCACAGGCTGGTGCTCAATCCACTGAGCCACACCAGCCATGGCTGAAACCTTATATTTTATTTTACAAATATTGCCCAAAAGAATTGCCTTTAAATGCAGAAGACAATCACAGTCTTCAAAGAAGCCTTATAAGATCCTTTTGTCTAATGTTTTGTCCAGAGAGGTGAACACCTAAGGCATTCAAAGACACTGTCATTTTTTTCAGCATTCACACAACAAATATTCAGATTTCTTAATACCTGTTTCAGTTGCTGACACCAGCATCATCAACCCCCACAATCTCAGAGTTGGAAAGAACCCTTGATGTTAAACTAGTACAGCCTCAGGTGGACGTGCAAGCATCTTTGGCCCCATCTGGCTGAGTGGTACTCCAGTTTCCAAGGTTCTGCATGAATGAAACATCCTCTCATTCAAGGCCATTCTCTCTAAAGCCTTTTTCTCAGTCTTTGACAATCCAATCCAATGGAAATATTTCCTTCATGTGCATTCAAATCAAACTTTTTAATTGTCACCTTTTTCTTTTAGTGCTGAACTCTGAAGTTTCCCAGGGGTAAGTCACCACTTTCCTTCATTAAAATCATTTATATAAATTAAAGTGAGCAGCAAGGGTCTTCTCCAGACTAATCCTCTTCCCCAAAGAGAGGATGCTAGGTCCCTACCCCATCCTCATCACTATCTTCTGAGCCCACTCCAGTTTGCCCATCCCTCTTAAAGAAAAATACGGTTTCCTGGAGTTATTTGAAGCAACCAGGTCAAGGTGATTATCTCACTCACTCTAGATTACATAAGACAAAATAAAACAACAATCATAATAAAAAACCACAACAATATTCCTATAGTTAAGATCCCTATCCCATCCAAGAGGGTTTTGTGCTTCAGGATATGAGTAGGCTAATCATGCCATGGCCAGTGTACAGACCAGGGTTTCCAAGAGAGAAGCCAGATCCAGCAACAAAAGAGGCAGGAGCAACGGTTGCATAAAAGAGAGAAATCAGTTCAACCAAGATGGGACTGACAGATTTCGTGACCTTTTCCAAGATTCACCTTCTGTTCTGGAGTCCTAGGAAAACGGACAAGCTAAACGTAGAAACTAGGGCCCCCAGGGTCCTCCATATCTACCTGGAAAAGGATACATTGGATCAGCAGCTACAGGAGGATGAATTGTTTGGGGGTCTGCTCTTATCCAGGAAGCTTTGGAATCTCTGCAGTCTCACACTTAGGTTAAACATATGTGCACTATAGAATTTATGATAAATTCCCAATAGAGCTGTTTTGCCTTGAGCCTCTTCTCCTATATTTCACATATTTCTGTGAATGCCAAGAAAAAAAGAATATGCAACTGGCAACATTCCATAAATGTAAATAAATACAGGGAAGTATTCATGAAAACTGGAATGAACACAGACATATACAATGTGACAATAATAAGATTGGCCCAACTGTCCAATGCAATTTACAGTATTACATTGTTTAAAAAAAAAACAAAAACCTAAGAACACTGACATTAGCTAATTCCAAAATCAAAGAGGATAGTTTAAATATGCAAAAGCCAGGTAAAGAACCACAAATATCGTTAGAATACTTTGCCCACTGCTGTGATAAATGAACCCTAAATAATCTCCCCAAAGAGACTCCCATTGACAAAGCTGCCTTCCTGCTGGGTGGGGAGCTTCTCATAGGCCGTTGGCCATCCTGGTGAAGGTCAACAAACCAGTGAGATACAGGCCACTGCGTGTTTCCCCGGGGACACAATTTCTGCCACAGTCATGATGCCTTCCCCGCTCCGCTCAGGGCTACGCCAGCAAGTTGCTGTGCCCTGCTGGCAGCACGACCCGGCCTCCGGTGCGGTGGGGGTGTAAAGGATTCGCCCAGCAGGTCCATCAGTTCAGCCTATTGATTCGATATTCCATGTGAGACCTTCAGGATTTTGATATCAAACCATGGTGTGAAAGCTGAACTCATCTTAAATCCCACCCCCCTCCTTCTCTCAGGTCTTAATAAAATGAAAGATTCACTAACCAGGCCCTCATGCAGATAAATCTTGGCCACCGCGGACATCCCCATTTTTAACATGTTACGTTCATTCTTTCCCCTCCTCTTTCCCCAGTACATAGAAGGGATTACTGTAAATTAACTTCAGGAAACCACCTAAATCTGCAGAAAATAAGCAGATAAACTTTTCTACCACTATTGTAACAGTGGTTAAAGTAAACATAATATACTAATCAGGTGGTAACTATAGAAGAGGCTGTACTAACAAACTCATGGAAGATTCATGTATTAAAAGTTTCCTTCTAAGTATTTTACAGGCATCAGCAGTTCCAGTCCCTGCCTGTACAAGAAACGGTGACCATGACTTCAGGTGACATGGCTCGCCCAGGTGCAGGAGTTTGGCTGGCACAGGTCAGCTCCAGGATGCTGATGTTAAAGATCATATCGGGACCAGCAAGGACACTGCCTGCTTGTCCGCAGCCCCTCCCCCAATCTCTTTGTTCTGCTTTCCCTCCTCCGCCCTGTGAACACCTCTACCTGCACTGAGATGGTGAGATGGGCTTTCAGATGAGAGTCCCCCATCTTCCAGGTGGCTGGCACCTGAATAAAACCACTTTCCTTTACATCAGCACCTGCTTCTCGCGTATTGCCTATTGAAGTGGCGGGCAGCAGGACCTGCATTCAGCTACAATATGATTAAAATGATGTATACCTGGAATATAAATCCCAAGTCCACATAAAATGTATGGAATTCTGTAATATCAGGAAAAGGGCCTGGGCACCAGGACATGCTTTCCTCGGAAATATATGGCCCGTATGTTATTATACAAGCAAATAAACAAACAATAATAATGAACATAAATATTGAGAGCATGCAATTTGGGAAATGAAGTCAAAAGAAAAAGAAACACTTTCCTACCCTTGTATAAAACCAAGATGCAGACTCACGAGGATTAGCACGCGCAGCTCTGGTCACCACACAGAGGTCCGTAAGCCCCGCTTCCCCCACAGCCAGCGTTCCAGATGCCTTGCACGATGCTTCCTCTTAGTCTGCAATCAGGAATACAGCCCCCATTCCCAGTCCAACAAGATATTGTCACGATGTGTCAGCAAAAGGAGAGCACAAGCAAATAGCCTTCTCCCAAAACACTGCATTCTCTGCTAATCTTGCTTTCTTGCTTCCCTGCCCCTTTGTGATGTCAACCAATGCAGCAATTTGCAGCCAGTGCAAGCAATGGAAGCAAGGACTCTGGAACGTTCCCCGCAGCCTGAAGTACAGTCACCATCTACCTTCACGACCCCTCTTTGCTCACTGAAGAACCTGGGGAATCCACTGTATCACAGGCTTGACTGGCCCATGAAAACAAGGCAATGGGTCGTTTCTGATGGCTGCTTCTAGTTCTACAAAAACTGCAATCCAATCCCCCCAAATAAATGATTTAAATAGTTGAGCCAACTACCATAGATAAATGTCAGTTTAACATTATTTCAATGTCTGAACAGTCCTTCCTGCATATAATATAGAGATTTTATTATAAACTAATTGAGAACAATGAGGCAAATGTCCCAGTGTGGATAACTAGCTAAGATACTATGAGTTGGTAAAATCATCACAGTCTAGCACCCAACTCTGTTGACTCAAAGTATTTTAGCTATAATACACAGCCTTTAAGAATAATTAACCTCTTCTCTAATTCACAGATGTCTGAAATTGTTATATTAGCTCCCTGAAAATGAACTCACCAGGTTTAGAAAGATGTTCCAGCAAATGCTGAGATTTGGCACAAATTCCCTGTTACCTATGCTACCAAAGCAGACACACCATCACATGCAAAAAAGACGTTAACAGAACAGTAAAGTATCTTCAATGTTGCTTAAAAAGAATCAGAGCACAGAAAAAACATTTTGTCAGAAAGAACAAGAATGAAATTACAGGGTAAACATTCACTGAGGGACATAGCAAGCTTACTCACAAGAAAGGAGCTGCACTTGTCTTCAGAATGATAAAGGCTAAGAAGAAAGAATCAAAATCTTTAAAATACCAAGTGTATTTGATCGGTCACAGCACCTTCTCCACACACTGCACAATTTTTTTTTTTTTGCATTTTCAGTTGCATTTTTACCTTTCTTGAAATAATAAAGCACAATATGCCAGAAATGCTGCACATTTTCTTCCATCTTTAATATTAAAATTCACAAAAATTCAGCAATGTGGATGTTTTTTTAAATACATGTTGATGACAGCTGTCACAATGCAATCTCACAAAATTGTTTCAAGTGAAGGTAAAGACAACTAAGCACTACTAGAGCCATCATACAGAAAAAACCAGATGAACATTTTGGCCAACCCAGTTCATCATTCTCTCTCCCTTTTTCCATGCATCTTACACGTTGTGATGCTTCCTGTCACCCAGGGCTCACCATTCAGGTGAGTCTTCACCAAATACCTGATAGTTGCCACCTGTCCATCACATGACAATACAATAAGTATTAATAAAAGAGCACTGTGAACTGCTTGGCATTAAAGTGCTTATTACCATGGCACCAAAGTGTTGGCATGCCTCAGTACCAAAGGCGGCTAAAAATGCAAATCTATTCATGTCACACCCCGCGAAAGTGTCTTCGCTTGTTCCTCATTTCCCTCAGGGGAAACAGACTCCTGCGCAAGGCTCTCGAGATCCCATGCTCTCTGGTCCCCACCTGCCTCTTCAGCCTCGTCTCAAACCACATGCCCCCTTGACCTCTATGACTCATAAATACAGGGGTCCTTGGAGTGCCCTGGGCACTCCAGGGTGAGGAACGTGGACTCATTTTTAGGTCTCAGTCTGGACAGTTCTTCCCCAAGAGGCCTCCCTGACCCCTAGAGGAGGTGAGATTCCTTTACCACCCCTTCATCCCTTGTTTTCTCTTTCGTTTTGCTTCTAGTGTTTTTGTTAGAGTATAATACCTGATATCCTAAGAACAGGGATTAGGTGGCTTAATCTAAAAAAGCCTCTCTCCCAGCATAATTTTTAGACATCATCATCAGGTTGAAGTGAAAATACTACATTGGAAAATACGCCAGCCAGTCTGACGGGAGACTCACACTCTTCATCCACGGCACTCCCCATGCTGTCTGAATGGAGTGCGATAGCTGTCTGATTTAGATACAGAAGTAAAGAGCATTGTCCCAGGTACCCAATAGAAAATTTTAATAAGTATTTTTGACAATTACAACATTTATACTCTGTTCTCTCTCCACTGAAAGTGAATTTTTTTAGTTACTAGGGGACCCATCTTCCCAGAATTTATACTTTACAGAGACTCATGCTAAGTGAGAGTGTGCCTCCCTGCCGGCCTTCTCTCCTTAGCACATCGATAAAAGACAGCATGGCACTTAGATGCCTACCTGAGCCTGGAGAAGGGCTAGGCCAGGAGTGAAGCAACTTAGGGAACCAGAAGGAGGACAAGGCCAACAGAACTGACCAAATGAAAACGCTAAGACCTGATCCATTAAGTGTATTAGGCCAGGAAGATGACACCCTGGTAATGAGCCCAGAAGACAAAAGTGAACGGTGAGTGATAAAATGGTGTGCGTGCATCTGAGGGGAGGGAAGGAAAATTGGCTCAAAGGAATCCGCAACTTGCTGCTCTTGCCCAGAGTGAGATATAGTTGGACAAATAAATGTTCACGGTCTTCACTAATCTGCCAACGATCATCACATCTGCTACCTCTGGGGCAGATGTCAACTGCCCCCCATGACTACCGTACATGTACCAGAAAGTACAATGGGGCTGGCAGTGTGGGTGAACCCTGGCAGTGCTCAGAAACTTAAATCCCATAAAAAGTGAATTTAAGTATAAACTGTGGATTCTTAAAAGGGGTCTCTGAAACCTCCAAGGACACAGAAAAATCTAAAGATAGTCTGGAAATCTTCAAAACGCTAACTCAGCCACGCGCTGAAGGAGCAGACAGAGTCTCGGTTAAGCGGTTGACATGGGATGACCAGTAAAACGTCCAGTTCAGCTTATGGAGGTTTGGCTTCTCCAGCTGTTTGCAGGAAAGGGACCCTGGAAGCAAATATGAGGAAACTTTTTTCCAGCAAATGTGCAACACATGCCAGTGCATAGACGTATAATAAACTTATAAGGAATCATGTTGACAGTTTCATTGCCTTTGGTAACGCCCTACAAATCCTTGGCTATATTATAATAAACATTCCAGTTTTCTTTCTTTTTTCCATTTTTTGATCCCAAGATTCTTGATTAGGGCGGGGAACGAGTGGTGACACCAATTAAGAGCTGGCATTTTCTCTCTTTTACAATTAAATGACTTTTTAGGGAACATTATGTGGACCCAAAATAATTGCTTTTAGAGTATAAATAACATCCAGTGGATCCAAAAAATTTGTTTTTTACTGTGTTGCAAAAAGTTCTTTTCTCAAAAGTGTTAAAAGTGTTTATCAAACGCATCTGCTGTCTCATATTCTACATCAACAATAACAGACTTTGTTTAGAAACGATTACATATAACACATTGGAAAACCTGGGACATGCTGGAAAGATCTAATAAGTACATAAAACAAAATTCCAGAAGGGATTTTATAATTTATCAATAACCTCTCATAGCCATAAGAGGAAAAAACGATTAATAAAACCAGAGAGCCACCTGATTGAATTCAACTCACACTGTCCCAACAATCCAGTCTCACCTAGCACAGGTGATAGTTTCAGAGAAGCTTGCACGAAATTTCTTGTCTTGTGAACTAGCCCCTTTACCTCCTAAGTCTGCCAAGTTGAGAAGTCAAGTTGCAGAAGTCTCTGGTTCAAGTGCTGTGAGAGCCCTTTGTTTTTAAGACGCGTGACTAATATATCCCAGGTCTGTTGAATCTACACTGATTACGCTGACTCTCCTTTCACCTCCCATTAGAAGGAATGCTACCTCTGCAAGCTTTGCGGCTATCAGGTCCGTGGGCTTGTCCCTGCGCCCTCCTCATCTGACCTCCTGCACGCTGACCAGCCTGTGTGGTGTCAGAGCTGCTGCTGGATCGCAGGTGGTCCTGGATTCCCGCCTTCTCTCCGCTTGGTTAAATTTATATGCCCACAACACCCCTGTAGGCCTTAAAAGGCTGACTTTGGCTGAGAGACAGGAAACATTGCATCCATGTGAAATCGGATGAAAGAGAACCTTCTAACAAAGTACTAAACATAAATCAAGGGGAGAAAAACAGAATGCGGCAGATTAGGGTCTCGGCTGAGTGCATTTTATATGTTACACCAAACACCACAGCCTGGGGTTGAAATGTTTAGTTATCACTTCACTCAAGTTAAAGAAACTCATGCCCATTGAGTTTGATGGTTGGATTATACGCCAGGTACAAGAAAACACAGTTCGCTCCTCTGCAACGTGAAGAGGTGTCTCTCTCCCTGGAGTTCACTGCTGCTTGAAGTAAATGGGAGGTCCTTCACGCAGCACGCGCGGGCCAGCTCTCCGCAAACACATCTGCCCCTCCGAGTGTTTTGACGCAAGCAGCTGTCACTTAGAAGTGATGAGAAAACAGATCATTGTGTTACTGAACTTTCCACACTTGCTCATTTAACAAGGACCTCTGACATTTACTTTTTTTTGTACACATCTGTTTATAGTAGTTATTCACAATAACCAAGTGTCCATTAATAGATGAATGTGTAAATAAAATGTGACGTGTCCATAATACAGAATAGTTTACAATAAAGGGAATGAAATGCTGATCCATGTTACAACACGGATGAACCTTGAAAACATGCTAAGTGGAAAACAACAGTCACAAAGGACCACATAATATATGCTTTCACTTATATGGAGTGTGCATCACAGGTAAATCCATAGAGATAAAAAATAGATCAGTGGTTGCTAGGGTGAGGGGGTGGAGGGAGGAACGAGGAGTTATTGCTGATGGGTGCGGAGTTTATGTTGGGGGGAGACCAGACTGTTTTAAAGTTTATTGTGGTGATGGCTGAAAAACTCTGTGGATATACTAAAATCCACTGATTTTTACACTTTATATATATATTTTTTAATTCTACACTTTAAATAGATGAGTTCTATGACATGTGAACTATGTCTTGATGAAGATGTTATTCTTAATTTTTTAATATATTTTATTGATTGTGCTATTACATTTACTTTGATTTTAGTAAACGTGTAAGTAAACTCTAAGTCATATCAGCAAAGGTAAAACTTTTTAAAAATTGTAAACATGAATTTACAAACAGAGATAGAATTGCTATTCATCTTACAGACTCTTCAGGTCCCTGTTCCTACACCAGCCAGTCATCAGAGCTCGTCGGTGAGGCCAAGGCCGGAACTGGCGGTTGCTACCACAAGCTGCCCCAGGGACTGTATCAGATGCTTCATGTTTTGCCCATTCTGTATAAGGGGAATAGGAAAAAACTTCCACGCAGACCGGTGGTTCTCAAAGTGCATCCTCAGGTCAATGGCCTTAGTGTCCCCTAGGAATTTGTTAGACTGTGAAGTGGCAGCCCCACTTCAGAGTGCCGAATCAGACCTTTCAGGGGCGGCCCGGGAATCTGCGGTACCAGTCCCTCCACAAGACTGGGAGGCACTGCAAGTGGCTGAACCACGGGCGGCCTGGAGTCAGCGCCCGCAGTTCCACCCCCACCCCCACCTCCACCTCCGTTCACGTGGGGTTTCCTCTGCCTAACTCCACACCTGCTCGCGGCAAGTTCCACTACAGCTCTCCTAACAGTTTTATTTTTTAAGTACCACGTATTCTGGAAAATCTATCTCTCTAAATATAAACTAAGTCCTTGCTCTACACTGCTTCATGCCAAACACTCCTAGAGCATCCAATAGTGTGGCAAGGAGGGCTTGGGGCCACCACAAACACCACCATTAACCACGACTTGCTGCAGAGTGAAACTCTCCTACACTGAAATAGAGTAGAAGTATATGGGGAGAGATCTGGCCCCCCTTCAAATAGTCACAGTATTTTACGTTACTATTTCACTGCCATCTTTCTATCATTCCAAAATATGTACTGATCACTTCTCTAGATTTAGAATTTAGCACAGCACCTGGCTGAGAATACAAGTGAATAAGTGTTTTTGAATAAGTGAATAAGTGGTATAAAAGAGAAGGAGTGTGATTGAGTGAGAAAATTATGACTTTCCCCACAAATAGACATAGGTGCATTTTCTGAGGCATCCATTCATTCACAGTGTGAATTGGGATTTGGAAAGATACTTAACCTCTGTAGGTTTCTGTTGTTGATTATTATTATTATTATTAAATGGAGATACCAAAGTATATTCATAATTTTTTCATGAAGCTTAAAAGAAAAAATTGTGTAAGCACTTCACACAGTACTTAGTTCACTAAGAAGTATTCGGTGAATTCCAGTGTTTTATCTGCCCTTCGCTACTCCTTTTTTCACATTTAGGGCTTTTCCTCCCAGTTATGATGTAATGCAGATTATACCCAAGAAAAGCCATATGTGTTATAAACAAAAATACACATATTACACGGTCAGGAATTCCGGTTGAGTTTTGTGTGATGAGTTCCCACCCCCTTGTTTTCTAATGCAGTGACAAAGAGGGACCAATATTAAAGTCAGAATCCTTGCCTTGTACGTAACCCAGTGACGCTGTGTACATCCTTGAATACTGATTGGATTTTTACTGTGTCAAAATTGCCTTTAAGTTATGTTGAAGGGAGTTTGGCCCAACCCACTGTGACAAAAGGATATGGGCCTTTCTCTTCATGTGGCAATCGAGGAAGGAGTCCTTCCTGCAGAAACATACAATGACACGAAGGCTCAACACCTACACTACTTAGCAGGCAAGAGCAGCCAGAAATTGTTCTTGGTTTCCCTCAGAATTCAAATAATTTGAACTTGCCAAAGAGAAGCCCACAAACAATAAATAGGAAGGAGCGATCAAAAGCCAGGGTCAAATACTACACACACACACACACACACACGCACGCACACACGCACACGCACGCGCGCACGCGCACACACGCACGCGCACACGCACACGCACACGCACACGCACACATGCACTTGGAGAAAAGCAGCTGTGGCAACAATGGCGCACATAAAACGTTTCGGAGCTATCCCTGTACCTGCCCTGAGTGTCCTTGTTCACAGTGCCCTCTCAGCAGGGCACACAGATACATACGCACTGTGTGAAATGTGACTTTGACCTCCCCCTCCTAGAATGCAAATACTTACATCAAGCTTCTAGGCCAGCATTCTTCGGGATTAGGGCCAGGTACTCTGGAAGGCGACTCTGCCTCAAGAGAATCAACACACTTCCTAGCTCTTCAAAGAGCCCCCGGGTCAAACGGAATTGAATGGAGGCAGTTCTCGCTGAGACTCCAATTGAAATTCTAATGTATGGCTCACCGCCTTTCTGTTACCTCTTTGCTTTATCCTTTTGATATTATTGACCCTTGTATCACTATGTGGATTTTCCAGCCTCCCACCACTCCATTTCTATGGAAAACACCATGGAGAACTGACCCTACCATGCCTCCTCCTCTCTGGGCTCCTGGGACAATAAGATAAATTACATGAGAAGCAATTTGCCCGGTTCCTAGCACTTGGCAGAGGCCCGATATGTGCAGCTGAATCTGCAGTCTTTTGCATGTTTTTCCCTGCCTATATATTTGCCTTTAAACCATAAAAGTGAAATCTAAAAATTTATCAAACAGACAAAATTCATATTAACATTAATATCTTACCTTCATGCTATGTGTTTGGAAAAAAACAAATCATGACTATATCTTTATATCATATATCATATTTTCCAATTTAGACTGTAGGTTCCTATACAACTTAATATGACTTCCTCTTTATTTTAAAATAGCTAAAGCAACTGGATGCACAGAATTATTCTGATTCAGTCCCACCCGATTGTATTTCTGCTTGACCCCTTAAATATAAACTTGTATTTGTGTAGTGCACAAAACTTAGCTCTGCAAAAAGTCCCATTGAATATTTTTATTATAAAAGTGAATGTGACTGGGAACCAGAGGAATGTTATAAATTATTGAGTTACTTAGATTTGAGTTTTTAACATTATAGGAATTATGGAGAACAGTTTCCTAAACACTGGTAAATCACACTATTTAAAATGTCTATCCACATCCCTAAAAACTCAGGGCCTGATGACATGAAACACCTACCAGAAGAGGGTAGTTGAAGTGCTTAAGGAGGTAAGTCTTAATTCTGTATCAGATTACAAATTCAAACAAACACCACTAACAACCCTGACTATAACATTCAAGAACAACTATAATTTAGTTGAGTTTAGGTCAAACAGATATGCCCAAGATTTAAAAATCAAATTTCCCCAGACTTAGTGAATTTGGGGACATTTTTATAAATACAGCATTCTCAAACACTTTTAAAAAATAATATGAAATATACAGCATGAATATCAATAAATTAAGTGATTCAAAGTAACTTGTAGGAGAAGAATCAAGATTTGTTTTTACAGAACATTTGAGTTGGTATTAATCACATATTCCTTTTTAAAAATTATTTTATTGTTGTTCAATTACAGTTGTCTGCATTTTTCCCCCACCCCTCCCCCCCAACCCCAGCCAAACCCACCTACCTCCCTTGCTTTCACTATCCCCCTTGGTTTTGTCCATGAGTCCTTTACAGTAGTTCCTGAAAAGCCTTCCTCCCACTGCCCACCCTCCCCACCCCCGGTTACTGTCAGATTGTTCTTAATTTCGGTGTCTCTGGTTCTATTTTGCTTGCTTTTTTCCTTTGTTGATTATGTTCCAGTTAAAGGTGAGGTCATATGTTATTTGTCTCTCACTGCCTGGCTTATTTCACTTAGCATAATGCTCTCGAGTTCCATCCATGCCGTCACAAAGGGTAGGAGCTCGTTCTTCCTCTCCAATCACATATTCTTCAACCAGAGATTTACCCTTCACTTCGGTTTTTTTGTTTGTTTGTTTTTCAAAATAAAAAAGGAAATAGAATTTACAAATGTAAAGGCACAAAACAATTGCAAAATATAAAGTAATGATCATAAAGTTACATTTGGGAAAATTGTGTTTGTACTTCACCTGAAGATATCAAAGTCACTTTCAGGTCTAACAAAATATGCAAATGTCTGGAGTGGAAAATAAAAACCTAGAAGAATAAATAACCAAGTCTTAGTTTGTCTGAGTTCAAAACTCTTTCCCAATACTGCTCCCCATCACTCAGTTTTAAAATCTGTAACAACTTGCTGTGTTCAGTTCAACTTGAACGTGCAACACCAACCATGAGGGGGGACTGAGGATTCAGACTGTTCCTATTATTAAGTGTGATATAACTGGAGACAGAAGTCACAATGAAGAATTTGTGCCCACCCCTCCCCACCACACAACACATGCAAAGCAGGTGCCTTTCTATTCATTAAAATCAGATCGGAAGGGATCATTTTTATCTCATGTTTTTATGTATCTAAGAAACCAGACATAATAAGGGGAAGATATGCCAGAAAGAAGAACAAACATCAGGATACCAGAGATTGAAATATTTTGCAACCAGAGAGGACTACATATCACCAAGTTTCCAAATGGATTTATTTTGGTACATGGCTTTCTCTCCACAAAGGCAAGTTTTTCTGAATTTTTCTACAAACTCCAAGAAGGAACTGAGTTCCATGTAGAAACCCAATTCCACAAAGCTCACGTTTTCTGAGTTTCTCAGAGTCCAAAGGAACATTTCATATGAACGGCTAATGATGCTCAGCTGGTGACATTGCTGTCCCATACGCCTCTATAATCCTGTCATCGGTTTCATAAGCAAGGGCTACTCACCAAAACCCCACCAACACTGAGCCCATAGCCCAGCACAAGGATAGACATTCCCACGCACTCTGTTCTGCCACGCACTCTGCAAGGTCAGCCTGAGGTTCACTATTTCACAGAATGAGAAGTAAAAACAAATATGTAAAGACAATTGTTATTAACCAAAGAGGACAGCCATATTCAAAACACACAGGTGGAAGCCATCTACTGGTTTCAGCCAATGGGAACGGACTTGGGTACGTTCCTTCAGCCTTATCTCTAACAGCACCCATGCATCAACTCCGGCACCTGTCATGGGTTCAGCATTTAGGAAAGCCATGGGATCTCCACAAGGATTTGGGCAGCATTCATTAAAGACCAAATGCTCTCCAGCTAATAAAAAAGCTTTACCAAAGTTATGTAAGGTAAGTGTGGCCTGATACACATTTTCCTTCATTCGAGACAAAATAGAAATGGGCGTGCTATGGCGACGCTGCCCCTTCCCCCCTCTTGCCCGCCTCTGCTCCTCTTCTTATTGTTGCGAGGCAAACCCGAGTAAAAGGCAGTGGTCTTGGGGTTGATGGAGGTCTTGGAGGAATAAGAGAAAAGTCTAATTTTTTTACTCAGCTCAAATTTTCGTGTATACATACATATTACATGCATACGTGATTTAGTAGTCAATGTGGACAATGTTCAAATAGTGTTTGAAAAGTATAAAATAAGATCACTCTGTCTTGTAAAAACCTACTGCCTCTCACTTTGGCCATTTCTAACGTGAGAAAAGTGCATAAATCAGATATATAAATTGAATCTTCAGTAATTAGCACAGTGCATAAGCCATGGCAGGCATTATATAATAAATAAAAGAGTGAATAAATAAATAAATGGAGAAAATGAACATCTTAGACACAGAACTATCAAAACTAATAAGGCTTGCTAGAGTCCCTGACTCCTGCTTCACAACAAATGCCAAACACATGCCTCCCACATATGGTTCTCTGTATGCTCTTCCCACTCCCATCCTTGCCTTAATGAGTTGCTTTTCCTGAAGGGAACAGTTTTAGATAAATACCAGGTGAAAGATGTGTCTAAATAAAGTTCTGGAAGTGATTTTGGAGGTGCTAGAAGCTCTCACACATTGCAAGACCTCCTACAAGCAATTTTCTTGGGGTAGATTCCAAATAACAAGGGTTGGTGAAGTCAGCTTCCGGTAATGACCCCTAGCCTATCCATCTTAATCCAGTGTTAGCTCAAGGAGTTAGCTGGGGCAGCGTGTTTTTGTTTTGCTTTGTTTTGTTTTGTTTTGCTTTCCCAAA
Source organism: Anoura caudifer (assembly GCA_004027475.1). NCBI lineage: Eukaryota > Metazoa > Chordata > Mammalia > Chiroptera > Phyllostomidae > Anoura > Anoura caudifer. The sequence goes on along the minus strand of PVKU01000312.1, from coordinate 325,991 downwards.
GAAAGAGGGAGAGGTGAATGGAGAGTATGACTTTATCCTGACCCTGATGGGGAAATAATGGCGCGGTCAGAAGGTGCCACTCTTCCCTGGCAGAAGACGGTACAGGTGCACTTACACCTTGTAGATACTGCCTTATAGCAAATAAAATCGGAGAGAGCAATCTCAAAGGTGGAAGATAAAGATGAACAACTGGATGAATGCTGAATATTAGGCCTGTGCTGACATACTAAAACCAATCAATTTGAGAAAATAAAATTTTGCCTTTAGAGCATTGTTAAATTTATTTTTCAGTCACAGTTGATATTTAATATTATTCTGTATTAGTTTCAAACGTACAGCAAAGTGGTTAGAAAATCACATACTTTACAGAGTGGTCCCCTGATGCTGTACCTATGTAGCTGGATATTATTGGCTGTATTCCCTATGCTGTAATCTACATATCCACGGCCATTCTGCAACTACCAGTCATACTGCTTAACCCCTTCACCTTTCCACCCAGCCCCCAACTCCCCTCCCCAGCTTCAGAGAACTTTTATCTAGCTATTTAAACTCTGCATTTTCTCAGATTTTGTTGGCACATAACATTCTAATCAACTTCCTCAAAAATTTGCGATATTTGTCCAAGTTGTGAAATGTACTGTTTGACAAAAGTAGAGTACAAAAATGTTAGTCCAGTACTTAACTCTGGAAACTGCTCAGAAATGTTATACTTCATTAAGGCAATTGAATTCAAATTAGAGCTGTAGGTTTTGTTTGGCCAAAGGGCTAGACTGGGTTCTTGTGGTTAGTTATCTAATTTGGGGGCTTATTTCTCCATACATCAACCTTCCCTCTCTCTCTTCTACTTTAACGGAAAAGGTAAACCAGTTAGAAGTATATTGCAGTATATTCCAGAAAAAATATACTAATAAGTTTTCAAGTAGGTATTGGTTCTGACCCCTTGGCATCAACGCCCCTTCCAAATTTTGAAAATGTCTCCAGTTTATGAGTCGTGGAAGGAGACAAGGACCCACCTCAAGCTATGGGAGCCAAAGATATCAAATATTCCCATATGCCACCCCCACCTCCCAAATCTGGCCTGGGTTCAGCCAGTTAAATATTCTCAATGGCTTTGAATTTTGAGTGATTGCTGCTGTCTTAGGTTGGGTTCCCCCCAAAGCAAACGCTGAGGTAAGGATTCAAGAGCCTATAGTTTATTTGGAAAATGCCAGAACACCAGTAGGAGAGAGAGGAGGTGAAGCAAAATGAGAGGCAGTCAGTGATAGAGGAGTTATCAAGCCAGCTACCCCGGTGAGGTGACCAGAGCTCATTTCCTTGGGCAAATGGTATAAAATAAACACATTAGGGTAATTCCACCTGAGGGGAGAGGAAGCTTGTGTATTTATACACCAGCTCCCATCAATCACTGTTGAGAGTTGAGAGATATTAATTCACTAGTACTTTCAGCCTCCCACATCCAAACTGAGCAGTCTCTGTAGAGTCAGAGAAAGCTCTGTTGCAAAGACACAGATACTGGTAGTCAGAGGTCAGCCTGAGCAAACTGAGGCAGGGCACCCAGCACGCTGGCGAAGTTTTAAACATCAGTCTCGGTGGAGGCCTTGCGTGCCAATGGCAGTATCGCGTGTCCAGTACAGTCCAGCAACAGGACCAGGAACAGTGGCATTGTAACCAGTGTGTTCCTACAACTATGATGTCAGCTTTGATGTCTGCTGCCTCATCAACCCATTTTCCAAGCCTGAGTCTCCTAGCTTCTCCTTGATTCTATGTGAGTCACTCAATACCTTTCAAATGAATTCATTTTCCACTTACCTTAGCCAGGGTAGATTCTCTGGCTTGCAACAAAGAACACAGATACCTTCAACAATGGTGCTCAAAGTATAGTAAAGACCAGATGGTGAATGCTGCCCATGACAAATCCTGAGCCAAAGCAAAGCTTCTAGAGTTTCAGAGCAAATTCACTCCACCTTCAGAACGTAATTATTTCAGTAACTATGTCATCTCCTTCTGAGAACATCTTTTGACTTAAGATCAGGCCCTGATGAAAATGAATGCCTCATTAAGGGACACTACGTGATCAAGGGATTAGAGCTGCCAAGAAGAAGGATACTCCAGTAGAGTACAGTACACGCTGCTATAACAAAGAAACCCAAAAGTTAGTGTCTCACACTTAATTATCCAAGGGTATCCAGAGGCACATTCAAGAGATAGCTCTGTTGTAGAAGCTTCTCTCTCTGTCTTGTTTCTCTACTATCTCCTGAAGTAGATCCTCATGTTCATGATAAAAATTGGCTCAACAACATGCCCACATGCCAGCCTATGGAAAACAGCAAAGAAAGTAAGCCCAGGACAAATAAGTTCTTTTTAAGCAAGTGAGGTAAAATGTTGCTTCCACTCACAGTCCATTAACGAGAACATAGACACACAGTCATGTTAGCTGCAGCGGAGACTCCAACATATATTTTCTAGTTAAAGGAATCATATGCCCAGATAAACCCTGTTAATATGCAAAAGGGGGAGAAAGGATTTGGGAAGACACCTAGCAGCCATTCCTGAACAACCTAGCCATTACATCGGGCATGTGTGACAACATTCCATCATCTACTGAATCAGACAGATGTAGGTTTTAGGGGCTGGTCATTCACACTTGCCATGTGCCCACATCTACCACACTACCACGTATTCTTCAGCTCACACTGAGGGCCTCATGATATGGTCCTTATTTCAAGTTGATGGGAAAGGACATGCTTAAGCCTACTTTCTCAGCATCTGTGACAATCACAGAAAGTGGCCTACTGTGGAGATACAGTCTCTGAAAATTGGCTCTAAAAAAAGCAGAACTTAGTGAAAGAATACATGGGAAAAATACAATTGAAAGAATACATGGATTTCTGGCTGATAGCTCCAGTCTTCGCTGAAGAGTCAAAGATAGGGAAGAATATTGGGAGACAATTGACAAGAAGGTTTAGGGGCAAGGAGTTATGTGGGTGGATTTCTTGGAATAAGAATAAAAATGTTATATGCCATGAATAAGCACCACAAAAAATCCTTGAGGTGTCAGTTCTCAAGAGTCAGCTGGACCATCATCTGATGCAGTTCTAGCTGCGCACCAAGGTCTCGCAAGGCTGTGAGATGGCCCCACGGGACAAGACACGTGATCTGGACCAAGAGCCAACAGTATGCTCTCGGGAACGAGCATGTCTGTGTCTAGAAACCAAGGAGTAGAAGAGACAGTGTTGCTTCTCGACACCAAGTGACGCATTTGCTATTTCTTTGTGTTGTCCACCTTTCAGACTCTAGAGTTTATTACTAATTTTTTAAAAATTTAATACTTAAAAAACCTACTTCCTACAGAAAACAGGGAGCATAACGAAAGTTCCATTGACTTAGAAACAGACAACAACCTGACCATTCGGGGCCCTGCATAGCGCTGGCTGAACTGGTGAAAATGGAGGTAGGGTATGATTTGAGCAGAGAGCCCCTGACTACCAAGGGGAAATAACATGGCTGCCTACCCTCTTTTAAATACCACCTTTGCTAAGGTAACACTAGACTCTTCGCAATTGCCCAAACTGGCTGATTACTTCTACGCATTCGGGTCTTTGTACCTACCAGTCCTTCTACCCCCATTGCTCTCCATCATATTGATCTTTCAAAGCCCAGGTCAAAAATCACCCTCCGAAAGAAACTATGGTACATTTACACAATGGAATTCTATGCAGCAGAAAGAAAGAAGGAGCTCCTACCCTTCGCGACAGCATGGATGGAACTGGAGAGCATTATGCTAAGCAAAATAAGCCAGGCGGTAAAAGACAAATACCATATGATCTCACCTTTAACAGGATCCTAATCAACAAAACAAACAAACAAGCATAATATAACCAAAGACACTGAAATTGAGAACAGGCTGACAGTCACCAGAGGGGAGAGGGGAGGGAATTTCACGGGGAAAGGGGAAGGGTTTGGAGCAATAAGTATGAAAGACACATGGACAAAAACTAGGGGGGTGGAAATGGGAGGGAGGTGGGGAGGGTTGGGGCAGTGGGCTGGGATGGAAGTAAATGACAGATAACTCTATAAGAACAACAATTAAAATTAAAAAATAAAAAACATTATAATATTAAAAAAAAAATCACCCACTGTGTAAGGTCTTCCCTGATAGGCGCAGACAGAGCTATTTACCATATGCTGCATGCTTAAGCTCATGGAGCAATCATAGCTCTCTTCACATGATACTGTAATGATCTGTTTACACATTCATGGCCCCCATTACACTGCAAACTGCTGACCCAGAGCATGAATAATTTCAAGAACTGCCAGTTTCAGCAAACTTAAAGAACTGGACATCTCTGACTTAGGAGGTTGACTAATTTTAACAAGATATATTCAATGCATCCTTTGGCTAAGAATTTTAACACCCAACATGATACCTGGCATAAAGAAAACTCTGAATATATCTTGTTTAAATTAACTTAATTAGCATGCTTTTGCAAAACACAGACAGAAGTTAGAAGTGTGAGAAGGTCTTAGTTCAGTGATGCCAGAGTTGGGACGTGTGCTAGGAACCCTCTGTAAGGGGAGGTCCCCTCGCTCATCTCCATCAGGGTCTCTGGTCTGCAGAGCTTCAAGCAGGCTTTCCGCGTCCTTCAGTCCCTATACTAGACCGCTTCTCGTCGGTGGGTCCTGGGCATCCCCAGGACCCAGCCCTTCATTGGAAACCAAGTAGACGCTCATTACGTGTTTGTAGAGTGGATGAATAAATGAATGAACAAATATATAAAACTATGGACAGTCTCGAAACTAGTTTTATATACACATACCTGGACAGTATATATGTAAACATGTATTTTATATGCACTTGCACATTGGAATTCTGCTTAAAATCATAGCAACACTGACCTCCTTTATCAGAACACAATTAACACTCACTCCTTTTAACTTTTTATAACCAAGAGTGATTATTTCTACAATAGAGAACATGTGCCTCAGTCAGGGGCTGAAACAACTGTTGACTGCAAGCAATCAATGTCACATACGGGACTACACAAAGATTATATTTATAGTTCACCCTCGCTCTATACGCTTCTGCTTCATTAGACACAAGGTGAAAAAGTGAGTAATCATTTCCCATGGTGAGATTTTCAAGTTGTGTCTCTTCCTTGTGTGCCCATGTTTATGATCTGGATTTGTCTCTCTGACGGTTAAAGCTATTTTCCTCCATCCCAGAAATGGCTTCCAATATGGAAATCATTAGTGCCCTAGAATACGGAGTTCAGAAATGGGAAAATGAAGCCATAAATGAAACATAAATTGACAGTGAAACTAATAACCTGAACCCAGGAACAACTTGCCGTGCTCCTTATGAAGTTTCCCACGCCGATGTGAACTGCATTGGCCGGTTCTCGGGACTATGCACGAGCGGGTTCATGCGGCTGGCCCGTCACTCCCCAGCGCTTCGGCACAGGGATTTTCAAAAGTTCTGGTAACAGAAGAGTTAATGAAGTGGCATTGCTCTTAAAAGATTTATGCTAACCAGGTGTTTGAGTTGCTGGCAAGTCAACCATTTAACATACAACCTTTCTGTTGTAAATACTGTACCACCAGAAGACAGATTAAACAGTTTGTATAAAATCATGGTTTAAAAAAATAGAGAGACAAAAACATTGTATCCAACTTTTCTGAAGTTGCCAGACACATGACCCCCGGAATGCCAACGTCCTTATGCCAGCAAGTCACTTATACTGTCTCCTGCAGAGACAGAGGTGGTATTCGGGGTGTGAACACGTGAACAGAACTGCAGAACATGCACACCACAAACGGATTAATGACTAAGCACATACACGATTATATATGTCACATGCGAAAACTCATTTGAAGGACTCCAAGGTCCTTGTGGCCTCTGACATCACACTCAGGGGAGACTTTCAGTTTCTCTGAATTATGAGGTTAACCTGTTAACCCTGTCGCCTTCACACTATTTCACTGGAAATCCTGCCTGTTGGGAAACCATGGTTTTTCAGGCTTACAGTCTTCAGCTTGCCTTATACAAATTAACCACGAAAAACAGGCATGGGGGAGGCATTTCATGAAATGAGCATTATAGAAAATAACCTCAGGGTTAAACACTGCAATCACTCCCAGGTGGGATTTCCTGAGGTTTTGTAACTTTCCACGAAGGGGTTCACATATGCCCAAGAGAAGCCACTGCTGAACCGAGTTTTTCTGTTTTGGGGGGTTGGGGGCGGGGGTTGCCACTCAACTCAGCGGTGAAGTCACTGTATCTGTTCATAGTTACCAAGCTGTTGTGCTTTTTGTTTAGTAAGTCAACATACTATTGTCGTCCTAATTTGTGTCTGGGCCTATCACGCAAGGGCCCTTCCTCACAGAAGGTTTTAATCACAGCAGCCAAACCAACGAAATAGGACATCCCAGTCAGAATTTCTCTCAACCTCATCCTGAACTATTGCATTTTCAGAGGTTTGGCAAATTTCACAATAGGTTACTGACCGAAGTGTTCACATTGAATGAGAGGCAATTTTTACATAAGAAAACATCATCTTCTGTCCCCTGACCCTGTAAATGCTCTAACGCCCACAGTTAAATGCACAGTGGAGCTCCCTTTTCAGATGGTCTGGCGCTCCATCAGGGAGTCGAACCCTTGCTGCCCGGTGAAGGCTTCCCTGCCTGCACCCCTAAGACCCGCCTACCAGTCTCAACATCTCTCTGAACTTCCGTAAACATAAGCATCATTTAATGTTAAGCTTTGGAATATCTGTATCTATCTTTCTGCTTTCGCCTCATTGCTTGGCTTTCGCAGACAAAACAACTAGAAGCTTCCTAGGAGAGCCGGCTACTGAGAGATGAAATAGACGGAGAACAAGACAGGCGCCACCCGCCTGCTACGTACGCTGGGCTCAGGGATGGGGTAATCGGCCTTCCCAGAACCGAGCACCACGAAGCTGCCTCTGCCTGCAACACAGTACCTGGACGTCTGAGCGAAAAGAAAGCTGCTCAGAAAGGCCTGTGTTGTTATTTAAAATATCCTAAAGTTCCTTCTGCTGTGGTTGGAGTTGTGTGTTGAAGCCCTAACCCTCAGAATGTGACCTGATTTTGGAAGTAAGGTCTTTGCAGATGTGACCCCAGTGAAAATGAGCAAAGGAGGTTATCAGAGTGTCTCTAACATGGTATGAGAGTTGTCCCACTCGGTGATGATTCTAAAAGCCAAAGAACGCTGAAGACTCTCTGAAAACACCAGAAACTAGGAAGGAGACATGCAATGTTCTCTCTGACAGCCTTCGAAGGCACCAAGCTGGCTGGCACCTGGACCTCAGGCTTCCAGCCCCCGGGACCAACAAGTTTCTCTTTTCAGGTCCCCAGTTTGTGGCACTTTGTTACAGCAAATTAACATGTCATCTGAGATCCAATATTTCTATTTCTTCTTTAAAATGTAATAAAGCAGACACAGAAGAAATGGCTGTAGTAGCAGGCAGAATTCTGAGGGAAAATTTTTAATTAACAAATTTTTTAAATGCTTTTAATAAAATAAAAACACCTGCTCAGTTGAATCTCAATCCAGCGTGTTTAAAAAAATCTATATTCCCATATTAGAGGGATTTATTTTTGTTTCCAGTAGAAAATAAACTCCCAAGAACACACTAGTGGCACACTTGAAACTAAAGTTCACAGATGTAATTACTGTGTTATAATACACAAAGAAAATAAATAGAGAAAACAGCCTCCAATTCTGGTGAAAGCATGAGTTTTAAACATATACCTGAATCCTAATGAGTATGTGGGCCCAAAATTGAATAAAGTGTTTCTACTTAGTGTGGAAATTTAGTATTGTGACCACGTTGCATTTCAAAAGATACGGTTTTTATTTGAAAAATCAGAATTAATTTGTCCCTGCAACTTTATTGAAAGTGTCCAACAGGGTGACAGAAGTTACTCCAGTTAAAATTTTTTTGTTGGCAGAACCACAATCTAAATGAGCAGCCCAATTTCATTTGAATTCATCATCTCCTGTAATACTATAGTGAAAAACTACATAAAGATTAAGTAAATGTCAAGTGAAATTTGTTTTGAGTCAATAAAAAGCTCTAGGTTGATATCCCTAACCCATTGTTCTTGAATGGCTCTTCTGTCCCCAAAATCTTGTCATCCTTTGTACTTGGAAACTTTTCCATATTGTTTCATGATTATATTATTTCTGATTACTTGACAAAATGGGAACATTTCATAGACATAAACCTTATGGCTATTAAAGTAATCTGTCCTTCGAGACAGTTGTATAGATGGTTGAATTAGCGTGTCTCCTGTCGGTTTTACTTCTCCTGGGACACAGCAAATGGACATCATCTTTCCTCATTGCTCCACCATTAGACCAAGAAAACAGTTTTTTCTTTTCTTCATTAATTTCTTGCACCCTCAGATTCTATTAAATATTAGCAATTGTATAGCGCCAGGTAGTTTAGATGGTTTTTCAAAACTTAACCATACAATCTGCTAATACACAGAGTCCTGCACAAATAGCACCCCTTTTTTATTATAAAACCTTTTATTACAAAATCATAAGTATGTAATTCTGTAACATAACAATATCACACTCAAGCATACCATGTGACATTTTAGGTGAAATGTTCAAATTAAAACTATAAATTATTACATCCACATTATTACCCTACCAACCACATTCAAGCAAGTCTTACTTCTGCCAGACCCTGTATCTAGAATTCTATACCCATAATAAAGGCCTAAAAGGATATTAGTTAACTATCACTATCAACTGAATGTTTGTGCCCTTCCAAAATTCCTATGTTGAAACCTTAATCCCCAATTTGATGATATTTGGAGGTAGGACCTTCGGGAAACTTAGGTCATGAGAGTGGAGCCTTCTTAAATGGGGTTGGTGCTCTTGTAATTAGAGACACGGAGAGATGCTGCACGCAAGCCAGCGAACTCTTACAAGACACTAAATATGCCAATATCTTGATCGTGGACTCCTTGACCTCTAGAGCTGTGAGACAATAAAATCTGGTTGTTTAAGCCAGTCTATGATATTTTTGTGATAGCAGTCAAACTAAGACAAACAGTATTTTTTTTTTAATTAATCCTGAGAGGAGTATAATTTGTAGTACAAATTCCTTCATAATATTGATTTTCTGTTGACATCACAGCAGGGTAACCACAGGGTGTAACAGAAGAGGGAGGTGGGGGAGCCCAAAATTCAATAATCTCTGCCTAATACACAGTGTTTCCAACCAGAAGGTCTGGCAGCTGGGAAGTCACGTAGGAAGCAAGCAGCCAATGGCTTCATCATAGCCCGCAGAAGCCAGTAGGTTGGCAAGGGGAAATAGTAAGAAATAGAAGAAATCCATGATGACTGTGAGTAAAAGTCTAGAACACAAGTGAATCTTATTCTTAGGCAGTGGAGGCTCTTGGCTGGGAGACCTCTACTGTCCTTCTCGCACACAAAATGTGTAGCCTCAGAAGCTAAACCTATAGATAGAGAGGAAAGTATTTGCAGCTATTTAAGGAATAATAGAAGAAAAGAAACTCACGTAGGTTCTCGTCACTGAAATGCTAGAACAAAGGCGTTCTGAAACAAGATAGGCTCTAACCAATGAACTGCCTGCCAGGGTCTGGCTGCTGTTTAAGATGGAAGAAGGGGGCGTGAGCAAGGAATGGGCGTGGCTTATAAAGGCTACTAGTCAAGGACGTGGATTCTCTCCTAGAGCCTCTGACAAGGAAAGCAGCTACGCCAACACCTCAGCTTCAGCCCATGAAATCCACATGGGACTTCTGAGATAATAAATTAATGTTGCTTAAGAAAGTTGCCCTAACTTTGCGGCAATTTTCTGCAGCAGCAGTAGGGAACTAATATGCATAGTTTCTTAATTTACTGACATGGAGATGAGTTTTCAAGAAAAAAAATCACAAGACTAGAAGGGAAAAGGGACTTGAATTTCTGAAATCAGAAAAGATTTAACTTCTAGTTATGACACCTAATACTCCAAGCAACTTATCATTCTGCATCTGTTTCTTCTTCTGTAAAATACAATATTTATAGTAACCATCTCATAGAGATATTGTAAAATATAATAAATTTCTTGTAAAACAATTAACCTTCACACATAGTAAACATTCAATAAGTAGTAATAGTTTTATCATTTTTTTCTAGGGGAAGATCCCAGAAAATTTTCAGGTCCAGGAAAATTCTGTATGTATAGTTACTTTAATTTCAATGTTGGAATTACAGTGTTCAGATGAAAAGGATCTAGAGTATTGGTCTGATGGAACTCGGTCATTTTAAATAAACAGCATGGATAAACAGGTGAGTCCTTAGTGTTTCACCTGGAATTAATTTTTCACTCCCCATTCAAAGAACAGGGATAAAGTAGCCCAGAATGAGGTTCTACATATAATCAAAAATATATTTTGATTCTATCACTGGCTCCATAGGAAAAGTTGTTTTTCTTTCAAATAAAATAAGGCAAATTGTGGAGAAAGAGATGAATACTGGCTGATTGAGATGATGGATAAATGTAAAAATGTTTAAATTAATAACAGGGGCATAGATACGTAGAATGCATTTTTTAAATTTCAAGGCACGGGCCAGTTGAACCCCACCACCTTGCCTACAGGAATAACCTTGAAACTGAAGAGTTTCCTTTCCCACATTCTCCAGAATATTTTACTTTAGTCCAAAAGCAAAGTTCAATATTGGGAAATTATTTTTATAACGAACAAGTTGAGTCAATTTTAAAACAGATAACAGACTTTTAAAAGAAATTATTTTAATAAATGGAAATCTGGAGACAAAAAGGAATGTCTCTTTTGAACCTAAAATCTATGGCTTGACCTTTCTAAAAACAACAAAAAAATTCACATGTAATAAATGCTTGAAAACTATGAAAATCAAAAAGGTGTAGGCCTAACAAAAAATTAGGTGATGTGAAAAATTAGTCACTTTCTTAAAAAGAACATTCATATTCTCTTATATCTAAGCCACCCTCTATTACAGAGATTGTACACAGATATCTTATAAAATATACTGGTATCAAAATTATTCTTTAAATTTCTAAAGTAATTATTAGTTAAAAATCTATGAATTTAATTCTAGTCTGTTCTTTTTAATTAACATCACAGTAAACACACATTTTTTTGCCTTGCATTTATCTTCAGAATGTAATGGAATGTTCTAAAATTTAAAAAGACTCATCATCACAACTAAGAACTCCCAATTAGCTAACTTAATCACGTGGATGACCTTTCAGCTTGAAGGTCATCCAAATGATCATCACTTGGGTAGACAAACACAATCAAGCTGACCTGCTGGTGCTCAGCCATTTGCACAGCCAGGGCAGTAAATAGTAAATCGGAAATAAAACAGGGTCTAAGGAGGGAGAGACATTTTTCAAACAACGGCATCAAAATCGGAGGTGTGGCAAACCTCCCAAAAGGATTAAAACCTACAAGTTTACAAGGTTTTTCTTTAAAAGTAGGGAAATTCAGCCAACCTAATTTTTCCGAGAAAGCAGAAATAGTGTTTTGATGGGGTGTCCATGCTACATTTCTTCAAAAACAAACAAAACATGCTTATTAGTAAAACAATGTTTTACTTCTACATCAAAAATTTTAATTTCTTCGGACAGGATAAGCACACAAATGTGCTCTTATTCCCACACTCACAGATCATGTTGTTTTTCCTTCAAAAAAATTTGTTCGCATTGCAGTGGCTTCAGCTTCATCACCATTTTCTTTGGATGACTAAAACTACTACTGGCCACGGACATGATGAGATAGTTATTCAACAAGGCAGACAAGGAGACAGCGAGTCTCCGTGGGCCTCTGAGGCTCACAGCACAGATGAGCAGGGACACTGCGGTACGTGGAGAACTTTTTCTCATGTCTCAGTGCAGAGCCCAGAATTCACCAACTGAAGAGGAAAACAATGAAAGTAAGCTGGAGTGGCCACCCAGGAAACGACACATCATAGGCGGCACATTCCAGACCTTGCCTGCCAATAACTAGGTAAAGTATTGCCATTTTCAAAACTATACTCTATGGCAGGACCTCCTGCCTAATTGCTATAAATTATGACCTTCCATTGTCCTCCAGTACTTTTCAGAAAGTTATCCAGGAGTCTCCATCTAAATTTTGTTTTCCACTGAGGAAGTATTATTCGAGCTTACTTACACCCTACAGCCAAAGAAAGTTTTCATCTCCTTGGTCAATGGCAGGCATTTGGAAACACTTTTGACCTGAAATCATATTCCCTGAAACCAAAACCCACGGAGAGAAGTTCATCATTTTAGCACAGGCACTATTTTCCTACCTTAGCCCCCCTGGTCCTCCCTCAGACTTCCCCGTGAGCCCCTGTGCAAGCTCAGGCTAGCTTGTTTCAGGGTCATTACCACCCAGACTCCGAGATACCAGTGAGGCTGGGAATTAGGCCCCATTCAAAGACTTGAACGGTGAGTCCATTCTAAGCTCTCTTCACCTCCATCCCCCGGCGGAGGAAGTAGCGGGACCGGTCACCGTGGCACACGCGCAGGGCCGGAAGCAGCGACCCTCACTCACTCGGCCAGCTGGACGTCGCCTTTGGTTTTCCTTCCCTGGGACCTCACCTGGCACACCTGTTACCCCAGGTCCTCCGATTAAACTGAACCCTGCGAACTCTACTTAAATCTTCTTCTCTAAAGCTAGACCACCCTGACCCATGGTGACACCCTTCCTACCACCTAATGACTTCTTAAACTGTTCATATTATCATCCTTCTTCTGGATAAAGGCCTCGCCCTCAGTTCTTTCTGCTCAGCGTTAGTCCTGGACTTCCATGGGCTTGCCCAGTGAGGCCCCTGGGTCTGCCTTGGGCTACCTGACCCCTCTGGATAGAATCTTCCTCTACAGCCAGGTTTGTGCGTTCTAGCCTAAGCCATCCATTTGCTTGCTTGCCCTCCTGCCACAGGTAACTTGATGAAGAGGGGGACGCACATCCTCTGCACGGAAAACCTCCTGTATTTTGAGTAGTTGATACAACTTGCCTCTAATAGGATAAGATTTACGTAGACATGTATATTCACCACTCCATCACCTCTAGAGCTTTTAGTCAGGGGAAGAAAGGGACATTAAAATGAACGAAGACACCTGCATCCTTCATGAGTCCTACTGATACACATATTTAGTAATGTTTTCCAATCTTAAGTCTTTGCAAACCTAAGCTTGAATAGCTATATGTAGACTAATTTGGCTTAGAGAAGCTAATAAAAAAATCTGTGGCCATTTTTATAGGCTTTACTTACTTAATACGGACTTTGTCTACCTTGTAGAGATCTGGCAAAAGCAGAATCCGACAGTGGGGGAGGGGACACAGACTAGAAATGTTCTGGGGAGCAGTGCTCAACCGGAAATAAAATCAGTGGCCTCAGAGAAAAACAGAGAAAAGGGGAGCAAGGGAGGATACTGGGATGACCACATAACTGCCTCTCCTGTACTTTTCTTACAGCGATTAATTTCTTGTACAAAGCCACCCTGCCCTCTGCAGTGCCCGCCTGAGAGCCCGGAAGCAGTGAAGGGGTGAGCAGTATCTTTTCCAAGTCAACTGCTATAGGCATCACAGCAGATGCAGCGCTCCTTCCCAACACTGAGAGACGACAGATGGCTGCTTTGCGTCCACACCCCAGCCCTGGGTCCCCAGAGGGCAAATCAGTAAGGGCCTGAAGCTCAGCAGGCTACTCTGAGGTGGGGAAAGGGGTGCCTGAATCAGAACCACTCGCTGGGGGTCAGTGGAAAGCGTAACTGAAGATCACTAGTCCCTGGTTCGTGGAGCTGGAAGTACCACCAGCTATTCACATCAACTCATAAGCAACCCAATAGAGAAACCCAAAAATAATCAAAATCTACCAAACAAGGAGGAGGAGGAGGAGGAGGAGGAGGAGAAGAAGGAGGGAGGGAGGGAGGGAGGGAGGGAGGGAGGGAAGGAAGGAAGGAAGGAAGGAGAAAGAAAGAAAGAAAGAAAGAAAGAAAGAAAGAAAGAAAGAAAGAAAGAAAGAAAGAAAGAAAGAAAGAAAGAAAGAAAGAAAGAAAAGAAAAGAAAGGAAGAGAAAGGAAGAAAGGAAGAAGGAAAGAAAGAAAGAAGGAAAGAAGGAAAGAAAGAGAGGGAGGGAGGGAGGGAAAGAAAGGGAAAGAAAGGGAGAAAGGAAGGAAGGAAGGAAGGAAGGAAGGAAGGAAGGAAGGAAGGAAGGAAGGAAGGAAGAAAGAAAGAAAGAAAGAAAGAAAGAAAGAAAGAAAGAAAGAAAGAAAGAAAGAAAGAAATTACCAAGCAAAACCTACAAGGAGATCACTGGCCCTTTCTGCCCACCCCAGGGACAGCGGAGGGATAAACCAGGAGGGGTGGGCAGGGTGCCGCACACACTGTGTCCCAGCAGCACTCACCCTGCGAAAGGCTGGTCCAGCCTGTGCTGGGGGGGCTGCAGGGTGGGGCAGAGAAGGTCAGAGAGTTTCTAATGTCTCAGGTCCTGAAAGGAAGCGAAGCTTGGTTAACTCTGTGGGGGTAAAAAATATGAATTCTTTTCCTCCTGCCTTCTACATTCTTCTGGCGGGGCTTAGGACCAAATTAACAGAAACAGATTGACAGGAGAAAATAGAAGTTTAATCTGTGTGCAAAGGGAATTCACGCAGACGTGCTAAGTGCATGAAAATTCCCCGTAGGCAGTGAGGAGCCACTGGGTGGATAAGACATTTTGGATAAAGGAGAAAAGGGGAGATGGGGTATTGGATTTCAGAAGTGAGGGCGGGCGATTTACAGGTACTTGAGGAAGGGCAGGACACACATGGCGGAAAAATCCGCCTAGCTGACTCCGAAACCGTAGGACTCGGAGAATCCAGCTAAGAGGCCCCGGCCCGAAGCCCTCTGGCCTACCACACTCCATTCCATTCAGGCCAAGGCAAGCATCCCAAGTTCTCCTCCTTGATACAGGTTCCTGTCTGAATCACGTGGACAGGAAAGGGAGCAGGGCCAAAGGTTCTTTCTGAGTCTTTTGTTTCCTAATAAACAGCTTCAAATCAATATCCCAAAAAGCAGCTTCAGGATGGCAGAATTTTGGTCCCTTCGACTCAAACTGGGATGTCATTAAAGCAGCCCACCGCAGAGAAAATGCAGGCGGAGTTGCAGGACCACAAGGGTAGTTTAAAAAACAAAGCCCACTTTTATATCCCAGTGACTTGCAACTACTCAAATGAGCTACAATAACACTCGTTTTCTGTACGTTATCAACAGGTAAAAATATAGCAAACCTCTACAGGAACTTTTCTAGCCTCTCAAGAGTTTGAGCTGTACACTCAACGAGTTTCAGAAGGGTGAAAACCCCTTATATTTTAAATACTACTTACAGGAGACTCTTCATTCTCAAGCTGCTCTAATGCTTAACAACTCTACTGGCAGGGCACTTCTGTTACCATCAGTATTTAACTAATTATTAATAAATGAGAGGAGAGCAAAGGGAATTAAACATTGAGCTTAATAAACTGGAGAGCGCAACCCTATTTGCTTTACCAGGAAGCTACAGCTTTTCACCTCCAGGAAACCACAGCACTGTGTCTGCCAAGGGGATTAACACTCCTCCCTTCCCAGCTCCGGTACCGGTACCAGGTTGCTGGGGGGCTCAGGGGGAGGTGCTGGGCCACAGGGGCCTGTCAGTCTAACTAGGGGGTGTAAACCCATCCAAAGCCCATGAAAGTTTGGGAAGTTGATTGGTTCTTTGGCAAAGATACCTGGTCCACCCCAAGCCCAAACTAATATAATCCCAGGGGAAAAAGAAGCCTATGCATATGTGTGTGCATGCGCACATGCGCTCGCTCGCTCTCTCTCTCTCTCTCTCTGTGATCTGCACTCACACCATGCCCTGGCACATCTTCTCTGCATGGCCCATGGCCCTGTGGACTCCACTCACAGGCTCCAGGAGGGGGCCTCAATACCGCAGCACAGCAATGAACTGCAGCTGGAAGTACAGACTAGGCTAGCTGGATGCTGGACTGGACTAGACTTTAATACGGAGCAGACACTCTGGATGCTGGCTTTTGTCTTGGCCCTGCTGAGAACAAATCAAACCTTTTCCATGGTGAGACAGATAGAGATGGGGCATTGGGAAGTCAGGAAGAGAACCCACTTAATTTAACAACATCAGTAAAGTTTACCATGGAGCCCCATCCTCCTGTGCAGGTCTCAGGAAATTCTTTTTCCCCTGATACTGCAAGAATTTATTTTGCACCAGCAACTCTTTCTTCATATCCTAGGACACCATTACAATTTTAGGTCCCGTACTCCAAAAAAGTAGGTCTCAGTCAACAGCATGACTATGGTTTCTGGCCTTTCATGCTAATCTACACAGAACAATGTGAAAATCAAGAGCATTTCATGTGGTCTTTCCTTTTAAGTAAATCCCTTTACCCCAGAACACACATTGAGTGCCTCTTCAAAAAGTCAACAACTCAACATGGGACTAAAACTCCAAATAATTTCTAAACTTGATGCAATACAAAGCTAACAGATGGGTTGGGCAGAGTTATTGATTAAATAGATTTTTTTCCAAAAGCAGTCAGCACATTGCAGCGCCATGTACAAAAAAATACTGAGACTATCCATGAGACTTAAGAGCTTGAAGAGTTGATGGGGTAAGTGGCTGGTAGCCAAGAACGCCTCTGTCTTCCAGCACGTGATGGAATAAACACATCTCACAAGTGGGTGACAGTCAAAACTCCCAGGAACTCCAGTAATTTACATTTTGGGAGGGCAACCAAGTAAAAGGCATGTGGAAAATTTGGAAGATAGTATCAAAGAAGTGGAAATAAATTTGTTAACACAACAGTCACTGTTTACCTAAAAATGTTTTCTGTCAATAACCGGTCAACATAAGGATGTGCTGTCATCATCGTACAAAAACAAACAGAGAGTAGAACCAGCACCCAGCATGACTTTGGAGGAAGGAAGAGGGAAGCCCTTGCCCCAGAGGAATAAAATGTCGCAATTTTCAATGGTGTCCTAAGCCAAATAGTCACAAAAAAGATCTCTTGCCAAGAAAAAAATACTTTCCTAATTTGTTTCTTTTGTTGTGTTTTGCTTTGAATTTTAAAAGTTCTTTTTTGTTTTGTTTTAAAGGGCAAACTCATAAATATTTACAGAGAGGACTTACTAAGCAGAAAAAGAGATTAGAAAATGTTTTTGAATAAATGCAACATGGTTCATATAAATTGAATTATACAATCAATTTTATATTCAGAAGAAATTATAAATCACAAAACATAATCTACTTTATGAGACATTTTAAATATGAGAGGTTAAAATAAATCCAAAATATTTTGTATTTGTTACAGTTCAAATTAAATTTAATAAACATATTGGCACCTAAAGTTACCACTGGTGTTTACAGACAGTAAGCAAAATTGTGTAGTAGTATTAAAGGTCACCAAATAAAAATAGTAAGTTAATAAATCTTTATTTCAAAATTGTAATTTAAACATATATCACACATACTTCTTACTATATAAAATTATGTTTATTATAGGGTCATATAAAACCTATGATTTTCTATTTTCTTGTACATCCAAGATTATGGTAAAAGTTTATCAACTACCACTTCACAAACACATACAGTTGAGTCCCATTTGTGTTTTACTAGACAATGATAATTTGTACAAACACCGCATTTGTGGTTCAATGAAAACCAAGATGGTTTCTAAAAACACACTTTCACTGTGGTCATTGCTAACCTCCTCATAGCAATGCCATCCTGGAGATAAATTTGTTTTCCAATATAGTCTTATTTATTAGTAAGTACCAAAGAGGGAAAGTAGGCTCTTAAAAAATGTTGTTTGAAGATGGTTGACACTTAAATTGCCTTCATTCCCAAATTATAGAACTATTTAAATAAAAGTAGATTAAACTTTGTATGCACTATTCTCTTACACAGTGTAATTGTCTCTCCCTCAAACTTGGTAGTCCCAGATACAACAATTGTACATAAAATTAACAAAGCCCTTAGCCACCAAGGGTGAAAAGCTATTCATTACATGATTCATCAAAGTTCAGCAACAAATCAGGCATCAGAAATACTCTTAGCACCCACAAAAAAATTTTAGGCATAACATCGTCATAGAAGATATGCATCAAGTTGACCTTTGGTTTAATGAGATAATAACTCAGGAACTACCTCATAGATCCCGGCAAGGAAAACCAAGTAGAAAAGGAACTAGTGAAAAGAAGCCTCCCCAGCCTCGCCCTGAATACTACAATTCCTTTTAATAAAAGGATAGGAATTCTACCACGTCTGCTTAGACCCATAGGTTAGAGGTGTTTGGAAAGAGTTGTCTCTACCTTAATTCTAGATAAATGTGGAGAGAGAAACTGGTCTCTAATCATTCATTCATTCATCGAATATTAATCAAGTGTTCTCTAAAATGTAAAAATTACCACAGCATATATCATCTTTGTGGAAAGGGGACTTTTTCATTTGTAAAATGCTTACTTCTTTTCATATCCCAAGAAAGAAAAAACTTCAGGGAAAAAAAAACAGTCCCCATAGTTGCTTTGAGAAATCCAGCATCAAGGCAATGATTAGGATAATGCTAAGAGCACGACAGTGTCATCGATGGAAAACCCTGAGACAGGGAAGGCTGTGAGCTGTCTCAGTAGCTTTCCTCCTTCCTCTGAGACCTAGCAAACAGAATGATCTAAAGTACAGAGCTCTCTCAAATACAGAATCCCCGCTAAACCTGGGAAAAGTAAGCCATGTCTCATGCCTCTCCAGGTCAATACGGATGGGATAGAAGATAAATAGGCAATTCAAATGCATTTTCAATAACATCATATTGAGGATTATGTGAAGGTAATAGTTAAGGTTAACATTGACATTAACATTTTGTGATTACACAAATTCTAAGGTCAAATGAAGGCCTTTTTTAAAAAAAATGAAGTTAAATATCTATATTTCTCTACCAAGCAATCACTAATTAGATAACCTACCTTTCACTAATTAGATAACATCTTATACTTAAAATTATATTGAGTAACTTAAAAACACATGAAAGCTGTTGAACAAGAATGAGAAAAATGTGCCCTGGCTGGTGTGGCTCAGTGGATTGAGCACTGGCCTGCAAAGCAAAGGGCACCGGTTCCATTCTCTCAGGGCACATGCCTGGGTCTGGGGCCAGGTCCCCAGTAGGGGGCGCATGAGAGGCAACCACACATTGCTGTTTCTCTCCCTTTCTCCCTCCCTTCCCTCTCTAAAAATAAATGGATAAAATCTTTTTTAAAAAAGAATATAAAAGGCAGTATGATTATTTAGAAAAATGGAAACTTGAGAATTATGAGTATTAATTCTAATTCTCCTGTAAATTCTTTGGTATGGTACCTCAATCTGTTTTTTATTTTCCTTAGCTGTGAGACAAGGATATAACATATCAGCTTTTTTAGGAGGATTGGATAAAAAATAATAAATTTTGCTCCCCATCATTTTAAAAACAGTTTAAAGGTGGGACAGTAATTGCTTTGACGTGAAGCTGATTGAAAACAAAAGGATAAGCTAGTCGTTGCAATGACCTAATCCAAGGCTGTAAGAAACACCCTCTGATAAGAGGTTCTAAAATGCAGGTTCAAAGGCAGAAGTTTTCACTATACACACACACACACACACACACACACGCACGCACGCACACACTGAATTTCTCCATCCAGTCCCTTCAGTAGTCTCAGTTACCACTTCAAAATTCCTGTTCATATTTGTGATTTTCAACTTGGTATCAAACTCTGCCCTTGGCTATAAAGTCATTATTTTTATTCTTGGAAAACATCCATGTGCAAGGATCAAAACAAAATGTTATAATTTGTATTTATTTCCATTCTTCTTTCTAACCACTGCCTAAATTCAGAATTGTTCCCTATTTCCTTGTGCAGCCCATTTCTGGTCACAAGGATGTTATTAATTCAAAGGTTCAGAAATCATAATTTTTTAATAAAAGAAATTCAAAAATCATAATGCTAATTAAATTTCTTTTAAATGCTTTTTCTTCAGAAAGAGGTCATACTTGCTTTAAAAGTAATTTTCTATGTAAAAAATAAATAAAAGTTGCAAAACTTAACATCCTATTAAAGAAATTATATATCAAATATAAATTAGTGTTAAATAAGTTCTTCATTAAAGGTGGGGGCATGGGGAGCTAGGGAGGCAAAACAGTCAGGACAGTCTGCAGGCTCCCACGGGGCTGAGAGGGAATTCCCACCCTCCTACACTCCCCTCCAGAGGGACCGTGGTAAGACACGATGGAATATGACCAAACCCCACAATCATCAGAGAGCAAATGTAGTGTTCCTCTGTAAAGCCAGAGATACGAGGAGGGGAAAGAAAAAGCTGTGTAAAATGTAGAGAATTACTCCAGTATTTAAAGAGGAAGAGACAAAGCTGAATTAAAAAGCACCGCTTTTTAAATAATCCACTTGGGGGATCTTCAAAAGTCCTTACTAAACCTAGGATTCTCTGCTCATTAAGTCCCAAAGTGGGGGAAGAAAGGCATGATTTTATTTCAGATGCGAAATTTGAATAGGAAGTAGATGTTCATTGTAGGTAGAAAGAATCAAGTGGCACCTAATCTTTCTTATGCAATTATTCAAATATTGCTAGGTTATATTAATATTTACCAATAATTATGCTTTTCCACTACTGAACTGTTTAACTACCAATATAATTAGCAGGATTAAGGACATTAGAACCTCTTGAATCCAGGGTCATAGAACATTAGACCAGGGGTCTCAAACTCATTTTCACCGGGGGCCACATCAGCCTCGTGGTTGCGTTCAAAGGGTTGAATGTAATTTCAACTCCTTAACAGTCAAGGAGTAGTTACATCTATACAGTCCTAAATTATTTTGGCAACCACGAGGCTGATGTGAAACCCCTGCTCCAGACCATGATGACGACCTACTGAAGACAGGATGCGCCACTCCAACTCCCTTTCAAGAAGGAACTCAATCCAGTGCTAAAAGGGGCAGTTACCTGCCAGCCTAGGAGTGTCAATTCCTTCACATCTGCCTTAGCTTTTGTGCACAGGTCATGACCTTCTCCAGGTGGCACCAGCTAGTGACCAAGCAAGACCAGAGTGAAGGTCCAGCCACTTAATACGTAATACGAGATTCCTCTAACACCAGGTGAGATTCCTCTAACGCCAGGTTTTCCCTTAGGCCCCAGACACCTGTCAGATCTGCCCCGCAGTCCTGGTTCCCACTGCCCAGTCCTACCTCCTCCCTCTTCCACTCACACGTGTGAATCCCCAGTACACCCTTTACACCCCACTCCGGCTTCTCAGAGAATCCCAGTGACGGAGTAGACAGCAGTCTAAGGAAGCAGGAGTAAAACGAGGTGCTGGGACTGGATAACTCACTGCCTGGCTGGCAACAAAGGCCCATCCCCGGTAGAAAGAACCTGCAGAAACCCCTGTTCTGCTGAGGAGCCCACTCAAGGTCTGCCCTTGTCTCCTCTCATGCCAGGTCACGAATGCATAGGATTAAGGTGTAGTAATGCTCCAGTCAGGGCAAGCTGGGCCAGTTAAGAGAGAAATGAGGAACATATTTTAAAAATGAAAAAAATTTTTAAAATAAAACAAGCAAGAACCGGACAGCATGTACTAGCAGCACCTGACATAATACCTACAGGCTGAATTTTGAGGACGCTTGACCAAGGAGGCCTACCCCACACCTGAATTTATTAACCATTAATGGACGTGGGGACACAGTCTGAGAACATAGGTTTAACGATCAGACGGAGGCCAGGGGAGAGTGCTTAAGCCCCGAAAGCCGGGGGTGCAACCCACATAACGAACGGCAAGGTCACGCGGTTACATGGATTTTCCAACCCGTGGTGTTGGAACAGTTCAGTGCCCACGTGGAAAGCGATCGTAACCCTCACCTTACCTCACACCATAGACACAGGCTAACTCAAAATGGATAAAAGGCTAGACGCAAACACTAAAATTAAAATTACAAAACTCTTGAAGATGTCACAGTCCTCTCGGGGTGGTACCAGCCAATGAGCGAGCAAGACTCTGGGGCAGGGGCCCACCGTGCCTGCCCAGCTGAGCGTCCCTCTCGGGGGTCATCCATGCTGGGCCTTCCCAGGGCACTGCAGCGCGTTCTCAGAACCCCATGGCCCAAGCCCATCGTTGCCCCTTTCTCTTCACAGGTGTCCCCTGTAAGTTTTTTGTCCTCCTAACTTCATTTCAGTTTTTGCTTCCTGTTTCTTTTATTTTTTAATTAACAAGCCCCTGTGTTTTAGAAAGTGCTGTAAATGTTCCCGTTCTGCATGTAAATAGCTTGGAAGTTCCCCCTCCACCTTAACAACAAAGAGAAAAGCTCTTCTTGGATCCCTGAGAAAGGAGAAGGCACAGAGCCAACCAAGTGCCCCCAGCACTGGAGGGACGGACAGAAAGTGCGGGAACTCGACTTACCGGGCCAGGAAAATCCACACTCTGACAACAGGTTCCTGGGGGCTCGTTGTGGGCAGCTCTGGGGCTTTAAAACTCCATGGACACCCAGTCACAGAGCTCCCCCATGATACTGTGAGATTCACCTCCAGGAGTTTGACCAAGTCCCCACAGAAATCTCAGCGACAAATCCCCTTGTGCTGCCGGCAGGCGAGGGAGAAGGACACATTTTGAAGGACACCGGAGCACTCTGCCCTCCCTAACAAGGCCTGCTCACAGGGGAAGCTAGTTAGCCGATGTTCCCTCTCCCACCTGGGAGAAGGGAAACACCCAACCTCAGCTGCCTCGAACCTTCCCGCTGGGAGAAGGAAAATGCCCAGCTCCAGCTCACTCTGCCATTCTGTCTGGAGTAAGGAGGCAAGAGTGACTGGGAGCCCCCTGTGAAGTTCACGGTCCAGAGGCACAGGGTCACTACAGGTCCCAGGCCTGATCAGAGGACCAGAGAACGCTCTCCCGCCCACATTTCACCACCCTGTTATTAAAGGCCCATTGACAGCAGTTTTCTCCCAGTTTGTCAGGCCTGCCTATCAAGGAAAGCCACACTCCGGAGAGGGAGAGCAGCCCACTGCCAGGGGGCTCAGGTTGTTGCAATATAGTCCTGATACGCCAAGACAGTGGGTTTGATCCTGGGTCAGGGCACATACAGGGAGCAACCAATGAATGCATAAATCAATAAATGGAACAACAAATCAATCTCTCCCTCTCTGCCCCTGTCTATCCTCCCTCATCACCCCTCTGCCTTTCCTCCACCCCCAGCCTCTGGTGTTAAAATGCCTATAACAGAAGCTCTATGTTTTAGGGAAGCCAGCTGGTGTTAAGGCTCCAGTTCTAGCCAGCCCACCCTCCCCACCCCCAACCCCCCCACTCACCCCCACTCACCCCCACCCCCTCTCCCAGGAGTCCCTGCTGAGCAGCACTAGGACCCTAAGTTTCCTCGGCACTCACTACTGGGTGAGAAAGGGTGTATCTTCCACCTGGAAGAAATCAAATGACAACTGCTAGAGGTGAATTTGAGCACAGTGATCCCACGAATCTCCAGGAACTACGTGTACAAGAATTTGGCTGTAGGTGCATTTTTTTACTCTTTCTTTTCCAGCCTCAATTTGTGTATCCTTGTACTCATATCAAAAGTTAGCTTGAGAGCACTGTTACATGTCTGCTCAGATGCCAGATAAGGTATGACTTGTTGTCCTTTTGTGACTCCATCTCTCTCATGGCTGCATGTGACGAAACAAGATTCCTTTTCCTCTCTGGGCCTTCCAGACCACAGGTGGACACAGGTACATCTCCTCAGGTACATCCAGCCACAGCACCAGACTCGTGTGCAATTGCAAGCGACCCGCCAGTGCTTAAAAGAAGAGAATGAGATTCAACATACTAGAAGACTGGAGTGACCATATAATTCAGCACCCAGACAAGAACGCTGATGCAAGCAAAGGAGACCGCTACGAATAATCCAACCAGAACAGCACAGAAACTGGCAAAGCGACATCCAAGCAGAACCCCTCCACCCTCTCTACTAGCAAGCCCGGTTCTGTAGTAAATTTGCTCCAAAAATTAACACGACACAACCTGAAAGGAGCAGGATCAGACCACTTAGTGACTCATCCTTTTATTCATTCATTCAATAAGCATTCGTTCAGCACTTTCTGTGGGCCAGGAACTTTACTGGGCACTGGTGAATAATCACAGACAAAGCAAATATCTGTGCTTGCCGTCCTTGCCTTTAAGAAATAGAAAATGGGGGAACAAATACAAAACTCAAATAATTCCAAGATGTGACTTTTAATGCTTTAAGAAAAAAACAACAAGCTTTGGAAGACAGAGAAACCTACTCAAGACACACTGTTCAGGAAAGACCTCTCTGGACTGGTGACACTTGGCTGTCACTTGAAAGCCGAGTCGGACTGGCCATGAGAGTGGCTGGGAGACGGGAAGCAGAGACGGAGCACTGCAAGCTCAGGGAGACAGCATGTGCAAAGGCCCTGCGGTGGGGAAGTTCTAGGTGAAAACAGGAAGATCCGTTTGCTTACAGTATCGTGAAGAAAAGAATGAGTGTTTAAAGCAGACTGGAGAGTCCAGAAGTCCGGCTTTCCTTCCCTAGAATCTGCAGGTGAAAGAACAGGAGAACTGTAATGGCCAGGACACGCAGCTAAGCCGGTTCTGTAAGCATGCATTCCCCTGTCTCCTCTTAGCACGAGCCCCCCGCCCCCCAGCAAGGGACATGAAGTCAAACACGGAAGATGGGCACTGACACCAGGAAAAGCCACCTGCGCACGTTTGCTCCTCCGCCACAACGTTGTGGTGAGGGACGCGGAGCAGGAGGGAGGCCTGGGTGCAAGACGTCCTCCCCACCCGATGAGCCTCCTCACTGGAGCATCACCAGGTTTATCTGCAAAATTCAGACCTGCTGTCTCTTTCTTCTGAGTCATCCAAAGTCCTTGTGGTTCAAGCCTTGTCCAAGTGACCACAGCATGGGGGGAGATTCTAGACAACTTATACGCTGCTTTCAAGTTTGAGTGAAATGGAAAATGCAGACTGCACAATTATGAACAGGGGTGGGGCGGGGGGAAGAGTGCACTTCTGTCCAAAGGTCAAACGACAAGGAACCTAGAGTTGGATGCATATTCCTGGGCGTCAGGGGTTTTATCATGAACAAAAGAAAGCACAAATCCAGGGGAGTAATTAGAGGTCAGAGTGAAGCCCTTTTCAAATTAAAAAAAAAAAAACAGTATTAAGCCTAAACACAAATTAATTTTAAAAGAAATGAGACTCCAGCATAATTTGGGGGTCCAGGAACACTTTGAGCTTTATTCTAGTGTTTTGGGTTCAGCAAAATACATTTTGCCAAACGTTTTCCCCCTTAATTCAGAAAAGGCATGCATATTTCAAAGGAAATTTAATCCATATGTTTCTGATTCATTTACACTTAATTCATCAAAATGTTGTTTTGTAAGAGTTATTCAGTGTCCAAGAAGTCTTATAAGACTCTTCTCTTTGAACCAGAAAGCCCTGCACTGCCAGGACGAGAGGGAACTTTATATGCGAAGAGAGTAGGACCCAGTGTTCCTCTAGGAAGCTTGGCCTGCAAACTAGACTCTGCTCCTAGAGTGATGAGGTCAAGAGGAACAAGTAATGCTAAAAATTAGCAGGGAGCCTTGAGAGAGATAAAGAGCAAACTGCCAAAGAGCACTCCGCAGCGAAACAAACTCATCATCCTGTTATTGAGAAGCAGCGTTCGTTTTCATTTTTCATTATGAAAAACCATTCCAACGCTTCAACAAGAAAATGAAGGACTTTGGTCCTTGGCATGGAATGTTATACTTGGTTATTAACCATGAAAAAATATGTTATTTTATAAAACAATAGCAAAAACTGTATTTCCTCTGGTATTTCAAGTATTTTGTTATACGAATCGTGAGCTTCCTCAATTTTCTTTAGTCCTTCACTACTTGTTTTGGACCTTGAGAATGCTTTGTTGTTTTTGGTTTTTTTTTTTCATCTAATTGATGTTCAAGTTTTTCCACTAACCAGTAGTCTTTTTCTCTTTGGGCATGTAGTCTTGCTTAACTTCCAAGACTTCAGATACTGATTCTTCTCCCTCCTTCACAAAAATAAAATAAATAAGCATGCCAACTCTACATTTAAAGCCACACTACCCTGTGGTGCATGTACCGTGCTTATTAACTTGATTGTGCATATGTTATGGAAATGGTTCAAAACCTCTTTTCCAACGAGCCAAACTTCTCGATGCAGTTACGGTGCTGCCCCCAATGGATGTGGGAAAGCCCCCAGTCTCTTGAATGACAATGAGATGCAAGGATGTGAAAAGGCAGACCTCATCATGTTTAAAAACACCATAAAGATTTCCTATGATTGAAACCATGAAATAGTTCAGTGAAAATAACTTGAGCAAAATATTAAGTAGTAAACAAAAGTGGTTGCTGTTGGTAAGTTTTAAATAATCAATTTAAACTAAAAAATGCTATTTGTAAAGCGTACGCACTATAGTCTTCTATTATTTGATAATATTCATTATGAACCTTTATATAATGACAACCTTGTGATATCTACTGATCTTTTAACTCTTTTTAATCTAAAAATATTAGTGTTACGTAACTTAAATGAACCTCAATTTTCTTTGAAAAAAACTTTCCCACTTATCTGCACAAAATTTTGCTAAGTGCAACCTACAATTTAAAGACAAATCTTGATGAATACAGGAATTTATTGAGAGCCTAGTATGCACACAACATTTTTTCAACCCTAAAGGTTTACCTGTGTAGTACAAGCTATGAGATTTGAAACTAACAGAGTTGTCTTATCTCATACTAATAATTATAGCAAGAGAAAGAGGCATCTGCAAACAGAATGTGGGTGAGTCCCAGGCCCACCACACAGGAACTACGTTCCCTTTAGGCATTACTTTTTTAAAATTTCTATGAGCCAGTTTCCTTGTCCATAAAATGGATAAAATATTATTCTTATCTCAAAGAGCAAGGATTAAATAATATATGTGTATTAAGGTATCACTAGCTGTTCCAACAAATAAATGCCCAAGTATAAAACTCCCCCATGAGAAACACTTACTTCCCATGCACGTACAACCCTGAACGCGTATTCCTGATCGTCAGAGGGCTCTGGTCCAAGAAGGAACATTGGAACCAAGGATCTTTGTGTCTTGTAACCCCACCCTTTTCAACACATCACTTCCAAGCTGTTGCGCTGTCAGCGTCAAGTCAGCAGAGAAGGAAAGAACGCAGGCCCCGCCGTGGGCGGGTTTATGGACTAGGCGTAGAAGTGGTGCACATCACCACTATTCACATTCCATCGGCGAGAACTAACTCACATGCTGATGCCTAATTACAAACCAGGATGGCGATGTCCTCATTAGGTTGCCAAGAAGAGGAAGCACGATGGGAGAAAATTATCCAGGCTTTGCCATATGGGAAGTATATAGCCCTCTTCGGTCATGTAATACGTACTTAGCTATCACCATTCCTTATAAAGTTTCTCTTAAATGAAGACCTTTATCTTGGGAAACATGCACATAGAAAAAGCTTCAGCCCTGACTGGTGTAGCTCAGTAGATTCAGCGCGGGCTGTGAACCAAAGGGTCGCGGTTCGATTCCCAGCCAGGGCACATGCCTGGGTTGCAGGCTGGGTCCCCAGTGGGGGCCATGTGAGAGGCAACCACACATTGATGTTTCTCTCCCTCTCTTTCTCCTTCCCTTCCCCTCTCTCTAAAAATAAAGAAATAAAATATAAAAAAATAAAAATAAAAAAGTTCACACAGTTACTATACTTTAAAAAAATAAAAGAAAAAGCTTCATACACTCAATACTAGCTACACCCAATAGGGCTCTAAACACAAGACTATCTATGCATCTTCTTTAATAATACTATGATAAAAACGATCAAAAAGGCTTTTCTCAGAATTCAAATGTCAAAGATCAAGCTTAGTAAAGGAGAGCAAAATCCTTACATAGCTGCCTTTCCAATATTATGACAGCGAACCTCAAGCCGCTGTGCAAATCCTGTGTTATTATCACCCTGTGGCAAAGCACACAGCTTCCATGGTGGACAAGTTAGAACAGTTTCTGTTTATGCAGAGAGTTGACGTTGTATGACTGCATTATTGCTCTCTGCCTGGACCAGTGCTCATGCCATCCACTGATAGCTGCAAATGCTTTCCCTCAAGTAAAGGTCTAAAACTCTGCCCATCTACCAGGGGCAATGCGAAAAACCTTGTAAAAAGATCCTTCCTTTCTTGCCAACGAAACTGCTTTTTTAAAAATCTACATTCAAAGGAAATTTCAAGATTTTTCAGGGTCTGTCTGGTTCTAATGGGAAACCATTGCCAATCCAAAGGGCAGATTTCAGCAGCTTTAAAAAGAGTTAATTAAAATCACCCTGTTCTTAACTTGCCTCCTTTTCTGTCTCTTTCGTTGGCCCAACTTGTCCATTAGTATAATATTAAACAAATGAAAACAAAAGAAAAAAATGAAACAAGGTTCTTTCTGTGCATATTTCTAAGACCAGGCAGGGCGAGCTCCAAACCACGTCTACAAAGCCAAAATTGTCGGGAAAATAAAACAGCTTTTTAGCTGATTGAAAACTACTTGAATTCGAGGCTTGTTTTACATACTCCAAACAATTCATGCCCTTGCAGTTTAAAACCCGGTGGCACAGGAGATGCTCCTCAAACGCAGCCCTCCCCCCTCATACGAGGCTGCGAGGGTCCGTGGAACACCCCGAGGGAAGCGATGCACCTCCGCGTCCTCGCGGGCCGCGTTAGCCAGGCCTTACAATTCTTTCT
Organism: Anoura caudifer; assembly: GCA_004027475.1. NCBI lineage: Eukaryota > Metazoa > Chordata > Mammalia > Chiroptera > Phyllostomidae > Anoura > Anoura caudifer. The sequence goes on along the minus strand of PVKU01000312.1, from coordinate 297,147 downwards.
CCCCAATAACTTGTTAACCTGGAGAAATAAAGCTTTCCCGAACGTCCCCAACAACCTTGGCTCTCTGATCATGTGATCAGAGGAAGAAACACACTCTGGCTTTCATTAGTTTGAGGACATCTGCAAGCTTACACCGAAAAACAATCTCGGTGGCTGATCGTGTTCCCGCGTCTGGACCGAACAGTGTTAGCGTCAACAATCGCCGTCAACAGCATGGCTGGGGCTAACGTAAACATTTCAGAAATCATAAGCTTAATATCGTTGTTCAGAAGTTGGACCAAGCTGTGACTAAACTCTCCTGCACTCAAGACCGCAGGCTAGGGACTGACTTTGATACATTTCCAGACGGAGAGTGCATCCAAACCTGCACGCTGGGAGAAAAGGAAACGTTCCTGGCAGGGGGAGGACGTGTGGCAATATGTACCTTTGGTGAGTGGACGAATGTGGGACGCAGAACACGGGGCCAGACTGCCCGCGCCTGTAGCGGTGGGAGGTATTCTGTGGGGCCCATTGTTATTAAAGTCAGGTCATAAAAGCAGACACTGTTTATTTCTGCGGTGGCGGTTCTTGGGCTCTAGCTCCCCCTCTGGCCATGGTTTTTAAATAGCTCCATGCCTTTGCGATTATGCGCAGGCTCTCCTTAGACCCAGGGCAAGGCCGCGGAAAAACAAGCCCAAACAAAAACAAGCGGCACCTCAGTGCTGCCACAAGCGAGGCAATGACCTTCCTGTAAAGGGACAATTTGCTGGGTCGCTGTACGAAGTGAGGATTTTTATGTCATTCATAAGATTGTACCTTTTAGACCTTTTTTGTTATCTCTAGTTCTAGGCAGCCAAAGACGTTTTCAAGCGTCATGTGGATTCCATGGTAAGGACAGAGCGAGTTCAATGGCACCTACTCCACCTCATCTTCCACGGTGTGCTCACCATCACAGACCCTCACCTTTCTATTTACAGATTTTCTAAGTTAAAAAAAACAACAACAACTAGGAATGTTCTCTCTTTTCTCATAATTACTTTTGGACAGCACTTGTAGTTGCAGAATTACTTTTTCTGTTATTATTCCTCGTAGCAACCTTGAGAGGTGGATCAACTGAGAATCGTGACCCATTTTGGCAGAGAAGAAAGCAGGAGACGATGGTAAGTGTCAGACCTGGGATGTGGCCCTGAGGCAGCAGATGGTACTATCCCCAGTCTTCCCACTACACTGTGCTATCTGGACATACACGGAAGGAGCTGGATTATAGCCCCTGCTTTGCATCTGACCCCTGTAGCCTTGTTCTGGTTTCTGGTGGCTCCAGGAGGGAGAGTGGCCAGAGCATGCTGGGAAAATACACTGAAAGACCCTTCAGTTAGGTCCTTCACAGAATGGCCTTTACCAGAAATCAACGATAATGGTGAACTAATAATATTAGGGCACCCAGTACATATACTGTATATTACCTCCTCAAAACTCCTTGATAGTTCTAAAGGGTCAGTATAGTTGTGCCCTGGCACATATTTATGCATAATCCTCATTCATGCATAAAATGGAATCTGAGCCCTGGCTGGCGTGGCTCAGTGGATTGAATGCCAGCCCGCAAATTGAAAGGTCACCGGTTCGATTCCCAGTCTAGGGTAATGCCTGGGCATGGGAGGCAACCACACATTGATGTTTCTCTCCCTCTCTTTCTCCCTTCCTTCCCTCCTCTAAAAATAAATAAATAAAATCTTTTTTAAAACTTTTTAAAAATGGGATCTGAAAAACACTGAAGGATTTGTTCAAGATCATCTTGGTAGTTAATGGCAGAGGTAGGATTTGAACCTGAGTGTGTCTGAATCAGGAGCCCATACTTTTGGTACCAGACCATATTGCCACAGCTCAGAGACAGCCAGGGGCTCTGCAAAATTTGCCTTTAAAACTAGCTAAGTAGGGTTTAGAGCAACAAGTATGAAAGAGGCGTGGGCAAAAACTGGGGTGGGGGGTGGATATGGGAGGGAGGTGGGGAGGATTGGGGCGGCGGGCTGAGATGGGAGTAAAAGATAGACAACTGTACAAGAACAACAATTAAAATAAAAAAAATTTTTTAATGTTAAAAAAACTAGCTAAGTAAATAAGAAACTATCAGAATTTCTTATACTCCTTCAGCATCTTATTCAATATAGCTCATTACCTCATTCTAGATCTTTCCATCTCTCAGGTATTAAATCACCTTCAAGGAGCTTACAGCCCAACTAGAAATTCCAAATTCTAGCAGAAAACATTTATGTGTTCAACCCAAAGACACTTTAAAAAGTGTAAAAATGGTGGGGAGGGCTGGGGCAGTGGGTTGGGATGGGAGTAAAAGACAGAAAACTGTACAAGAACAACAATTAAAATAAATTTTTTTAAAAAGTGTAAAAATGCTCAAACCAGGGACAGATGCAGTGTCAGGAACCTACCACTGAGTTAAGATAAAGCGTCTTCTGTTTTTACTAGTTAAAAATTGTGTTCCACCATCCATGTGGACTCAGATAAATGAATGATTTCCACTCAAAATTATCTTCCATCTTTCTTCACTCAATCCAAATTCTTGAAACCCAGGTCTACCCTTTATTAACAAGCCTTCATTTGTCTCCGATCACCAATCTAATTTCCTCCATGTCTAAAAGATGCATATTTTCTGTTCCATACATGAGCATAGATATTTTGATTGCAAGTGACAGAGCAACTCACACTAGCTTAGATCAAAATAAAGGCATTTATTGGTTCATATTTACAAAAACTTTCCAAAATTTTGTTATAACTTGCAATCCTGGCCCAAGAAGCAAACACTCTTTTGATGGAAATATTTACCTGTGTCACTATACATTTTTTTTGTTCGTGAAGAATAAAACAAAGCTTAATTTGAGCTTCATCAAAATATTTTTCAACCTATAAGCAATGCAGTCAAGGACAGAAAGAAAAAGGAATGACTGTTTTCATAGTTTTTGAAAGGAGAATCTACCTTTGCTGATGGAAATGACCTAGCATAAGTAGTAGCTTCTATCTTCTCTCAGGGCTGTGGCTCCCAGCCCTGGTCCCTTAGGATCACCTAGGGATCTTTTAAAATCAAATCAGTTCCCCTCCTTCCCCCTCCACACCAGACCAACTCAATCAGAAGCCCTAGAAGGGGGGGCGGGGGGCGGAATAACAGTATCTCTTAACTGCTCACCACATGATCCTCGTGCGCAAGGAGGGTTGAAACCCCATCTTCTGTTAGGTTACCTGACCTGCATTACCCCGTCTATTAAGTCAAGGAGTTTTCAGTGCTCCGCAGTTAATGGCAAAGGGATGGGATGTTCACTTGGGCTCCTAAAAAGGTAAAACAAGAAGTGATTAAAGGAAGAACTCAGACACATACTATGTTCTCCCCCAAACATGCCAGTGATTCTGGCCGTGGCCCCCAACACCAGTCTGTAATTTCACTGCAAGACTCTCTTCCCAACCACAAAATTCTAGAATCTCTATCTGTGTTCTTTGCTTCCTTTCCTTCTTTCTCCTTTCTTTCTTTCTTCCTTTCCTTTTCTTTCTTTCTCTCTCTGTCCTTCTTTCCTTCCCTCCTCCTCCATGAAATTAGCCAGGGAATTATCTACCATTATCCATGGGCTTTAAAGAATCTATGAGTCAGAGGTTTTACCCTACTGCCTGTAGGCAGAAAAAGGCAGAACTGACGGTATGAAATTCTGCCTTCAAAACTTCGCAGCCAGTTGCCAGGTTGTCCCCTGTGCTGCTCTGAAGCAGGCCAACCCCTTGACGTTGTTATAGGACAGTTATTTTAAAGGGCTTGTTGGTGAGCCACGGGAAATGACAGGAGCTATAAAGATGACCATAAATACGGCTTATCACTAAAGATAATGTGTGCACATTGGTTCATTTAGGAAAACATAGGACCATGCTACGGGGCCAGCAGGCTAGCTACTGTTTTGTCCGTAGGTTATCAGTCTCTCTCTCTCTCTCTCTCTCTCTCTCTCTCTCTCACACACACACACACACACACACACACACACACACACACAATTACAGCATTTTGTGGAAGAAGGGAGGCATGTCCATTGACTGCTGTGGAGGAAAAAGCCTTAAAAGGGGAAGCTGATTGCTTATGGTCTTCATTTTCTGCCAATGGAAAGGGATCAGAGGCCTCGCCCTGTCCTCGCTTCGCTCACCGTGACTCCAGGGCCGCTGCCGACACACGAAGGAGGTCCATGTTTTCAGAATCAACGACTTGCTCTCAGTGGCCCAATTGGCAGAAAATGAAAATAAACAAACTCAAAAACCTCTTATTTCGCAATATTAGCAAAGAAAACATGACCTCCCTCCTCCTACCTAATCTACCCCCAGTTGCTCCTTTGACACTATGCCTAGTAAAATGGAAAGGGGTTTTCAAACGAGGGAACGGAACATCTGCTTGGACTTTAGAATCTCCTCCAAAGCAGAAACCAAGCTATAAAGGTTACATGTTCCAACGAGCCAAGCAAGACGGAGGAGAAAGTTCAAGTGCTTATCCCTCTTGACCTTGGCTTTCACGCAGGATCACGCTGATCCTGATGGAGAGATTAAAACGCCAAGTCCAGAACTGCTCACCAAGCAAATTCACAAGGGGAGTTCTAAGAGTTCTTTGGCACTCTTGCTCCATATGAAATTAGCAGGGACGATTCCAGGCCACAAATGTAGCAATATTTTAACTCAGTGTGCAAAATTTCAAAGATAAGGCCTGAGATTGGAAGCAGCACTGAACTCTTCAAACAGTGCTTTCTGGTAGGGTTTGTCCAGAAAATACGAGGCACGTAGGAGAGCTGTTGAAAGATTTCTTTATGGAGGGAACAAAGCGAAGGCACTCTTGGCCGTGAGAGGTAAAGGAGGGGGTCGGGGCGGCAGAACCCCGAACAAACGGTTCCTTTTCCGTGCCTCTACGCTAAATTGCAGGTTCCTGCTGCCGTGCGCGACACTCCCTTTCGCAACGGCACACAAATGATCGCGCCTTCTCTCGGAAAACACTAATGCAGTTTTGAATGATAAACGAGAAATACAAACTTCAAACCTAAATTTTTGAAAATCTGGGAGAAATATTAACAACAAAACAGAGATGAGCTACTAGCCCACCTCATAAATCGCTCTAAAAGAAAGCACCAATGGGAGAGAGACTCCCATTGGGTTTCAGCCGCATCTCAGCCGAGCTCCTGCCATGCTTTGGGCCCCTATTTCTTCATCGATAAAAGAAAAGAGTTGGAGTAGAGGAATTCTAGAACCCACGTGTCCACAGATGTTATGGAAGTTGTGCAAAGCTGCTCAGAACACCACGCCTCTGTTTTCAGCTTGCTTTTCCGACTGGCCGGGTTCACCGTGGTTTCTCCCTCCCCTCCATTAAGGCTGCTCACAGATAGCACCACTGCGCGCTAAGTCGTAACTCGGCTCGGCTCTTCAACCGCGCCATCGACTCCTCTCTCTAGGAGATAGGAGATTCCCCTACGGTACAACATAATACATTTTTAATTGCATCCCTTACCAAAATTGTTATGCACATGGTGTGTGCTTGCATGTATTTTTTGGATAAATGTATGAATGAATGAAAGTTTGGTACTTAGTACGTATTGGGATATTTAATTGACCAGTTATTGTTAGGAATGGACCACAAACATAAAGCAAGAGAGACACTGATCTCTAGAAAGCAGAATCTACTCATTAGACCAAAAGTTTGCCTAGCCTACATTTGTTAGACAAAAAAAAAAATCATATTCCCACTCTTAAATCTCTATATTCTCTATTTTGACAATATCACAGATATATATTTCATCTGAAAATCTTAAAGTATATAATGAAATAAACAAATCAGTTAACATCAAAAGTGTTTGTTATTAGAGTATCTTTTTTTGGTAAAAACACAAAGAAAGTCTCTGTCTTCCTAGTCTGTTTTTATGTACTTATTTTCTAGTGTTTTGGGGTTTTTACTCTTTCTTAATTTTGTGAGTAATATATTCATTTGAAAAGACATACACACCCCTATCTTTATTACAGCATTATTTACAATAGCCTAGACAGATGAATGGATCTGGAAGATGCAATATATATATAATATGTGTGTGATGGAATATTACTCAACGATAAAAAAGAATGAAATCTTGCCATTTGAGACAACATGGATGGACCCAAAGGGTATTAGGCTAAGTGAAATAAATCAGACAAAAAAAATATGGTATGGTTTCACTTATATACGGAATCTAAAACAATAAAACAAAACAAAACAAAAACAGAGTCATGGAAACAGACACTGTGGGGACAGTCCGCAGAGGGGCAGGGCCATGAAGACGGGTGGAAGGGGGATGGGGGAGGCGGTCAGTAGCACTGTGAGAAGTTTGCACAGTGACAGATGATCCCCGGAATTAGAGGGGTGATCACATCGGAAGGTATAAAAATGTGAAATCACTGTATTATACACCTGAAGCCAATATAACTAATATAATATTTACACTAACTATACTTAAATTTTAAAAAATAAAAACTGTTGTGCTTAACTGTTAATTGTACCACAAATTAAAAAGTGTTTAGCTATCACATTCTTCCTGTTTCTACCAAACTTCATTCAGCATAGCTAGCCTAAATTTACTGGCCTCCTTTGATTAAAATATATATATATATATATATCTACTTTCGCTTACTTCCTACCACATATATACTAAAGAAAACCTCTTTAGGGCATAGGATACAAGAATTAATGCATTTATAGATTTTTACTAACATCACTGGCTCCCGCGGGCAGACATTTTCAGAATTATCCTTACACCACAAAGGATTTATGTCCTATGATTAGAATGGAGAAATAGTTTTAAAAAGCCATAGGCAAAAGGGGAAAAGAAGAGGCTCTGACATTGTCAGAGTCTTGCAACATCGCCAGCAGAGCTGTCTCTTACCAGCATATGGAAAGTTTTCTTCCTTGCTAATTAGACTCCAGCACCCCTCCGCTCTTCACTCCATCAGCACCATCTTTATCCTACTCGTGACCTCAATTCGTTTTCCTATGCTAATCGCTAAGGAGACAGGACACACATTTTTCTCTACTGGGGTTTGGTTATCTGCTGACATTCGAAAGGGAAGCTACAGAGGAAAATCACAGCCAGACAGACAGAATTGATACCTAAGAGGAAGTAGTCACAAACCAAAGAAGGACCATGGGTTAGGTGGGCAACCAGTACTACAGCCTTGCTCTGTGTCCTACATCCCCAGCCCGTGGCTGGGGTTCAAAGAAATAAACATTTCCTTCACATGTGGTTTTCAGTTCCCTGTTAAAGTTTACTGTTGCAAACTTTTCTTTGTGCCAAAACGTATTTTAAAATATTTGTTCATCTTATCTAATCACGACAAAATCATTAGTAAACTCTAGACCAGTTGAGTCCACTGTAAGTCAGTTGGAATCTCTCTCTCTCTCTCTCTCTCTCTCTCTCTCTCTCTCTCTCTCTCTCTCTCTCACACACACACACACACACACCAGTGAGCACACAATTTTTAAAAATCCCCTTAGTCACTAGCACTTTGTTTTGGAAATTCTGTCCCCTTTCCCATATGCCTACCTTAAAAGGACAGCTTTAATTCTAAGTGCCCCGGATAAATAGGAACAACTGATAAAAGAGCCAAACAGAAATCAAAGCCAACCAGGTTCTCTTCCCGTGCCGTCACGCGTGAGCGTGCCCGCAGCCCCCACCAGCACGTGGCGTCGGCCAGCCGAGGCTCACAGCCCTGAGCTGGACGCCTGGGCGGCGGGCAACCACAGGGGGCCGGGGCCGCAGGGGTCCTACCGGTGATGGGCCCTCTGGCCGTGGAGAAATGTCTCTTAGAGGCACTCGGAGCCGCTGAACCTCGGAGCTGTGAGGCGTGTTTGTGGGACTGGCCCAAGTCTGATACGACAGAAGCAGCATGTGCGGCTGCCCCGTGGGCCCGCGGCATGCACGCCACGGAGGCAGCCCCCCCGGGCTCACAGGCAGATCTGTGCATCCCGCTCGTCACCGAAGGACGAAATCTTCCTGACAACCTTACTCTGAAGTGCAGAGAAAAAAATTAACTACTGAATTAACCTAACACACAAAGAAAAAAAAAAAGTTGCTTGAAACCAAAACTGCACCTCTGAAAAAGCAGTTATTTTAAATATTTTTAGTGACCATCCAATAGAATTCTATGTATGGAATTATAATTGATTGCTTTCCTAAAAAGCATATAGTTCTCTCATTTTTTTCACTTAAAAGATGCAGCTCGAGAAGAGTTTTAAGCAACAACAACATGATGACTCAGAATAATTAAGCCTCATGCAGACTAAAAGTTTCTCAGAAAATGAAATTTTACTTGCAAAGAATAGCCCTTTGTTTTTCAAATAAAATCCTGCTTCTCTGAAACTAAGTGAAATCCCTCAGCAAAAATGGAGGAGACAGCTGAGAGAAATGAGCACTTTTAAATTGGAATTGGGAGCACAAAATACAGCTTTCTGTAGGGCAGTTTGGCAATAACTATCAAAAGCCTTAAACAGGTTTGAAGCTTTTACAGCAATCCACTTCTGGGAGTTTTTCCTAATCTGCAAACTGAGCTACAGATGGAGTTGCACACTGTGAAGTGAACACTGGAAATAAATAAATATGCTATATCCGGTGGGATGGAACGTTATTAGTGGGTTGAGTGATGTCACAGGAAAACATTTAACAGCATTAGAAAACGTGCTTGATGTTCCATTGGAAGAAAAAGAAAAAGAAAGCAGTCGGTATGACAGAATCACAATTTTTAACGTGTGTAAGCGTGCAGGCAAAGCACTAAGCACACACTGCAGATCGATGATGCTGTTCAGTGGGAATACTGTGCAAGCCGCATACGTGATTTTTAAGTTTCTAATATTCGCATTAAAAGTAAAATATGAAAAGTTAATTTTAACAATATCATTTATTTAACCCAATATTCAAAACACCATTTTTACATGTCATTGACATAAAAAATTGCTACATATTTTATGCTTTTTCCAGACTGAGTCTCTGAAACCCGGAGCGCATTTGACGTCACAGCACATCCTGTTTCCAACTGCTGCCTTTCAAGGGCTCAGCAGCCACAGGGAGCTGGTGGCTCTCATATTGGGCGGCGCACCTCAAGAATGTGGGATTCCCTGTTTTCATCTTTACACTTTTCTATACATTCTACATTTATAATCAGAAGAAGATCAGTGCTTTCAAATAACTAAACAGAGGCAGCAGGACAGAGAAAAAATATATCTATGGGTTCGAGACCCGGACGCAGAGGGCCCTGGTCCATGACACTGCCCCTGTGCTGCGCGGCCTCACTGTAAAGTGGGGTGATGATGCCCAGCCATCGTGGGTGACAATCAGCAGAATGCCTGGAAAACAGCGGCTACCTACACAAAGTCACCGTTTCTCTAACCGGAAATTTTCCTTCCCGAAAACAATCCTACACCTGTACGTGCAGCATCCCTCAGATGGGTGGTCAAGTCGAGGCGGGCTGTGAGCCCTCCGAAGGAGCAAGCCTTGCTTTCCTTTATTTCTCAGGTTTGGACCTAGAGTTTGACACAGCACCTGGCACATTTATGTATAAATTAATACATGCAGGAACAAATTAATGGCATTTTGATAGGCTGTGCCTTTTTAATGCATATTCATCTCAGTGACTACTTTATATGTTCTCTCCCTTTTCCATACTCATAATTTGAAAACATGTGAAATACTAAAATAGAAGTTCTTACCCTTTGCGACAGCATGGATGGAACTGGAGAGCATTATGCTAAGTGAAATAAGCCAGGTGGTGAAAGACAAATACCATATGGTCTCACCTTTAACGGCAACCTAAACAACAAAACAAACAAACAAGCAAAATATAACTGAAGACACTGAAATAGAGAACAGGCTGACAGTCACCAGAGGGGAGAGGAGAGGAAATTTCAGGGGAAAGGGGAAGGGTTTGCAGGAACAAGTATAAATGACACAGAGACAGAAACTAGGGGGTGTGGTCTGGGATAGGAGTAAAAGACAGAAAGCTGTACATGAAGAAAAATTAAAATAAAACTTAAAAAAAAAAGAAGTTCTTGTCTCTTTGACATCCCTAGTCTTCCCATTCCTTCCCCTGCTGGCCCTTGCCTTCTTCCCCATCCTCCTCTAAGGATTAACAGTTTCACATTCTTTTCAGCAGCTTCCACAATGTGTTACGTTCTTCTCTATTTTAGCATTTATTGTGCTTTATTCCAATTATTTCTTTGATGGCTGACTCCCTCAGGAGACCGTGCTCCTTGAACGCAGGCACGCTGTTCATGGTGCCGTGCCTAGAACTGACTAAGGGCTCGGTAAATGCCTGTTCCATGCGTGAAGAAATGAATCAATAGCACTATGAGGTTGTAAACACCTCAAAGTTTGTGTCTTTTTATTAAAGATTTTATTTTTGTATTTATTTCTTTTTAGAGAAAGGGGAAAGGAGGGAGAAAGAGGAGAGAAACATCAATGTGTGGTTGCCTCTCTCATGCCCCCCACTAGGGACCTGGCCTGCAAACCCAGGCATGAATCCTGACTGGGAATTGAACCAGCAACCCTTTGGTTCACAGGCCAGCACTCAGTCCACTGAGCCACACCAGCCAGGGCAAAGTTTACATCTTTAAATTCATTCACCTTGTGTCTCTCACAATGTCTCTCATATTTGTGTTTACATCATACAGAGATGACAGTGGCAAATATTAATTTCCTTTCTGCCTGCACCCAACATTGCCCTGCCCCTCACCCTGCCAGCTCACCAAATTTACTCCCTTGGTCTTCTCCTCGTCAGACTTCAGCATGAAAGTGTCACCTGCAGTGGAAAAATAACAAGGAACTATGCACAGTGAAGAAATTAGATCTAGAATTGCACGTGGAGCTATTCTGTTCTTAGAGAAATCCAACAGGAGAGAAGAGGAAATGATGGGAAGTCTGCACAGACTGGGGAGAAAGGAGTACCATCTCCTGTCCGGAGGTGGGGGAGGCAGGGAGGGCTGCCCAATGAAGGGAGAAGCTGTCCACACCTACATGGTGCTCCCTTTGAATCACACATACTAGTCCAGCAGAACGCTTGTACGTCCTTCATACAGATGATGCAAGACTTACCTTCCATAAGGGATAATGGTGATGTCAAAGGAAACTCTACCCCTGGCCAAAGTAGGATTAAGTGAACCAGTTTAGGGCTTTCCAATGTATGCCTTTTACAGATATTCTGAGTGTAAAAATAAGCAAGTAAGGAAACAGTTGTTTCATTTGTCGCTTTTAAACAGTTTTCAAGTTGCCAACTATATCATACAGTGCAAAATAAGATATAAAAATTCTAGTCCCTACCAAAAAAAGTGGAAAACCTTGAAAATTAAGGACTTTTCTTAGATGTATTAGAGAACTGAGGTTGTAAGACAAACTGCCACCCCGAAATCCGGACAGACAGGAAAATCCAGAGAGTCACATTCAGTGCCCACTAATCCGGAGCTGCCGTAACCACGACCTGGAAGGAACACTTAGATGGTTACTTGGAGGAATGGCCGGAGACTGGGTGTGGACTAGCATGAGAATGAGGAACCACTGGAAACTGCAGTCTTAGTTGGCACCGGACATACATGGGCGTTACCCCCCTGGAACTGCAGGAGGTTCTCATGGCTCTGAGAGCACAAGGGGGAGGTACCTACTGCAGAGACATGCCCACGCATTCTCCAGAACAGAGGCCTATCCAACAGGGCGTAAAGGGCTTTAAAGGACTGTATGGAGCCTCAGCCCACCTGAGGGGGGGAATTTTCCATGCTACAGCCCCTTCCCTCTTGCCTTCTTATCATACCTCCGAAGGCTGAAAAAATGTGCGAAGTATTTTTTTAAGTAGGAAGTAAGGGTCACAGCTCAAAGACACAGACCTACTGAAAACTGAGTCTTAATTATATTAGGAGAGAACACCTCTCTTCCCCCACATGTGGCCACCACTCCCACAGGGCTCCAGGACAGTAGTGGCAGGTGACAGCTGTGAGACCTGCAAGATGCAGATTCCATCTAAGGAGAAGGTCTTAGGGGAGCCCAAGGCAAAAGGGGGTACAAAAAAAGGACACTAGAGGACTCTGAAGCCTAAAGTTATAGCAAACATTAAATATAGCCCAACTCTTAGCCAAATCAAAATAAAACCTCATGTGAAAAGCCCAATGGCCTCCATTTCTATCATCTACTACCTCATGCCTAGCTTTCAACAGAAATTACAAGGCACGCTAAAAGGAACGAGAAAACACAGTCTAAAGAGACAAAGTATCAGAACCAAACTCAGATATGACACAGATTTTGTAATTATCATGCAGGATAATTTGAAATAGCTGTGTTATGCTATTTTATGTTACATTACATCATGTGACATTATGTTCCCTGGTGAAAAAAATCGACAACATACAAGGATGGATAGATGATTGATGTTAGTTAGCAGAGATATAGAAACTCTAGAAAGAACCCAAGGAAATACTAGAAATCAAAAACACTAGAAAAATTAAAAACATCTTTGATGGCCTCATCCATAAACTGACTGGTCAAGGTCAAAGAAAGAGTTAGTGAGCTTGCGGATAGGTGAATAGAAACTTCTTAAACAGAAATGTAAAGAGAAACAATAATTTAAAAGACAGACGAGGACATCTAAGATCTACGGACTTAGTTCAAAAGGTGCGAACTTCACCTTTCTGATGAGTATAAAGTGACACCTCCATGTTTCTTAGGCCTTTTAAAACCTGTCCTCACCTTCAACACGCTGGCCCCAACGTCAGCAGTCCAGTTACCGTAGCCCGTCTGCCTCTCTCCGCCTGTTGCTCCCAGTCATATTGTTAGCCGATTTCATAATTTTCACAATGCTGAATTTTTCTTACTGAAGCAGCATGGTCACTCTTAGGTTCTAGATTTCCGCCTGCCTTCAAAGACCACTTTCTTTTTGAAATGTTTGATTTGCCGATATGGAGACTTTCTACCTTGCTGTCAAACGTTCACTAGATGTCAATCCAGTTACAACTTCTCCCCGGGTTTTGCAGTAACCCTGAGAAAGCCGGGGCCCTCTGTCTCCTCCTGATTCATGTATACTCCATCTTCTCCACCCCAACCCCAACATGCCAAGGTTACTGGAGCTTAACGTACCAAACACGGCCTCGCGGCTCCGGTTAAACTTCCCATCTACACAGCACTCATGCTGCATCTGCACCTGAATACACCTGCCATTATTCTGCGTCTAGGAACACCGGAAACGCCTCCAACCAATACCTAAGGTCTGTTTCAGAGTCGCACAGAGTGCCGTGTTTGGACACTGATTTTTGTTCAGGAAGACATGATGCGTTTCAGAAAGCCTGGACTGGAAAACAGGAAGAGGATTGGCCCCCAGACTTTGCCCTTGATAACTGCCTGAGCTTCATAAGCCACACTGTGTGAGCCTCTATTTTTCCCCTTTCAAATGTGACTATAATCCATAGAGACTGTTATGAAGATTATACAAAATAAAAAAATTTACTACAGAGGAATTATCAAAGTGCCTGGGATGTAATGAATGCTTTCAGAAAGGTTTGTTTATGTCTTTAAACGCTAAGTTATAAAAGCTAAAATATGAATAGATTGTTAAAGTCAAAAAAGTTATTTTATTTTTAGTACAAATTGAATAAAAGTAGAGCACTGTCACATTTTATTTCTCTTCTAAATTTGGTAGTACTTAACAATTCATTTTGATAAGTCATCAAAGAGATAGACTTTCCCACACCCCTTTAGCTTTTCATGATATACTTAAATATTCTCATTAAGGTTAATAATATTTTATAATATTTAAAAGTATTACAATGGAATTGTTCATTGTTTTGGCATTCTGGATAAACTCAGATTCATAAATGCACTTAGGCTTCTAATCAGAGCAACCTGAAGAGGTTGGGCCCCTTTCAAACTGATGTAAAAGAGCATCTCAGAAGGGAGTGTGTTTGTGTGTCAAAAGAGAACTCTAGAATCCATATACCTTGGAAAGTCAGAATTGGAAAATCGAATCATTTCTGTACATGTCAATACATATCATGGTGATTAACAGTGTGGAAACTTCCCATAATCAAGGTTTTTTCAACCATAGCAAAATCTCTTAAAGTGGTAGAACTAAAAAAAAAAAAAAAATGCCTTCAAGCAATAACTACAGTTAATCTGGATCGGTTTGCCAGGGAAGGTTGCTATAGATGTCCTGGATTGGTCAATGTGGTATGCTGGAAATTAACCCTAGGAAAGTGCCCAAAGGACTTCCAACAGCAATACTTAGCATTGTTTAACCCTCCATGTCCCTGCAGGAGACAGCCAGCTCTCTGGGCAGCCTTGGAGGGCTCCCGCCGGAGGGCTCCCAGCCTGTGGCTGACCCTGACGGGGGTGACCTTTAACCAGGACTCATGTCTCATGGAGCAGCCTGCCCTGTCATCACAGACTCAGCCTGCTGTTCCTTCTCTCCATCTCCCCCAGAACAGCTCAGCTCGCCTAGGCGGCGTTGAGAAAACACTGTGGTACTTTTTGGAGAGCTAAAGAACCTAAGAATAGCTGAAAAGCAAAACTGTTTCTAATGTCATACAATAGGGTTGTTTTTTTTCCCCCAATAGTCTTGATTAGACTCAGTCCATAGACACAAGTTTTGGTAAAAGAGTGACTGCCCTATGTGGTATAGCTGAAGGATCCTTGGGGAAGCTGGCACCCTCACCTGTGACTAAAATGTCACTTCTGAAGACCGACTTCCCCTTAACTTCTTTTACAATACAAACATGCCTAAGAGAGCTAAGATGGGGTCACTGCACTGCACCGCAAATGAGTTCATCACTCTTTGCCTCCCTGAGTGAAATAGCCAAAGCTGGCTATTAGAAGTTAAAAGGCACCAAGGGTAACAGTAAGAGGCATAAAAGATCCTTCCATCATCTTCCCAATCTGTACACAGACAGGGCCCTCAGGGCCACCAACTTTAACATTTGTCTCCTGTCTCACAGTTGTCCCAGTTCAGCCACTGTTTGAACACTAGTATCAGTCTTTTCCTGCAAAATCTGGAATAGAATACTGGCTTTTGTCAAATACTTGAGTGTTAATTGATTGCAGAACTTTGTTCTTGTGAATTTTACCTTACCCTTCAATAGTTCTTTTTTTTAATTCCTTAGCAGCCCAAGTGTCCATTGGTAGATGAGTGGATAAAAACACTATGGTATATTTATGCAGTGGAATACTACTCGGCTGTTAAAAAGAAGGAACAGTATGGAGGGACCTGGAGAGTGTTATGCTAAATGAAATAAGCCAGTCAGAGAAAGGCAAATACCACATGGGTTTCACTCAGATGTAGAATCTAACGAACAAAATAAACAAACAAACAAAATAGAAACAGATTCGTAGTTACAGAGAGCAGACCAATAGCTGTTAGGGGAGGTAGTTAGAGGGACTGGGTGAAAAAGATGAAGGGATGAACAAAAAATACCCCATAGACACAGACAACAGTATGGTGATTAGCAGAGAGAAAGGGTTGGGGGGTAGAAGAGGGTAAAGGGGGGTAAATGGTGATGGAAGGAAACTTGACTTGGGGTGGTAGACACATGATACAATATACAGATGATGGATTATAGAATTATACACTTGAAATCTATACAATTTTATTAATCAATGTTTCCCCAATAAATTCAATAAAATTTTAAAATATAAAATAAAAATAACATAAAAATTTCTTAGAGGTGGCATTGATAAAGTGGGATAAGGCTTAAATTTAAAAAAACCTTGTCTTTCCTTAGTTCTAGCCGAAAGCAGAGCAAAGACAAACATTTTTATATAGACTGTTTATTTCAGAGTAATCCCAAAAAGTAGGAATAATGGGCCAGGATGGATGAAGTAATGAAGGAAGGCCAATATAAGAATTCATTACCAAGGTCACTGCTGATAATTGGGACAACAGTGCTTGTTCCTACCTTGGAACTTCTAAAGAACTTACAGGATGCCTCTCAGAATTATCTACCCAAGGGCTGACTGGAAGGTTGAACCCATTGTCCTCTGCCTCTCACCGGTTCAGGTGGCCCCAACAAGAGTGTCAATACCCCCACACTTTCCGAGCAGCATGTACCTGATTGAAGTGTGTTGTGTTAGAGCAGCCTGGAACAGAAGATGAAAGATTATATATATATGTTTGTATATGTATGTATATGTATATGTATATGTATATGTATATGTGTACTTAAGGTAAGATGTTACCACTGTGAGATAAATTTGAAGTTGACACAAAAGCTGCTATAGTCTGCTATGCCTAAAAGCAAAGGTGAAGTGAAGGTGTGAATCAGAGATTCTGATACAGTGCAAATCTGATAGCTAAACTGAAAATTAAATTTGACCATCTCTTAAAATTATGTTTTATAAAACACTGGTCTTGATGCTCTAGTACAACAGCTCATTCTAAGGCTTCTGACGAGGTTCTAACCCACAAAGAACAAGTTGCCATAAATATTGTACAGTCTCAAGCACTGATGTCAGCATGATGGCAGAGTATGAAGCCCCCAACCCTACTTCTCACAGAAGCATTGATTCAACAACAAAATGCCAACCAGTCTCCCATGTTAAAAAATCTAGGAAATAGTGAAAGGCTCTTACATGCCTGGCTAGGGTCAAACCAGCTGCATGGAAGGCTGTAGGAAAATTCATTGGAGTCCCTCTGCCTGGCACAGAACCATGGGATTGGGAGCTTCCTGGGGTGAAAAAAAGAAGACTGGACCATATGCACAATGTTCTCACTTTTCAAAAAGGGTGCCTGAGCACTGGGTTCTATTACCTGTCTCAGAGCACTAAGGGAATCCAGCACATTCTAGATACCTGGAGGCTGCTGAGAACCAAAAAGACACAGAGAACATGTGGTATAACAGGCAGATACCAGAGGAAATAAGAGCTTACAAGTCCATGAAGAAAAAAAAGAAACTGAAAAGTTTCTCTAATTAAGAATCTACATGCACACCTAAAATAAAAACAAAAACAAACTAAGCAAACAACTAGAACAGGAACAAAACCACTGAAATGGAGACCACATGGAGGGTTATCAACAGGGGAGTGGGAGGAGGAGAGAGGGGGAAAAGGTACAGAGAATAAGTAGCATAGATGGTAAGTAGAAAATAGACAAGGGAAGGGTAAGAATAGTATGGAAATGTAGAAGCCAGAGAACTTACATGTATGACACATGCACATGAACTAAGGGGAGGAATGTGGGTGGGGGGTGTGCAGGGTGTAGGGAAGTGAAGGGGGCAAATGGGACAACTGTAATAGCATAATCAATAAAATATATTTTAAAGGGAGGAAAAGAATCTATATGCACAAGTCTAGAGAAGACACATCCACAGAAAAGTTTTGAGAAGCCTCCGAATGCCCAGACAGGTCAGCTGGTGATGGTCTTTCCCTCTACAAGGGCAGTTCATAAAGGCTGGGAGAGAAGGTTGTCTTTTCAAATGTAAAAATGCCAACACAAAATTGCAAGAAACATGAAGAACCAGGAGAAAATGGCCCAATCAAATGTATAAAATAAATTTCCAGGAACTGACCTAAAAGAAATGGATGTATATGAATTACTTGATAGGGAATTCAAAATAACCATCATAAGGATGTTATTGAACTCAGGAAAATAATGAATAAACAAAATTAGAATAAACAAAAATTAGAATAAACAAAATTAGAATCAACAAACAGAAAATATAAATAGAAATATAAAAGAACAAAACAAATTTTAGAGTTAAAGATTTTATTACAGGGAGGCAACATCAAGCTTCAACAAACAAAAAAAAAAAACAGTAAATTCAAAGACAAATCATCTGAAATTATACAGTGAGAGGATCAAAAAGGAAAACAAATGAGAAAGAATAAAGAAATCTTAAGGAGTTTATGAGGCACTATCAAGAGGATGAATTATGGGAGTTTCCAAAGAGAAGAGAGTGAGAAAAGGGGAAGAACACTTACTTGAAGAAATGGTGGTTGAAAACTTCCCAAATCTGGGAAAGGTGACGAGCATTCAGATTTAAGAAACACAGTGTATTCAAATACAAGGAATTCAAAGAAGTCTATGTCATATCATAATCAAATTGTCCAAAGTCAATAACAAAGAAAAATTTTGAAAGCAGCAGCAGGGAAGCAACTAATCATGTCCAAGGGCAATCCCTTAAGACTATCAACAGCATTTTCAGCAGAAAACTTAGAGGTCAGAAGAAAGTGGGATGATATATTCAAAGTGCTCAAACAACAACAAAAAAACTGCCAACAAAAATACTCTAATCTGGCAAAACAAGTCTATCAAAAATGAAGAAGAGACAAAGACTTTCCCATATAAAAACTAAGGGAGTTAATGACCAGTAGACTTGCCTTTTAAGAAACGCTAAAAGGAGTCCTTCGAGTTGAAACAAAAAGATGTTAAACAACACAGCATATGAAAGCATAGAGCTCACTGGTAAAGGTGAATATGCAGACAAATAATGGTATGTAAGTCACTTCTATTTCTGGCAGGGAAGTGAAAAGACAAAAGTATAAAAAGTAATTATAACTATAAAAGTGTGTTAGTAGATACACAACATGAAAATATGTAATATGTGTGTTACATGACTCAATCTTTTCATCCATACTCCTAAGAACTTGGTATGTCAAGCAACAGTCAATGTGATATTCAGAGTTAAATAGGGAGTGATTTCCCTTTCCGTTATAAAGCAATAACACCCAGTTTTTGAAAGACCACACTTAGAAGCCCTTAAGCATCCTTTCTTTTTATCACATGGAAGCCAAACCTGGTGTTAGTCAACTCAACCTGATTTTGGTGCACTCCCTGACACAATGAGACCGGTGCCATTTTACTCTGCAGTCCTGTGAATTCTGATGACCTTTCTCCACATTTCAGCATCACTGCCAGCATGTGAGATAACTCCCCCATGGAAATTAGCTTATCAGATGCTGAGAATTCTACAGTGGGTTTGTCCAGTCCCACTCGAATCTTTATTTCCCATCTGTACTTGTTGTGGCCATGTGGTAACGTTTATATTACTAATAACTAGAGATTACTGATAACATCTAAAGGATTTTGAGGATGATGAAGTATCTAAAATTATTTTGATCCATAATCCTGCTTCTGGTCTCCTGTTTCTAAAGGTGGAAAGTAGAAAGAATAAGAATGGATAACAGGGGGAAGATGTAGAGGATTCAAGCAAGATCAAAATAAATTTAATATTTTTACAGCATGGTTATTTTTGGTTTGAATTATCTTTTGCTGTCTAATAGGCAGGCACAAAATAAGATGCAGGACAAAATTATCTAACTTACACCAGATGGATGGAAGAGCAGAGACCCTGAATGCGGAAAATGGCTTCTGTGTGCAAATGCCAGTTGACAAATGAAATGACTGCCACAAATGACTGCTGAATACTTGAAGTGTGCCTAGATCATCTCATTTCATTTTAATTAATCTAAATTAAATGTATAAATTGATGCTCAATTCCATTATTGGAAAACTTTCAAGTATGTTTGACACCACCTGGGCACATCAATCAACTTGTTCAACTCCTGCTTTTATGAAATATAAGTTCATCTTCCATTTTCTCTGAAAAATGGCATTCCGGAGAGTAGGTGTGGTTGGGGAGAGCAAAGGGGGAAAATTAGGACAATTGTAATAGAACAGCAATAAAAATAAAATGACATTCTGACATGCTCTAAATGTAAATACACACTAAAATTTTAAGATGTACCAAAAAAGTAAAATATAATAATTTTCATGTTAATTATATGGCAAAATGATGGCATATTTGGTTTAAACTAACTTCATTTTTTTTTATTTTTCTGTGACTTCTAGAAATTTCTTAATGTCATATGTGGCTCACATTGTGTCTGTTGATGGATTTAGAGCACAGTAACATGACAGCAGCCAACACATCCCCTTGGAGTCAGCACGCATCATGCACATAATCGACGGTTGCTAAGTGCCTGTTGTCTATGTAAAATTTATCCATGTATCAGGACAAATATGCTTGCTGTACATTCCAAAAAAATTAATTTTAAAATGAGTTCATTTTTTAGCGGAAATATTATTTTAGAGACAGGTCAGCCAATAAGAGAAATAGGGACATTTTTTTTTCTCCTCTTGTTCAGAGAACCCACAATTAATTGAGAAATGTTAAATCAAATCATCATACAATGATGATTAATTATCCTTAGTTATTACTACAACTGTACTATCCTTTTCTAGCACTTCTAGGAAATGTAAACATCTTCTTAACTAATCTTCATTTCGGTAAGTCCCAGCTCTTTCAGGAATAAAAGTCTCTGTTAGTTTTAGTTTCCTCCTTTTTTCTATGTGAAATCATCAATCAAGCTGGTGACGCTATGAGGCCATAGATATAAAGAGAAGCGAAAGCAATTTCACAATCTAATGAGATTTACAACTGAGCACTGATATATCACATTTTCCCAAGAAGTCTAAGAGATCCTCTGTAGGTATTTTTAGATTCCGCCCACCGACAAAGACTGACTGTAGCCAGATACTGCTGTACACACTCATTTCAGTTCTGGTCAGAGAATCCAAGGCCCAGTGGCTGGTCCCAAAGCTCAGGATGTCACGTGATTGTTTTATATTTTAAGGCAGTCCACCAGGGCTGCCTTGTCAATTAGGCACCATCAACACAGTACCCAGGACTCACAATACTTTTAGGGCCCCACAAATATTTTTAATTACTTTTAAAATCTGAAGAAAAAAAACCTTTCAGGTTGAAGATAATGTTTTACTGTACATTATCGACATATACATCTTTACACCAACACAGTCATAAAAACAATCTTTAACATGTTATGAAGGAAGGGGTCCACAAAGGCAAGGTGCTCAGTCATAAGGCAGCGCGGCAGGGCAGCCAGAGCAAACAAGATAAAACTGAGCGATGCAGCAGCACTCTGAATGGAGGGATCACAAGTAGACTGGCTGTAGAGGCCCTCACCGCGAGGGGAGAAACGGGAAGGAGAGAGTGTTTACAGAAGGGGCGGAGAGCCCTACCACTGATCACAGAATGCGTACAGAGCAGATACGCCAAAGGGCTGCTCCGGCAATTCCTCCTCCAGCTCTATGCCATCCTAGTGCCTTCAAGTTCACCCACATCTTCACAGAGAAGCTGGCCTCTGATACCTTGTCCTTTCCAGCCTTAGTGCTGCCCTATTTTGTCCTGGGCATCTTGACGTCTCCCGACACTAGGGCTTTGGAATGTGTAGTTAGACTCCTACGTACACCCTGGCCCGAATCTTAGTGTACGTGCAGCGGAAGCGAGCACACCTGGCCTGTTCCTTCAGCCCAGGGATGGTGTGCACCGCCGTGGCCTCTGCTTCTCTGTTACTGAGACCCTCCCTCTTACCATGCTGACGCAGATGGCCCTGGTGCCCTGTCCCGCTCTGCTCCTCAGACCCCTTTGCAGAGCTTTTACACCCTCCAGGGCTTTCAAGAAAATAACAGAAATGTATATGATACAACACAGCACCTCGGAGCCAGAGAGACGAGATTTTGAGTTACTGGCTCAGCTAAGTGGCTTTCCTGTTTGTGATGCTTGGCTTTGGACTGTGCCATGGAGACAGGGAGCGATGCTCCTAATTAACTCACCCTGACTTTTGTCGCTGGGAAGCAGGCAGCTTGCTCAGTAAGTTCTTCACTCCTGCATTGTACTATATAAAGATCCTGAACTCATATAGTCAACAAATACTCATCGATTACCTGTTGTGTGTATATGTTGTTCCAGATGCTATCAATACCAAAATGGAGTTCTTGGCCTCGGAGAATCTATACTGATATACAGAGACAGACAATAAACAAACCAGACAACAGCATGTCAGACAAGCAGATGATAACCGTTATGGAGAAAGATAATACGGAGTGAGGGAGACAGTGAATGAGGTGAGTACGATTCTTTTCTGTAAGAGTGTAAAGCAAGGTGACATTTGAACAGGCTCTTAATGTAACAAAGCAAGAAAGCCATCTATACATATTCAAGGAAAGAATCTTCTAGAGAGGAAGCAGTAAGTAGAAAAGCACTGAATTAAGGAGCGTGCTTAACATGCTTGAGGAACAGCAGGTGCTGAGGAGAATCCCTTCAGCCCAAATGCTGAAGTGGACATACTAAGCTTTCTGCCACTTGTAAGTGATGACAAAGGCCACTTGGAGTGGCAAGCAGTGAGGAGTGGACAGGGACAGGAGGCAGGCTCCATGGTCAGATGTGGAGGTGCATTTTGATTTCTACGCAACAAACAATTCCCGAAGATACTAGCCTCCAACAGAGGACCGAGTGAGAGAAGGTCACGGGTAACAAACAGCTGGTTTTGTCTGAAGAGTTGTGCGTAGTCAGCACTTCCTAGTCCCCACGTTACATGTAAGTACAACACCCCTTCAAATAAAAATAAAATTATTCTTGGACTTTCCCATCATTTTGGTTTATGTGTCCCATGCCACTTCTTCTGAATTAGTGCAGACAATTGAAAGTTACCTTTATTTGTAAAGCAGAGAAAAGCGAATTGGCTCACCAGCTGGGAAAGGGAGTATTTACAGATTATGATCTTAATGTCATTGGAGGACTAGAAGGGACCAAAATGTGTCACTTAACCCATCTGTCTGCCTGCAAGCAGGACACATCTCCACTTCTCGCAGGCAAGCAGGGCTCATGGCTGCAAGTACATCTCAGTCAATGCGCTGGGGTAAGTTTTGTGCCAAATTCTACATGCCCATCTCTTAGGGAGATTACATTGCCTGGTAATTTGACAGATTTCAAATTTCTCATCTCTACTCACTTAAAAAAAAACATAATAATATACTCAAATTAAAATGGTAATAAACATAATATAAAAATTCCCAAAGAACTCTTCCAAATGACAAAGTTAACTCTATGTTTTCTGAGTAAGTAGAAATTCTTTAGGGGTGCGTGGTTGTTACTGTCTTAGGGTTGGTAGAACTGGCCACAAATTATATTTGGATTAAAATCTGTGAGAGGCAGGAAGCTCCTTTCCTGTTAGTAAGGCTGAGCAAAGTGCACCTTATTCTAAGCTTTGCTGTGTTCCTGGCTCACATTTACTCCACCATTTCACTGCGCTTTCTCTTGTGCTGCCCGGTGGTGGGTGATGATACATTTTTCCCTCCTGCATCTGTTTTTCCTCCAACTCTCTCTTAAGTTTCGGTACAACTTTCGTTTCCTCCTGTGACATTCCTCCTCTCCATTGTTTCTGTGCGGTGTGTCACTATGCTGCGTCTTTCCATTTTTGTTTTTACGTACTTTGAAAAATGTTCTATTTGTTGTTTCCTTTCAATTTATTTATTTATTTTATTTATTTATTTTTATTTTTTTTTTGCCATTGCTTTTCAGGCTCCTACTTTCTCTCCTGCCCTGGGGAACGCAAGGCTCGTGCCGTTTTGAAATACAACCAGAGCTCCAGGACTCTCCCATTCTAGGATGAAGCCTTGGGCTGTCTGTTGGTGAAATAATTACGGAAGTTGGCCAAAGTGGCAGAAGAGAGAACATTCAAGTCCTGGGTCTTAAGTTACCCACCGAGTTACAAAGTTCAGAAGTGCTGAAGTTACACCAGCGCACACAGTCATTCTGCAATTTCACTGCACCATCTATGGAGAAAATAAGGGGTAGCAACAATATTAACAAAGTATCTGAGGATGAGAGAAAATCGTACTTCCATTTTAAAATCTACTCTATGAGTTTTAGGCGGCATTTTCACAACTGTTGATTTAGGAAAAAATGTGAGCTTTGACTGAGGTGGCAGTCTGGTCAGCAGCACTGTATCGGGCAGAACCAGCAGAGGCCCGGCGGGTCGGACGGACCCGTTAGCCCCTAGGAGCGCAGGCAGACCCCAGCCCAGCTCACCTCTTCGCTGCCTTGTTAGTGTTCCTTATTTAACACACCTGTAATCTCAGAACTGATCCAATTATACACGGCTTGTCACCACGCGTTTCTTCTCAACTCCCTAAGTCAAATTAGTGGTCTCGTGAACTAGAAAGTTAAATCGATAGACAAATCATGGTGTATTTCTAAATCTTCATTTAAAAATATTTTCACTACTATCTAGATATGACACTGTCTAGTTTCATCATATAAGGAAATGTTATCAGAAGCATTAAACTCTAAATAATCAAATCATTAAACTTTCTAAATAATTATTAGAAAATTTATATTTTATTCTAAAATAATAGCCCTGGTATTCTCTTCTCTAATTTGGTCTCATAGTCCTTTTCTTGGGACTTTCTAATTCTAAACAACATATTTGAGTTTGTGAAATCAGACTCATTTCCACACAACAAATAAATTTAAGTCAGTAATATTTGGATTATGTGAATAAGGTTTTTAAATCTTGTTAGGCAAAATCTCTGACAAAACTACTTGAATGTTGAAATTTGGGGAAACTTCATAGCCAATTTTCTACTTTTCTCCCCTAGTCAGAAACATTTATATTTTCTATGTGTATGATTTTAGGCAAGTTACATAACCCCTGTGCTTCGGTGCATCAGAAGAGATTATTTTATGATTCCGTGATACTAGGACTTTAAAATGTACACAGAAGTTTCATAGAATGGTGAGAATGAGAAAAGCACATTAAACATTTCCTATCCATGGACAAGCTTAAAATGCTAAGCTTCAAATCAAGCTTAACATCACAACTAGCAAAAATTCATTGCCGGTGTCAGAGAGGCAGTCACTGGGAAAAGCTGGGCTTCCTGTACATGTCCGCCACAGACGGGAGTGCCTGGCTCCCTCCACCTTCCCCTGTTCTCTGCGGCCACCCCGGGCCTCTCGGGTGTTTAATGTTACTGATATGATAAAAAGTGAAAAGTCCTAGAAATATTATCTAAAAGGCTGGGGATCCTTGGGGGAAATGAGTGAACTCTCTAGAGATTTCCAGCAGCGAAAACTTCAACAATTCACCCATAACCCTCATCCACCCATACCACTCTCCTTCTCCTCTGAAGCCTCCAGCCCTTCAGAACCTCAGTTCCAAGCCACGAGGAGAGGCAGTCTGTGGGTGCAGCTGGAAGCCCACACTCTCGAAGACCAGGGACCAAATCTCCACGTTACCAGTTTTCATAAACCCCAGGCCACCTTCTGACTTATCTTGAAAACTGCTGACCTCAGCTGAAGATATACCAGCATTGACCATCCCTTACAAACCTCTTGAAATACTTTCTAAACAACAACCAAAAAAAAAGCATAAGAGTTTCATTTTTAAAAACTAGTTATTTTTGAACTTCTGGTTATTTTAAATTTGCCCCATGTATTACAGATTCATGTTGTCTCAGAGTAATACATGATTTCCTTCCCTTGAAAAAAGCAGAAGAGCGTCCTTGGCAAACTGTGTCATTGTGTAAACTTGCCAATGAGCTATTTTGCATCTCTTTACGCAGTCTGATTTGCCAATAGCCAATCGCAGCCATCGCCAAATTACCTCCATTCTAGCAGCGTCGTCGTAACACCTGGCGCCTGATGGCATCACTCCTCTGGGATTCGTCATGCTGCAAGCATGTCACATGGTTCCCCTCCCCCGGTCACGTACACGCATTCGTTTTTCCAGGCTCTCACGCCCGCATCACACGGACTGGGGTCCCAGCCTCCACTATATGTGAAGCCTGCAACTCCAGAACAGCCAGGCCGAGGACAGCGTGTTCCATCTTTACAATCAAATACAGATTTCCTATTAAGAGGAAAATTCTCTATTTCAAAAGATTTAATAGTAAGGTCCCTTAAAAATAATTCCAGATGGCTAAGTTTTAGGACTGAAAAATACTACAAGGCATATTTTTGCTTGATGGTAATTTGAATGAATTCTCAGACACTACAGGTCTTACCTCTTCAGGTTTCCTTTTCAGAGATAGGTTGGGTTTAGGAGTTCAACCGCATGTTTTACACTATTTATTTCAGTATATTTGTAACCTATTCCAAATGACCTCACTCTTATCAACCCATTTTTGGTGATTGATTATGCAAAACAAGTTGCTATTTTCCTACAGTGTTTTGATACTTTAGTATCAGCTTGGCCATCTTTTCCCATTCCCTTGCAACCTCACCCTCTCTCTTTGATGTCTGTCTCCTCAAATTAAAAATAAACTTCATTGAGCTTAATGGCTTATTACATCAAGAGGGAAAAAATGCAAGCACAACAGCAATTACGTACCTAACCTTTCACTGAAATGAATATTTCCAAGATAAACACCAGTGAGCAAGTGTGGCCCAACAGCCTATAGCGAGCTCCAGTGCGATGCAATAGCGATGCTTTTATTGCCCCCGCATCACACTTCCCGGTAAGTGTTTCCAAACAGTGTCTGCATGCCGTGTGAGTGCACGGCTTTCTGCAATATTCCAGTAACTGAGTCATGGGATGAAGTCCTCCGCCCCCGGCGCTGGGGGTGGAGGCCCCATGACTGTGCCACCTTAATTGCTGCTTTGGGTGGCTCTCAGAGACCACCTCTGCCCTAGAATTAAAGGTCCACAGGAATGATTTTCAAGCTTTATTATCTCATGGCACATATAAACTAATTGCTAAAATCCTGTGGCACACCAAAAATATATATTTTTTGCCAATCTCACAAAAAATGGGTATAATTTTGATTCATTCACATTGGACGGCTATTGTTGGACTGGCTGTTGTCATTTTTTCAGTTGACAATCTAAGGGGAAAGAGGTCCATGCCCCTGACTAAATAGTCAGGTGTTGCATGTTTTAAAAATTCTTGCAGCGCAGGGATTGAAAATTGCTGATCTACGGTATGACAGATATGATGGCTAAAATTTTGGGAGAGGGGCATGTGACAAACTATGGAATATAACAAATGTTTATCATTCTTTCAGGATATTATTTTGGGATGACCACTTGGAATGAAGTACCTAGATGTCTGTAACATGGACATAGAAATGATGCAAGGAAAATATAGAAGAAAAACTTTGTGTGCATCTCAACGTGCTTTCTGACACCTAACGAATACATTCTTCATCCCATGTACGTTAAGCATCCTAGGATCCACCTCATTTTTAAACTAATTTTATGGTGAGGCCAGCACATTTCCTTCAAAGGCTTGGCTGACCCTGGCACGTGCCCCTGTGAAGCCCTCTAGGCTTTTCGGTGCGTCTTCATCACGGAACCACCTGTCCTCCACGGGCCTGCAGAAGCCGACTCACGAGCCCCGTTCTCCTCTTTCTAGCACAGCGTGAACTGTTAGACTCCTCTGCCTAGGCCAGGAAAACCAGATTGCCAGTCAGTCTGGGTGCTTCTCACAGCTTTGCTTGTTAAAGGGACTATAGATTTAACATAATAAACCTCTTTGAGAACAAATGAACTTCAGTTTCTTCATACCACAAAGAAAATAATATTTTTCCCATATTTAATATAATCCTGGCCTGCCGAAACCTCACCACAACCTAGAATGCACAGTTTTTCAGAGCTGCCCCGCCTCTCTGTGGCATGGGGTAAGCACCTAAAAACATTTGTTGGATGAGCAAAAGAATAAGGAATGGAATGTTCTGTTTGGTGCGCCATTTCCTAAATTACCTGGTTAACTGCAAAGAGGGGTACGGTGAGAACTATAAATCTCCTACTCCAACACTGTCTCCTAGAATTTGTGAAATAAATAATAATCTACAACTGCACCACACGTTTGCAGTTTATGAGGAGTGGCTGTAGAATGTTGGCCTGTTTAAACCAGACTAACGAGTGATTACATCTAAGGTTCTGGGCACCCCGAAAATACCGTGATTGGGGCCACAATGTCAACAACACGCCCTCCACAACTTCCCTCTGTTTGTAGAGCTACACAGGGAGGGTAGCCCTTGGTCCTGCTTTCTATAGGGGCCCACGGAGAGGTTCATCATACTGGGGCCATTCGCCACCCATCCCTTTCAGGCTACATCAGTTTCTCCAGGTTCTGGGGAGTCTGAATTACATCACCATATGGTTTGCAGGGGAATCTGGAAGTGAAGTGAGTAGCCTGCTTAGCACTTTTCCTCCTTTGCTGTGTAGCCTAGTCTCCTCCCACTGTGCAAAGAGTACATGGCTGTGTGGGCAGGAAATGGAGTAAGTGTGTCCCAGAGCCCAAGACAGCTGATGGCTCTGGCCGGAAAGGACTACATACTTGTTTAAATGGCTTTTGTGTAGCCGCTGGGTAAGGGTTGGGTTTTTTCAGTGGGTTCTTTTTCTTTTTTGGCATAAATTCAAAATGACTATTTAATCCAAGTTAAAATAGAAAATTTGCAGGTATACTCATTGCAAAACAAATAGGCTTTTTCCATGGTTTGTCATAAATGATTTAAATATGTCTCTATCTCATTAGAGCTTCTATGGACAAAAATACCTAAAACTAAACATTAATAAATTTCCTTCTAGCACCTTGTTGTTGTAAATCACACTTCCGCAGAGTTGGGATTAAAAAAATAAAAGTAGGAGATAGAAAGCTCGATTTTGCTGAGATATAGCTCCGAAATCCCTGATAATAAATAACCAATAAATGTTCGAAGCATTCTGAATGTGGTACCCAGTAAGCTCCGCATGAGACAAACCATCTCCCTGTGTAGGGTCCACAACCTCTCATTCTACTGAAAAGAATCTCTTTGATAATACTTTGAAATACTTCATATTCACAAGTAGTTTTGAATGCTTGCTATAAAAGAAATAAACAAGAAAGGCACTGTGTTCATGAGAGTCTCACAGCTTCTTGAGGAAATAAGAGTTATATATATGGAACCATTAAAAATGAAACAAAGAAGTTTTTAGTAAGTACATATAATAAATAACATTCAGGGTAATTTACAATCATCCTCCCATTTCTCGTCACCAAATGTCCTGATTCTGCACCAAAAGACCCAGGGACCTGCCTGGACAAGACCAAACTGTCTCAGGAAGATATGCAGGGTGGCTATGGGTTGGGACAGAGGAGCCATGTTAATAAATATCATACCGCCCCGACCAGTGTGGCTCAGTTGCTTGTGTGTCTTCCTGCACAGCAAAGGGTCTGGGTTCTGTTCCCTGTCCAGGCACCTGCAAAAGGCAACCAATCGATGTTTCTCTCCCTCTCTTTCTCCCTCCCTCCTCCCCTCTCTCCCCCCTCCTTCTCTCTCTCCCTCCCTTCTTCTCTCTCTAAAAATAAACAAAATCTTTAAAACTGAATAAAGGAATGAATAAAAGAATAGATGAATAAACACTGTGCCATTCTTATGCACATTTGTGTAAGAAAGAGTGAACCAAAGGGACATCAGTGTCGTGGAATATGCTGTAGACATCTGAGCAGAAAAAAATATTTAAGGATGTGGAACAGAAAAAAACAGTGGGAAGATCAAGGCAGAGGTGGGAGTGAGGAATTTTGAAAAATGGCAGTTATTAGATAGTAACAATTGTCCTTTATTGAGGAATGTACACTTACTAGTCCTCTAGGCAGGTTAGGCTTAACTATTGCCATAACTTTCAGAGTTTGGAATTCTTTACTTAAATTTAGCTGAGGAAGAAACCAAAACTCCAGGGTGGAAGTGACCTTTCCAAGGTTCCCAGCTAGGACACAGTGCATAAGCACTGAGATTCAATTGGACCCAACTGCATCTTAAAGTTTCTCCACTCTGCCAACAGTTTGTCCAGACTCACCTACATGGGCCTTGACCCGGTGAGATGCACCCATGCCTCAAATGCAGCAGACGTCCCAGGGAGAGATGCAGTGAAGCAAACCTCCAGCAAATGTTCTGTGAGATTCCTGTCAAGGCGAGGTACCATGCTAGACGCTAGACATACATGAATGAGCGAGGAGGCAGAGTTCAGCCCTGCCTGTCTCACGGGGAGTCCTGAACCTGACCGGAAGCAGATGGGTGCTAGGAAGAGGGACTCCAGGCTCCACATCTCACACATCACTGACCTGCTTTCCTTAAGATGTCAAACGCAGCCATTAGAAGGTGAAGTTACACAAGGTGAGTTAAGATCACAAACAATACCAATTTTAAGAAGCTGGAACATACAGATGGCCAATAGACACATGAAAAGATGCTCAAGGTCACTAATCACCAGAGAAATGCAAATGAAAACCACAATGAGATATGGCTTCAAACCTGTCGGAATGGCTATCATCAGTAAATCTACAAACAACAAGTGCTGACGAGGATGTGGAGAAAGGGGAACACTTTTGCACTGTTGGTAGGAATGCAGACTGGTGCAGCCACCACAGAAAATGGTATGGAGCTCCCTCAAAACATTAAAAATGGAACTGCCTTTTGACTGAGAAATCCCACTTCTGGGAATATATCCAAAGAAACCCAAAGCACTAATTTGAAAGAATACATACACTCCCATATTTTTTTGCAGCATTATTTACAATTGCCAACCTTTGGAAGCAGCCTGAGTGTCCATTAGTAGATGAGTAGATAAAAAAAAAAAAAAAAGCTGTGATACATTTACACCAAGGAATACTACTCAGCCGTAAAACAAAGAAAATATAACCCTTTGCAACAGCATGGAGGGACCTGGAGAACATTATGCTAAGTGAAATAAGCCAGTCAGAGAAAAGCAAATACCATATGACTTCACTCAAATGTGGAATCTAATGGACAAAATTAACTAAAAATCACAAAAGAGACAGACTCACAGATAGAGAGCAGGTGGACAGCTCTGGAAGGAAGGGTTGGGGGTGGAGGGATTGAGCAAAAACTAGAAAGAAGTCATGGATGTGGACAACAGTGTGGTAATTGTGGGAGGGGGAGATGGGTAGCAATGGAAAAAATA
This sequence comes from Anoura caudifer, assembly GCA_004027475.1. Taxonomy (NCBI): domain Eukaryota; kingdom Metazoa; phylum Chordata; class Mammalia; order Chiroptera; family Phyllostomidae; genus Anoura; species Anoura caudifer. The sequence continues at coordinate 266,408 of PVKU01000312.1, read as the reverse complement.
TGATAAAAAGTAAACCATTAAAAAACAAACAAATGAATGGACAAGCAGATGGAGTGAAAGGTGTGACACAGAAATAGCAGAATGCAATAATAATGAGATAACAATCAAGATTCACTGAGGAATCGCTCGGTGCCAAACATGCTTTCAAACACAACATGGCGTAGCTCATTCACTATAGAAAGGATGAGAGCCGTTTGAAAGCTAAGGGCAAGGAGACCCATTGCAGCAAACTGACTATCTTCTCAAATCTCCACCCAATTTTTTTTTTACCAAATTTGTTGGGTGTGACACCAGTGAATGCAATTATGTAAGATTCAAGGGTACAATTCTACAACACCTCATGTGCACTTTTAACCTTAAGAAACGGCAGGCCTTGGTCTCATGTTCTTCAAGATCTACATATGACCTATACCAAAATTACCATTTGGCAGGCAATTTTCAGATTTGAGATGAATAACAATTTTTTAAAAGATCAGAAAATTTCACTCAAAGCCAATTCATTCACTGTCAGGACAATATTTTGCAGCCAGCTGATGCGGTCAGGTCCGTAAGGATGTTACCTTTTCCAAGTCGCAACCTGTTCTCGTTAGAATGGAGTTGTCCTTCTGAATGATTACGTCTCCAGTCCAAGCCTGTGCTAGGTACTAATTTATACGCCTTTTTAATATTCAGAATAAAGCATTGACTTCTCCACATTTATGCCTGACATCTGAACTGCATGTCCTGCTTTGCAGTCAAGGGTATGGGATGCCAGCATGTCAGGATCCTCGGTGGCCCTAGGTGAAACGGAATGTCAGCAGATCATATCAGACAGCTCAGTGGGAAAATGGCACAAGATGCAAACAGCCTCTCAACAAAGAGTAACGTCCCAATGGCTTATAAACATATGAAGAAATATTCAGCTCCACTAATAGTTGGGGAAATAGAAAATAAATCTATCATAAGATACTGCCTCGTACCTACTAAGGTGGCTAAAATGAAAGAGTGTCAATCCCAAGTGTTGACGAAGATGTGAAGCAAATCGAGCTCTCACGCACTGGTGGCAGGAACTAAAACTGACATACTGCTTGGCGGTGTCAATTAAAATGGAATGCATGTATATACTATAGTGCAACAATTCTAGTTTTATATATATATACATATATATATATCTCAAACAAAAATATATACATATACCTCAAAAGGACATCTTACAGAAATTCCCATAGCAGCACCATTTATAAAAGCCATCATAAACAAATCAACAAACAGTAAGTGCTGGCGAGGTTGTGGAGAAAAGGGAACCCTAGTGCACTATTGTTGGGATTGCAGACTGGTGCGGAGATGATGGAAAACAGTATGGAATTTCCTCAGAAAAACTAAAAATGGAACTTCCTCTTGACCCAGCAATTCCATTGCTGGGATTACACCCTAAGAGCCCTGAAACACCAATTGAAAAGAACGTATGCACACCTATGTTCATAGCAGCACAATTTACAATAGCCAAGTGCTGGAAGCAACCTAAGTGTCCATCAGTAAATGAGTGGATAAAAAAACTATGGTACATTTACACAATGGAGTACTACGCAGCAGAAATGAATAAGAATCGCCTAAATGAATAAGAATTCCTGACAGCATGGATGGAATTAGAGAACATTATGCTAAGTGAAATAAGCCAGGCAGTGAGGGACAAATACCATATGATCTCACCTATAAGTGGAACGTAATAAAAAAAACCAACAAGCAAGCAAAATATAACCAGAGATGTGGAAATAAAGAACAAACTGACAGTAACCAGAGGGTAGGGGTAGAAGGAGGGCAATAATGGGGGAAAGAAGGGAAAGGTCATCGAGGAACACATATAAAAGACCCATGCACAAAGCCAAAGCAGGGAAACAGTTAGGGTGGGAGGTGAGTGTGGCTGGGGAGGGGGAAAGTGGTGGTGGGAAAATGGAGACACATGTATTTGAACAATAATAAAAAGAAAAACAAGCCACTAGCTGGAAACCACCCATATGTTCATCAACAACAAATGTACAAACAAGTTCCATTATATTCATATAATGGAAAACTACACTGCAATGAAAAAGAATGATTTAAAACTACACTCAAAAAATTTGAATGAACCTCAGAAACATAATATTGAGAGAAAGAAGTCAGACCCAGAAGGCTATGCAGTACCTGACTCCTTTCATGGAAAGTTCACACAAGCAAAACTAGTACATATTGCCTGAGGGAGTGGTAGGTGTTGGGTGGAGGGAGGAAAGGGGGGAAATTGGGACAACTGTAACCGAATAATCAATAAAATATCATTTTAAAAAATAGCCATGGCTGGTGTGGCTCAGTGGATTGAGCGCCAGCCTGCAAACGAAAGGGTTGCCAGTTCGATTCCCAGTCAGGGCACATGCCTGGGTTGCAGGCCAGGTCCCCAGTAGGGGGCGCATGGGAGGCAACCACACGCTGATATTTCTCTTCCTCTCTTTCACCCTCCCTTCTCCCCCTCTAAAAATAAATAAATAAATAAATAAAATCTTTGGGGTATACAGGGTGGAGGGGAATAAAGGGAAGAAAAAAGTGGGACAACTGTAACAACGTAATCAATAAAATATATTTAAAAAGACAAAAAAAAGGAAATGACTAGTGGTTATTGTGGGAAGGGAGACCATGACTGTAAGCAGGCACAACAAGGGCATCTCAGGGCCGCAGCTAACCTGTTTTTAACGATCTAGGGGCTTGTCACATAGGTGTGTTTCCTCTGCAAAAACGTCGTTCAGATTTGTATTTATTATCTGTGCACGTATGTTGTTTTTGGCATAGAGGTTATACTTTATTAAAACTTTACCCAACAGGCAGGAGGTGGGCAGAGACGTATGAATATGATATATGAATATATATTTCTGTCATCAGCAAAATTGCTGCTAATATTAATTCCTCTAAATAAGTTCCATGTAGTAAATTCCTCTTAGAATATGTCATAAGAAAAATGTTTATCTCGCCTGAATACCTTTATGCTGCATTTATTAGGAAGCTCAGAGCTGACCTGAGCACTTCAATGTAATTGTTTTTAAACCAAAGTTCTGTACCACTTCTAACTCTCCAATTCAATATTTATGTTATTGTCCCTTAATCCATTTTTGAATTATTCCATCATTCTTATGGCTATTGAAGGCGCTAACATACTCAAAAAGTTTCTGGAATTTATAAAGTTATAAAAATTCATGCTTGAGAATAGTAAGTATAGACTAGTGATCAAATACAGCCTCCAAAATTATGAGATAAATTTATAGGTAGATATTTCATTTAACTTTTAGTAAACTCTTTATAAATTTTCCTATAATTTTAAGTAAAAAATCTACTAATCATAAATCCAAGTGAATATTTTTGATGTATTAATGCAAATATTGAAGCTAAGTAGACGATTCCGACACAGCCATTTTAGTGGGCTGTCTCATGCTGAGCAGGTCCCTTAGTGGGTGCAGAAGAGTGGAAAGTTTACATCATCTTCATCACGGAAAGCTCTCTATAAAACCCACCCAGACATCCTTCAAACAAGAGGAAATGTACTACAACGAAAGACCCTACATGTGTAAAGGACACGTGGACAAAGCCAAAGTGGAGCAGGATCAGGGTGGGAGGTGGGGACGGCTGGGAAGGGGGGAAAGTGGAGACAACTGTACTTGAACAACAATTAAAAAAAGAACCTGAATGCACTGCCCAATTCACTCATTATATGAAAAATAAAAACAAACAGAACAACACTAGTGGTGGCAAACCAATGAAGATGTTATTTAATGAGTTTCCTATAAGCTACAAAAAAAAGGAAAATAGGGGAGGAATTATGTGGAACAGAGGTGTGTATAATATGAATGGACCTTGCTTTCCTAATGTTCGTAAAAACAAATAAATGTCAAATTGTGTGACTAATAAAAATAAAGGAACATCAAATATTTGGGAAAAGGGTTGTTTCACAAAGAATATCCAAGTTAACTTTCAAGTATTAATAACCTGGGCTTCCCAAAGAGGTTGTTTTGTTAGGTTGATGTTGTTATTGTTATTTAAAAAGTAGTATGATATACTTTCTCCATTAAGCAAAACAACCTTATGTTTCCATATCCTGTCCTTTCTGGTAAATATCCCACCAAATTCCATTAATGACCCTTTTTTTATTCCCTTAACTTGGTAGATTGGGTTTCTTTTTTCTATTTTCCCATCTCTTGCTCACTAAATAATATTTCTAAAATTACAGCAAGTACTTAATAACAGTCAACCATACTGAGTGGCAGCGTAGGTCAGGCATGCTTCCAAACACATTACATCTAATTATCTATTTGATGCTCAGAATAACCTGATGGGGTGGGTGCTGTCATCACCCCATTGTAGAGATGAAAAAACAAAGGCACAGAGGGTTTATGTTATACCCCAAGGTTAACCCAGCTGATGTGTTAACTATCAAATCCAGTGACAAGAATGCCATGCAGGTTAATCATTCACCATACAATGAAATGAGTATGTAAAGCACACAAATTCAAAGATTACATCTTTAAAGATACTTTCCAACAAGATGAAATTATTTAACTCAGTGTTACCTTCTTCCAAATTACCACTATTCACATAATAACAATTTACACGGAAAGTAATACAGAAGTCGTTCCTAACTATGTTGATACCTTGGAAAAGAATTCAGGCATTTCACTTTGAATACTACATCAGCTGAAAGGTTTCCCTTAAGTAAGGGTGAATATGGTCAAACTAATATTGTAAAGTGTCGTGTCCAACATGAGAAGAGACTGAGAAACATCGTCAAGTATCCTCAGAAACCAATTTACTCTGCAAGGATCTCCCCATCAATGGAATCAGTAGCAATTTGTTGGTAATCAAATGAGTAGACAAATAATATAAAATCGGGTAGGTGTCCTCTGTCTAAAAAAGAAGAAACACAGACTGTCTGAATATCACTCTTAGAATTCCTCTTCTTCACAATCAAAATTTTTTTTATTGCACGTGGTCTTTTTTGAAATAACTTACTAAAGAAGATGGTCAAGGTAACATGAGCAGACCTTCAGGAAGATTTTAGATAAAGCTTGGAAGGAATGATGGGGACTTATCCTTGGAAACAGAGACCATAGCAAGAGGTGATGGTGTGTGCAGGGTGTACACACAAAGACCAATAGTGAAAGAAAAGCAAAACATTACAAGGTTGAGCAATTCATTCTAAAAAGATGATAGTTTAACTTTTAATTAAAATAATAAAAATGGTGAAGTAAAATGCAAGTTTAGAAGAAATCATTTGTGAAACATACACCTAAAAAGTATCATATTGTTTGGAAGACGATAATAACTTACAAATGCACACTGTGAACCCTAGCGTAACCAATAAGCAAATAAAACAAAGAGGTCAGAGAAAAGATAAAATGCAATGCTAAAAATAAACTCAATACATAAAAAGAAAATAAAGGAGGAAAGAAGAGGCAAGTGAACAAACAACGTATAAAACAAAAGAAAAAAATAAGAACATAGTAGATTTAAAGCCAATATAAAAAATTAGATTCAAAGCAAATGGTTTGAATATCTGCATTTAACAAGAATAACTGTCCCTGTTCAGAGACAGTAAGACCATATACATCAGCAACTACAAGTAATGCACATGAACTGTTAGTCCGAGTAAGTGAAATTACCCAGGCAGTAGGATGCAGGGTCAATCTAGGAAAATCTATTGTATTTTAATTGTATATATTTAGCATCTACAGGCCTGAAATATTTAGGGATAAAGTTTTGAAAACATGTGCAAGAGCTGTCCACTGAAAGCTACAAAACATTACTGAGAGAACTTAAAGACCTGACTAAATGGAGCGGCGGTACACCATGATCGTGAATGAAAACACCGAAGATTGTTAAGATGCCAGTTCACAAACTGATGTGCAAATTCAGCACAATATCATTCAAAATTCCAGGAGGGTTGCATTTTTAGGATTTTTCCTTGTTGTTGTTGTTTGATTGTTTCACTTGGGTTTTTTCCAATAGTAATCAAAAGTTGATTTTAGAATTCATATGGAAATACAATGTACCTGGATTAACCAAAGAATTTTTTTAAATAAACAAAAATAAAGATTTCCATGATCTGATTTCAAGACTTACTGTTAAGTTATAGTATTAGAGCAATGCAGTATTAGCACAAAGATAGAAAAATTGATCACTAAACAAAATAAAGAGTTCAGAAATGACCCACAAAAAGAGATTAATGGATTTTCAAACACACACCAAAATAATTCAATGGGAGGAAGGTAGTCTTCAACAACTGGTGCTAAAACAATTGGATATCTATGTTTGTTTGTTTTTTAAAGAGTTTTAGCCCTTACTTACCTCCTAACATACATAAAAAAATAGGTTTTAAAACAATGGATCATAGGCCTAAACATAAATGTCCAAAATGTAAAACTTCTAAAATAACATATAAATTAAAATATTCTTAAACACTAGGTTAATCAAAAATTCCTTAAACAAAACAAAATATCCACACACATACAAGTGAAATGTTCACAAGTGAATCATAAAGATAAAGAGCAATAAACTAAACTTTAGCAAATTTTAAAAAATAGTATTCTTGAAAAATGCCATTAAGAAGTTGAGCAAAAAGGAACAAGGACTCATGGACATGGACAACAGTGTGGTGATTGTGGGGTGAAGGGCAGAAGGGAGGCATAAGGAGACTAAGTGGTAATGGGAAAAAATAAAAATCATAAGAAGAAAAAAAAAGAAAATGAAAAGGCAAGCCACAAACAGGGAAAAAAATATTCCCAATTTTTCCAACAAAGGACATTTATCCAGAACACAAAAAGAACTCTTGAAACTCAATAATTAAAAGACAGTCTATTTTTTAATTTGGCAAACGACAAACAAACCCATCATTAGACAATATACACAAATGGCCAATAACCATATGAAAAGACACTTCATTATCATTAGTCATCCGCAAAACATAAACTTACAATGAGCTTGCTTTAGACACTCATAGAAGGTTAAAATCAAAAAGGGCGATAACAAGTGTTGGCAAGGAAATGGAGCACTGGAGCGCTCACAGGTGGATGACGAAATGTAGAATGGCGGTGTGTTTACTTTGGAGGGCATTTTGGCAGTTTTGTGTAAGGTGAAACATTTACCACGTGCATGAAACATGCTACTCATATATATACTCACCAAGAGAAATGGAAGCATGGATATGCCAAGAGACTTAACACAAATATTCATAATAGCCCAAATCTGGAAACAATCCAAATGTCCAACAACATGTGAATAGATAAATAAAAGGTAGTCTGTTCTCAGAATGGAATACTATTCCACCATTAAGGAAACAGACTACTGATACACATAAGGTATACAAATCTCAAAAAACAAAACGCTGAGCAAAAGAAGAAACCAGAGTACATACTGTAGAATTCTGGTTTAATGAAGCGGTAAAGGAAGCAAATCTAATGGACAGTGGTACACAGCAGGTCAGCAGTTGTCCAGGTCCAGTGGGGTAGTGACTGACCACAAAGGGGACGAGAAAAAAATCTGGAAATGGAAACATTCTATATTTTCAGTGGAGCGGTGGTCACACAGGCATGCATGTGGTTAAACTCATCTGAATGCACGTGTAACACTAGTTCAATTTATTACACAGGGTCTGGCATACATGAGGCCTGCTTGAGTGTGGTTGGTGGGGTGTGTGAATGTCTCACATGACAGGGACAGCAATGTGGACATTCCACCCAAAATGCCACAGCGTGTGCTTGAGTGCGATTGTTACATTATCCAATTACATGCTTACGATTTTGTAATAAAAGATTTTGTAATAAAAAGGGGCATTATTTGTGCCAGACCTTGTGTGTATGTATCAATAAAGTTGATTTAAAAGGAAAATGTGTATCACATATATAAATGGTAAAATAAACAGGGATGAATCTGGGTATTAGCTCAAATAGCCCAGATAATCTAACCGAAATCATTCACCATCCACTTAATCAACATTGTAATTTATATATGTCAACTTGATTAAGTTGACATTATTTTCACAGAAATCTTTTGACTATATGGTCCTGAGTTAGACTTGGCAAAAAGAGGAATTTGCATGAGACCTGGAAGCCGCAAGCGATGCAGCAGCCTTACTTTCTAAGTTGCTGTGGTTAGTTGCAGTGATAGCCTCAGATTCTGCAACTTAGAATGGGTTCTAAATTGGCTTCGTTCCCTTCCCTCCACATCCAGCTCCTCCTGCCAACTGCAGACAACTGGTGGCTCTAAGGGGTCAGGAGCACCAGCAGACACTGGGTGTGAGACCACAGAGATGGGCTCCACAGCGGCTCCCTTCCCTCCTCCCCACACACTTTTGCCTTTCCTTTGCTATATGATTTAGGCATCTGGACATGTTTGATTTCCAGCATGATTTCTTCGGGGATCATCCAACTTCTCTCGACCTTAATTGCTCAATTCTTCTTACAAGTGTATATAAGGTCCAGTTCCTATAATGAATCTATTATGATGGGGTAGCACAGTTTCTCTGTAAAAGGTCAGAGAGAAAATAACTTCAGGCTTTTTAAGCCAGGAAGCAAAATCAAGGATGTTACTTAGGTACTCATGTAACAAGAAACAAATTCCTACAAATATTTATGGGTGAAATTCAATATAAAATAATCATAATAGAGTAAAATTTTTATAATACATATCTACTAATTAGAAGAATAAAATTTCTTTTTCTGGTGGGGAATAATATTATTTTCAATTGGGATTCAAAATTAGTGTTCCCTATCCCCTGAACACTTAATATTATTTTATTATTTGATTGTTGTTCAAGTACAGTTGTCTGCATTTTCCCTGCACCACTCCCCCCTCACAACTCCCCCTGACCCCAGCCCTCCCAACTCCCTCCCCTGATTCCAATCCCCTTGGGGGTTTTTTTGCCCATGTGTCCTTTATAGTGTGAACACATAATATTATTTGAGCATATTCATAAGGCATTTGTAGGAATATATTTGATTCTTGCCTCAATATTTACCCTTTAGCATGTTGTTAAATTGCAGATTAATTACTTTCAATTGAGGAACAGGCGAAAGCCCCACAATTGCTGGGTTAAATGGAATTTGAAATATGGAAATTTTTTTTGCATTCACATCTAAAAAGTGTTTGCTGGGAATGAAGAAAATATTTGCAAAACACATATCTAATAAGGACATATTTAAAATATATAAAGAATTCCTATACTCAAAAAAACCCCAGAAAACCTTAATCCCAATTTAAAAAATGAGCAAAGGATTTGAATAAATATATCTGCTCAGAAGATATGCAAAGGACCAATAAACACATACAGAGATTCAGCATCACCAACCATTAGGGATATTCACATCAAAATAACAGTAAGATACCACTTCACACCCTTTAAGATGTGAAGCTAATTAGGAAACTAATTTCTAGAGCTATGCAGTGTGCAAAAATACTGAGTGAGGTCAGTTCTTCAGAAAAATTTCACTGTCTTCTTGAGCTCAAAACAAAATCACAGTTCACCTTCAGCATTGCTAAGCTATTACGTGGCTGTGTGCTAGAACAAGTTAGAATACCCAGCTTCTACTTCAGGCAAAAATTCATGGAACTGACTATGGTTGAGTCTATAAAAGCTACCGAAGTTTACTATTGATGACACAGGTTCAAAACCCTGTGATAAATTCAAGAATTTTCAAGAAGTGCCTCTGGGAAATATTAGAATAAATAAGCAGAGACTTTAAACACCTTGTATTTTCATAAGCTGTGCCCGCTTGTCCAGCTAAGTCTTTCTCTGCTCCCCACACGTCACATCACTGGTAGTAGTGATACATATGAGCAGGTTCCACCGCAGGTTGTACTAAATTAGTGTTTTCTTCACTTCTTTCAAAGTATTGTTACCTGTAGCTGTTCCACACAGACCGTCCTGGGAAGCTAACTCTTCCGTCAATGCAGACTTGGCATTGACTCCAAAGAAACAGCAACCGAGCAGCATCAGTAACCTGCATTGATTCATTAAGAGCCAAAGAAAAACACTCAGAATCCTTCGCTTTGTTTCTTAACTGACTATTGATGATGCTCCCATTGTCTTCAATTCTTCAAGCAACTGTTCTCTAGAAAAAGGTCACAGTCTTAAGCAAGTTTATGTTTTCCTGAATGCATTTCTTTGGTTGCTGCAGCGAAGTATGATTTAATTAACTCACTATTGTTAAACAGCTTTCCTCCCTTTGCTAACAAAGAAGATACCCAGAGAATGACTTCAGTTGCAGTCCCATTTGTATTTTTTATTTTTCCGCAGATGTTCTGTGATGAGTATTGGATTCTTCTGGTCTTTGCGTTCCATTGCGGTAGAATATCGAAATAAACATCCTGCTGAGAAAGGCTGACACACACCGTGTCACTGATCTATTGTTACTGCACCAAAAGACGCTGCTTTGCCATCTCCTGGAATAACAAAGTAGTTCACGGACCGCTGTGTCATGAAAGAGCAACATTCAAAGTCTGCTCTTCTTGGTTTGACACAATAGATAGGCACTACTGCAATAAAAATGCATCGAAGTCTCTCCTAATGTTAGCTGCTGGCAACAGCCTGGCACGTGAAGCACAGCTGAGATCAGACAGCGTGGCGGCCACTCACAGAGTGCCGGCCAGCGGGGCAGGAACACGCTCACTGGCCATGTGTACATGACGCATGTGGCCGGGCCCCAGTAAGACTTTATTTATGGAGACTCACAGGTGGCTATAACCTAATATCTATATCATAAAATATTATTCTTTTGATAGTTGCACTATTAAAAAATGTAAAAATCACTATTAGCTCAAAAGTTGTGCAAAAATAGGCACTGGGTCGGATTGGCCCAGTGGGTCATCATTCGCTGACTGATTCCAGAACTCACAACGGTTACAGCTCACTGACTAAACTTCGGCTGACACAGTACATAGTCTATGCTCGGTATGCGTCAGGCCCGTGCCAGGCAAAGAAGATGCAAAACGAATATGACAATCTCTGTCCCCCAAAGGTCCATATACATTCAATATTGAGTCAAATGTAGCAAATGAACTGAAGCAACTTAATACATCGCTTTAGACTGTGGAAGTTTCTGTGATAAAAATTTAAGCATCTGCCTATCATCCACTATACACTTCGCACAGGATTGCCTGAGATACTAGCATGACTGTATTAGTTATACATTGCTGTGTAACAAATCACCACAAACTGAGCCACTTAAAACAACCCGTATTTACTATCTCACACTTTCTAGGGGTCATAAGTCCAGTCTTGGTTTAAGTGGGTCTTTTGATTAGGGTCACCCAAGGACAATCAAGGTGTCATCCAGGCTTCCTTCTCATCTGGAAGCTCAGCAGGGGGAAATCCATTCCCAGGCTCACTCAGCTGTTGGCAGAATTCATCTCCTCGTAGCAATGGGGGTAGGGTACTAAGTGCTCCCCTGTCTTCTGGAGCTCTCCCTCCACTCTCAAAGGCTACCCTCAGCTTTGTGACTCCCAACATAGCCACTCACTTCCTCCATGTCAGCCAAGGACAGAGTCTCTAGAGGGAGTTTGCAAGCCAGATGGAGCTTGATACAACATTACATAACCCCAGGTAGCTTCATTGGTTGGAGCATCGTGCAGATACACCGAGGTTCCAGGTTCCAGCTCTGGTCAGCGCACGCACAAGAAGCAACAAATGAATGATAAATAAGTGGCACCACAAACCTCTGTTTCCCTCTGTTTCTCTCTCTCTCCCCCTGCCTCTCTCTCTCTCTGTCTCTCTCATTGGTTTTCTAAGCACCTATATAATAGAGAGTACAGTATGGACATAAATTACTGAGTAAGGCCCCACATTGAAAAAAATGATCTCAGCTTGTCTTTGAAAACGATATAGGCTGAAGCATTCAGAAAATTCTGTGGGAAATGACACCATTCCCGACAATGCAGTAAGACACACAATGGGATGTTTGCGGGAACGTGGAGACTCACCAGGACTTCCCAACCCTGTGCAAGACAACTTTATGTCACTACCAGATTTTTCGAGTGTTGAAAATACGATAGGCTACCAGTATTTAAATCCAGAATAAACCCAGCTTTCCTCAAGAAAAGCCTGATACGAAACTCAGTATCAACTACAGAAGGAAAGTAATCATTGTATCCATTCCAGTTCTGCCTTATTTCATCTAAATAACTTGATAAATTGTGTTAACAGTATTCACCATTCCATTTAGTAAATACAAGAGGGGAAAGGGGGAGGAGTGGGAGGACAAAGCGAGAGGGTGTCTATTTCTCCAGCATTCTTACGGAATATTTACTCGCTGCAGAAAATGGGTCCAAACATGGAAGCCAACCAACCATCAGCACAGGCTGTGCAACGCAAGTGATGGCGGCAGTGCATGCTTACGCATCTGCACGGGCACCAGAAGTAGCTCCGCAGCTAAAGGAAATGGTGGGCATCGCTGGCTTCCCATACTCAGATGTTATTTTTGATTCCCTCTAACTTCCTTATTTAAACATTCTTTTCTCCCCAGCTAGCCAAGAGATTCCTTCTCAGTGAGCACAAACCACATGGAAAGTTACAGTTTTTGAGTTGCTTCCATTTCCGAGTTCTCAGGGAGCCAAACAGACGACATGCTTCAGATTCAGAAATCTAACTTAAAAAATGTCTATCTGGGCTAAGGAAAAGCATGGAAATTTCCTTCCCCAAAGGCAATTCTAGAAGATCCGTGTGGATTCATACATGCCAATTCCATGTTCCCAAACACTGATCAGATGGTCCAGAGTGCTAGATGCGTTTATGTACATATTTTATTTCACCAATAATTATATTCAGTGAAAGATAATCATGAATGAAATAGACACATGAGACAAAGACAGAGAGAGAAATAGAATTTAGTCTATAAAAAACTGGAATTATCTGTAATAACACACAAAACAATCCCATTTAATCTCCCAGATGCGGGTTCTGGGGAAAGATGTGTTGCTGAGCCCACTAAGGAAAAAGCTGTAGGGCAAACACGTGGTTTGTTCTGAGTCAGAATTCCAGACTAGGTGGATCTGGATACAAAGGCTGTTCCAAATAATAGACACTTTGACCACTATATACATCACTGATAATATATAATAAAAAATCCCTTGAGTTACTGCTTACGGTAAAGATTATTTGGCTAACACTTTAATTCATTTTATAACATATGCTCTCAGTACAAACTCATATCTTGATTTCCTTATTACTAATAATTGTAGAACAACTTTCCTTATTGTAGAAATTTGATTCCTCCGCATCTTCTTTATCTCTATCATGTCTTCATCCATCTATTCCATTAGACACCACATTTCTGGTCATTGCCTTCTTTTCCAGGTCCTCTGGCTCCCCACTTGGGTCAGAGCCTTACCACCTCACACAGGGCCTATTTCAACTGTCTTCTCAATGGCTCATTCTGCCTGACTTTTCTCCATTATGTTCTATCATAACATTGCTACTAGGATCGATCGCTTCCTGGCTTACCAGAGGCCTATTAAAAAGTTCCGATTCCTTGTCTCTACTTCAGGGGCCTCTGAGTTATCCCTCAGGATTCCTGCAAGCCTACTGAGCCCGTGGTTCACCATGCTGATCTTTCTCCTTAGCACTACTCCATTTTTACATATGTTGCTCTATTCTCCTGGGCACCCGATCCACACCCCTTCACTCAACATGTCTCCCATTAACATTTCCACAGACAGGCCATCTTTCTTTTTCTGAGTGCAAATAGCATTCTGAACCAATCACATTTTTTTATCAAACAGTAATGGTATCTTACTCTTAAATATATATATATAATTACTCTTGAATAAGTCTTATCTCTCCTACCATGTACAAGCATATGTGGCTTATTTACATTGCACTCATAAATAGATTTTGAACAAAAAGGTTCTTAAAATTCCTTGCTGAGTGAATGTAATCGAGTAATCTTCAAAAACCAAACAACATACATTACTATAATTTAACCAATAAGTGTAACTAACAGACTCTATAGAGGAAAATAGTTCTTCTAGAAGTATTTGATTCTAAACGTTTATACAGAACTAAAACAAATGATTGGCTATGGCTTAGTAAACTTGAAGCTCCATTACCAACCACAACAGAAAGTGACTGCATTGACAGCGAACCTGAAGTAGACAAGGACAACCCGGGAGGAACGTCACAGGAACCTTCCTGTAAACACACACGCAGACTGCAAACTCCACTCAATCAGAGGCTCACATTTTGTAAGAGAGTGAAGGTTTAAAAGAGAGAGGGGGGAAAGGTACAGGGAATAAAAAGCAAAAATGGTAGGTACGAAATAGACAGGGGGAGGTTAAGAACAGTATGGGAAATGGAGAAACCAAAGATCTTATATGTACAACCCATGGACAGGAACTAAGGTGAGGGAATGCGGGTGGGAGGGGGGTGCAGGGTGGAGGGGAATAAAGGGGGAAATGGTACAACTGTAATAGTCTAATCAATAAAATACATTTAAAGGAAAAAAATATGACTTCAGAGGTTTTCAGCCTAATGTTGTATACCTGAAACTAATTCAAAACAATACTGAATGTAAACTCTAATTGGAAAATAAAATCAAAAACATCTCAATAAGAAGGTATAAAATCACCATCTGGAAAAAAAATGTTTTCAAACTAACAATTACAGCCTCCAAGTATTTAGTAGCTATTATGTGACTAGAGAAAATAGTATTTTTACATGCTTGCTACACCCCTGGGAGATAGCTGCTCATTCAAGCATTCATTCAATAACTGAACTACTTGTTGAGCACTGACTTCAAACCACCACTCCTCTGGGTACCAGGGATACTGTGGTGAGCAAGGCTGGTAAGCTTTCTGCCCTGCATAGCTTACCCTCCAGTGGAAGGGCGTCAGTAAACAAGCACACAAATCAGTAAGTAAGGGAATTATAGATAGTGTCACACTCTACACAGGCAACAGAAGAAGCTAATGGAAGAAAGGGCATATCAAGAACAACATGGAGTTGGGTGATTAGGGGGTTACTTGGAGATGATGGCCTTTGAACGAAGAGTTAAATGACCATAAGGAGTCAGGTCCAGGAAGACCTGAGGAAAGAGGGTTCCAGGTGCAGGGAGTGATGCACACACGGCAACGAAGAAGGAGTTCAAATGAGAAGGACCTTTACCGGCTCTAGGAGGAAGGGAGCCAGGGAGCCCGGAGTGCAAAGGGAGATGGAGGAAACAGCACTGGCGGGAGAGGAGATCCCCCTCAGTCAGCCAGCTCTTTGTTTCAACCACACAAGACCTTTAGATTTTATGTGACCTGCACTGGGAAGCCAGGGTATAAGTCAGCAAGGGTACGAAGTGACCGGGTTTGTACTACGAAAGAAACTATGTTGCATCATATTGTTTAAGCAAGTTTATTCTTGGTTATAAAAATAGAATTAATTACAATGAATTCCATCCCTGGCTTGGATTTATAGCGCAGCTTTCTCCCATAGAAACTCATATTATTTAGAAACCACCATCTATTTATTCTCCCAGCATAGGTGCTGTTATTCATGTACCAACGAGAGTCTGAGACCTGGTAAAAATGAATTTGTTTTCCATTCTCTACACGTGATAATGACCAGCACCATGGAAAATGCACCCCAGTGGCAAGTCCGAGGCTGCTGTCTCATCAGGGTGAGTGTCTTGTCTTGCTGATTCCATTGAACACTCTTCCTTATCCTTCATTTCAGACGAAAACTTTTCTGAGTGCTTCTGGAAGACAAAATTGGTGCTTGCCAAATTACAAGAGACAAGGAGTCCCACTTCACATGATGACTGATATGATTGTGATGAGTCACCAAGCGCCAAATTAACTCAATTTAGCCACTTGAACTATTCATTCATATGCTAACAACGCATGGTGGGGAATGAGTGTCTTACTGCTTTGGGAAATGGAATTCGTAAATAAAAATAAGATGGTATTTGGGGTGCTTTACTGACTGCACAGTACAGACAAGTCAAATAAACACCACCTTCCAGTTGTTCAGCCCAGAGATCAGAAGCTTAAAAGAAGTCAATCTTGAAAGTCAACCCATTAACCTCTGCCTCTCCATTATCGTGTGTTAGACTTTTAGAGAAACTTCTGTGTAGCTGCAGCTTCTTAAACCTCGTAATCTCGAGAAGAGCTCAGAGGACTTGACATGTCTTAGGAGCTGTTAAAGTGGGGTTAGGAGATTTAATGAAAATGTAAAAGATCATAGAAACTTCTTTGCAGGCCAGTGAATGTTTTTATTTTTTTCTTTGTCTTTCTGCAGGCACTTTGTTGCATAATAACATTTGGGGAGGTTGGGGAAGCTGCCATGATATCACTCAAAACGATGACTTCTTTGAATGTTTTCTTTGAAAACTGTCAGGGCAATATAAGTGTTGGTGGAAGAGCCCCTGGTTGTCACTTCACGGCAAGAGGTTGCACTGGCAAGGCCCATTGCAGACCAGACTTCCTGCTAGCAAACCAAATAGCAGCTTCCTGCTATAACTGGTCTTGGGCATGTCCCCTGCCCTCCTTGGTTTCTTTAACCTTGTCCACGTCTCTGCTTATAGTCCCCTTAATCAATTCTCTCCAATTAAAGTGTTTGGATTGTGACAGCTATTTGCTGCTGGGATCCTGACTGATTCTGTACATGACCTTTAGGCAAAGACAGGCCTGAATCCCTTTGCCCTTACTGTCCTTGTTATTATCATTTTGTCACCCTGATTCTGGGGATCTAAAACTGGTTTTAAGAATTCTGAGACCAACTGGTATTTCATGAGCATCTACTATGTGCCCAAAACTGTGCTCGGAACTGGGGAGATGGAAATGTAGAAGGTATTGCTCCCACTCTCAAGGGTCTCACATTCTACTCAGGTAATATGGCTTCTCTAAGCTACGGGCCTCCAACAAGCCTTCCCAGAGGTGTTTCTCCCAGATAAAGCCAGCCCGTCTGTGAAGCAGGGAAGCGCAGATGGCTGACTCTGCAACAATCGACTGTCCAGACACTGCAAATCACTGGCCTCTGGAGAGCTTGGCAGGCATTCCCATAGGTGAGGAAGAGTAGTAGCAAGATAATACTGGGGATTTCATTGAAACCAGCTAACAGAAGATGTTGTACACCATACTAACTAATCTATTTTGGTGTAATTTCATAAGGAAACAATAGATCTTTGAGAGTGAAAGAATCAGATCTAAATTTTACAAGTATTACACTGGAGCGATAAACCAGTGACCTGAAGGATGCTGAAAGAAGAGGAAAGATGACCAGACACAAAATTAAAACAGCCCCAGAAAAAGATGGACGTAGTGGGCACCAAAAGAAAGAAACAAGCACGAAAGGTGGCAGAGACTGAGAAACAAATGGAGACAGCACATTAGCTCCGATGGCAATGCGGGGGGACGAAAGAAATTTGCCAAAATGTTGTGGGTTACATAATTGTTAACCCAGATATTTTAGTCTAAGCTTAAACAGACTGACTTTCCTCCTCACCCGTACTGCTACTCCATGTAAATGACTGGCATAGTTTCTACTTAGAAATAATTGACTAAAATGTTTCTTTGACCTACTATTGCTCTATTTTAAAAAGTTTCTGAAATACATCATTCTGTCAGAGAGAATGTAATGTGTTTTCTCTGTCTTACATCAGACAATAAGGAAAACATTGGAAGGGCTGCAATGAAAAATTGAAGTTATTACAATCACGGCTCAAACATGATTCCATCACATTCCACTGTCTCTCCATAAACTCTGAAGATGCATGAGAAAAGGAAGAAAATGTTCCTTCGGCTCTTAAAGCAAAGGAACAGAGAGTAACATAATTATACAAACACAATAGGAATCAATATCATATGGGAGAGGTTGTTATGATAGTATCCATTATTGTCAACAGCAAAAGTATTTAAAAGATTGAACAGCAAACAGGTCTCTACCCAAGCAGATCACCTACCTACACAATGAAGTAACTCTTAAAATTCCTCCTCCACCATGTCTTTCTCCATATTTTGAATCATCAGAGAAATATTCTATAGCAAAACAGAAGATTTCATGTTTTCAGCATCCCTGAAGGCTCAACTTCTGGTCCCCAGTGCTTCCGTCTTCACGCCCCCTCTCCTTCTGAGAGCTCATGTCTTCCCAGGCTTTCCGCTACCTTCTCAGTGTTCCGTAGCTCCAGGCCCTGCATCGCTCCTAAACCGAAAACCTTTTTTCTCTTTCTATCTCGCAGATTCCTCAAACTCAGTCTAATTTAAAAATCTTCTTTAAAAAGAGCTAGGGCAGACTCTGTCATCATCACCTCTCTCCCGGCTCTGAATCAGTGCACCCCACTACCATCACCGCATTCAAAGCAGCACATTCCCCCGAGCCGCTCAACCTGGAAGTCTTTTTTTTTTTTTAATTTTTTTTAAAGATTATATTTATTTATTTTTAGAGAAGGGGAAGGGAGAGAGAAAGAGAAACATCAATGTGTGGTTGCCTCTTGCACGCCCACCACTGGGGACCTGGTCTTCCACCCATACATGTGCCCTCACTCGGAATCAAACCAGCGACCCTTTGGTTCTCAGTCCAGCACTCAATCCACCGAGTCCCACGAGCCAGGGCTCAACCTGGAAGTCTTGACTTCATCTTTTTCTCACTCCTTTATTTCACTCATTCCTATAAATGTTTCCTTTCAAATGTGTGTTATTCTTCATCTATACTCCTTTTGTCTGTGAATTAACAACTGTAATATTTTTGTTGTGTGTACTATACTCAACACTCCCCAGCAAAATGTTGAAAAGCGGTGCCTTGAATTCCAGGCTTGGCTCTGACCAAAATGTGTAGCCTTAAGAAAGTTTAACTTCTTAAACTCCATTATTCTCATTTGTACAATTGAGGATAATAATAGTAATGGCGTCATGGGGCTCTCAAAAGGAAGAGATGACGTGATACGTACGCAAAAGACACAGCAACTAACAAGAACTCACTAAATTTTAGCTGCTGGTATTATCACTGCCTCACCCAGATCCAATGCATCATATATTACAGCCAAGCTAATCTTAACTGTGTCGTGAAACGGTCTTGCTCAAATTCATTTACCACCCACCTAAATCATCAGAATTTATTTATTAAATTTTTCCCTCCTGGAACTTGTCTCATTTGCATTTGGAGCATGTCTTCCTTACAATGGTGTTGAAAACACCCTAAGAGGTGCCTCCCACTTTGTCATTAGTATACCTAGTACCCAGGGCCTTGGAAGTTACCCTTTTTTGGTTCTCTTTCTAATCCAAACCAAAAAAGGAAACACCAGGATTAATACATTTTGTTACTGCACTAAGGCCTTAGAAACTGTACTAAATTCATTTACTTTTGACTTTGAAAAAACGGAGTTCAGTATAATTTCTTTCGGAATGCGGTGGCTAAGGCCTGGTCCGGCAGATCCCGGGCCCTGAGTCCCTGACCCAGCGGAGGCAGTTTCGCAGGCCGGTGGGGCCGGGCAGCGTCCCCGTCAGTGCGCTCTGATAAGTGAGCAAGACAGTAGCCTGAGGCTGGAAGTGTTCCAAACGCTTTTACAAAAGTAGAGGATTTGGCATTATTTTTTCTCCCCATCATCTTTAAACGCTATTGTGTTTCAAAGGAAATTCGGTCCATCTGTTTCTGCTTGTTCAAAATGCTGTTGTTTTGTAAGAGCTATTTGATGTCCCAGAGCCCCAACAAAAAGCCATCGCTTCCCAGCTGAAGGCTACAGATTTCTCCGAGGACTTAATGAAACTGGAACCTCGGGCATGCTAGACCTTGCAGACCCTCTATCGCGCTGCTGGAGTTTTTCCCAATTGGAGTTTCCTTCTCTGAAGAGCATCTCAACAGAAAATTGCTCCTCCAGCAACTTCATTCATCAGACACTTCAGCCTGCAGGACTTGCTTGTATTTCTCTTTCAGTACATTTTAATTCTGACCTCGTTGTCACGAACAGGAGGCATTCTATCTGAGGAAATAAAAACCCTCGCAATAAGTGCTTAAATTTTTATTTTAATCCTGTAATAAAGACACTTTTCTAAGGAAAAAAAATTGCCTCATGTGGCAAATCTGAAGATAGGCTTTTGAGAAAAATACCTTATTGTATATAATATAGAAATAAAAAGGTAACAATACTAAAAGGTCTTTCCTTGCCTAAATAGGTATTTGGAAAATTTTTTAAGAAAAAATATAAACTAGTAGATGCAGAAATTATTTTATAAGAATAAGCTGAAAAGTGTAGCTTTTCTTCTTAGGGTAAGTCATAATTATAAATGGAGTCCCGGGGCTCTGGACTAAAGCAATGAGGGAAATTAAATTGCAAGGTAATTAAGAAAGAAGCAATTTAACCAAATTATAATTTTGCCTTCCTGATGTCACCAGGCTTTTGTTACCGCTTTCTCAAATAAGACAGTGAATTAAGAAAAAGGAAATAACTCAAATTAATGTGTGTTTTGAACTCTGTCAATCTGGTAGTAGTAAGCTTTTCTGTGGAAGCTGAACTTAATCAAAACAGGAAAGCGAATTGTCCATGCTAATTTATTAACCTGTTGTGCATAGGCTGAGAAGACCAAGATTCCCAAATGCCTCCCAAATGAAGGGACTCCAAGAACGCCAAGTCATTTCTCTTTATAAAACTTTCCCCTTAAATGTATTCACAGTGATGACTATCTTATGACCATGGAGTTAAGACTGATATGCTAACAATGAACCCTCAGAAGGGCCCCTTTCTGGTTCATTGTGCAATAGGAAAACAAACCTCCTCGCAGGTTAGCAGAACTCCATGACTCTCTCTGAGCGGGATCTCACCTCCTACTAGTCTTTCTCACTTCACTTGGTCATTTTTGGTTGAGGGGTCTGTTGTTCTTCCACAAGATAAAATTCCCCAAACTGATTTCTTTTTTCCTAAGATATTGTAGCCAGTTACATTGTGTTAATGCCAGGCACCGTGAGAAACGTGTGCTTCACTTGAGGCCGAGAGAGCAGTCTCAGGTGAGCTGCGAGAGACAGAACAGACCCGCTGCATTCCCATCACACGAAGCTCCGAACACCCGGACGGGTGGGTCTGTGCTCGCAAGACACTGACATCTTGCACACGTCCTTTCGCCCTTGATAGAGACATAATCTAGTTAAAATGGAAATGTATTAGGAAAGTCAAACAATTAATTGATGCAAGAAAGGTTGTTTCATGTTTTGTGTAAATCAAAGCTAAAAATTCATTTGAGGAACAGCGCCGTGTTGTAGACTAAACACAATTTGGCCTGCGGACAGGGTTTGGTGCGGGTGTTAAGGTTGTTCTGGGCTACACATGGTCGGTAATCCTCAACAGAAATGTTAACTCAATTTGTCAGTATTATCTTTATGTCAACAGTAATGCTTAAATATTTACAATAGGCATAGTACGCTGAGAGTTAGTAACGCAAGATAAATTGGAAAAATGCTAACAAAATGGATGGCGCTAATAGAAAGCCCTGCACTATAGTCTCCGGGTTTATATACAAGGGGCTTGCCCGAAGGTAAGATTCTATTAGGTTCTATTGTTGACATGCTGCTCCAAGGTTTCCTTATAAAATAAAAACATGTATATAAGAAGTTTTTGAAAGGAAGCAAAGCTATGAGTTTTAAATTTATTCTATAAAGGTCAACATGCGAGTCTAAAATACATGCTACCTACTCTTCTTCCTGAAAAAACAAAAGTGATCTTACACAACTTTCTCTACACATTCTCCAGCTACGACTTGTTTTAAAACTTCCCACAACATTAAATAGCTACCATGTTGAAATGATGGACGGAGAGCCGTGACAGCAGGGATGCCCGCCCTCCGTCATTTTCCAGTCCTTCTCCCGTTGCGGCCGTGCGTGGTGCGGAAGGCGCGCTGTGGGTTTAAATTCTTTGTGCCCTGAGTCCTTTGAGAAAACAGAGACCGATAAAACCAATAAATACATCTCCCGAACTAAAACATCGCCACTGCACCGAGCTACCTAACGAGCACATCAGTCTTTCAAAATGGAAGTCTCCAAATCCCAGGAGCAAATGACAACAATTCTTATAGCAGATTTGCCCATTTGTAGAAGAAAAACAAGAGAAATGAAAGCAGCGCACATAAGTAGAAGATGTAAGATGATAAATTTGCAGAGCTCTCACTTTTTTTTAAGTAAGGAAACAAAAGTTCGGTAAAACTCCCAAATTAGATACTGCCTATAAAAGGCTAGCATTTGGGGGTGGGATTGAGGGTGGGAGGTGGGGGTGGGTAGGGCAGGGGGAAGTGGTGGTGGGAAAATGGAGACAACTATGTTCCAACATGAATAATAAAGAAAATTAAAATTTAAAAAAGGACTAGCATTTGTTATCCACAAAGCAGAGCAATGAAACGAGCCCACCAAAAGGCATTTCCACTTTAAAGCTTCCAGTTGTCAGCCCCCCTTTAGAACTAATTCGTTGACGGAGTCTATGTTTAAAGAGGACACAGGCCATGAGCTGTGACAGGAGCAGCCTGCAACTTCACATTTTGCTCCTCCCACTATTCAAGCCATCCTGTAGTCATTTTGTTCCGACGTTTTAAGGAGAATTCATGAAAGATGTTCTACTTCTGGGAAATGTGCAAAGCTGTTTCCGTGACACCTGCTTCCTGAAGGTCCAATTGGGACCTTCCTGAAGGCCCGATACTTCCTGAAGGACTTGGCCTGTTCTTGCAGAAAAAGCAGACCAGCATTCAATCCAAATGGATCTGCGCTGTCTGTCCTCTGAGGGACTCCTCACTCCGAACGGGAGAAGAAGAAATCCGGAGCGGTCGTCCTCGAAGGTGGTAGTATCAGTCACGACGGTGTGACCTCTGGTGTTTGTTCATTTCTTCCTCTATGACTCACATACTTGGGGACAAGGACGAAGCCTCGAGGAATTTATTAAAAACAAAAAAAGCACTGAATAACCTTTAGGATCAGTCATTCAACCAGGAAGTTACGAGATGAGAAGAACAGACATCAACAAAACCAGAGACTTTCTAAAAATCCAGTCTCCTAGGCCTGGTACTGTTCGTTCACTTCCACTTTAGCACAGCACATCTTAATTTCTTTTTAAGAAATAATTTAAGATCACTATATACCCTGGGTAATAAAGATTACTATTCAAGGTAACAGTTGTAGGAGATGAAGAAAGGAAAACTTAACAGATGTGGAAAGAGAAGATGAACTCTCCGGAAAGCTGGAGTTGTGCCTTGTGAGCAGCAGTGGTTAACACAGAATCTAGTGATCTGTGAGATTTAAATCACTGTTTCTCACAGAGGTTTTAAAATGGGGGTGGGGGGCAGGTATTTCTAAGCAATTAGCATATAATACTACCACACAGTCGGAGAGGGCCATGTCCTCCTTTCTTCAGAGATAAATCTGTAACCCTAGCAACCCTAGCACTATTGACTTTTGTTGCAATTACTCACTATAAAATTCAATTGCTGCTATTATTACTATCAATAATAATGGCTGTGTAGAAGGAACAAACTGATCACACAGTTTACTCAAGGACGTTTGTCACAGGTGGATTTAGCATGAACATTTACAAACAAACATGTGTTCTGGATGCTCCATTGCTAAGATGAACCCCGAAAGTACCCAAGATCATCGTATGTGGTCCTAACCAACCTCTCTAGCCCCACCTCCTACAGTTCCTCTTGCCTTTTCTTGTGGTGTACCTCCTTCTCTTTGTACGTACTTTTCCCTCTCTCGAATGTTCTTCTGTCTTCTCTATAAGGGGAATTCTTCCTCAGGACTCAAGAACCTTCTTAAATGTCACCTCCTTGAGACAACTTTTTGAGGACAAACAACAGATGAAAGGCAAAGAAATCAAGGGTTGTTGGGGCTGTTCTTTGGAGAATGGATTGGAGATGAGACAGAGGAGAGCACAGAGACCAGACAGGAGGCTAGTGTTGTTATCTGAGCAAGAGCTGAGAGGACAGCAGTGGCTACAAATGGAGAGAGAAGACTTGACAACTATTGGAAATGCAGGTACAACATCGGACACCCTGAATAAACGTTTGCCAAATGAATGCATTTATCCCTAGACCATGGAGAACCAAATATTTGGGGTGATGGAAATTTTGAGATTTGTATTTTGTAATTGTGACAGCGTGGGTGATGGTTTGAGACAGAAATTCTGAAGGTGGCCAAGTTAGTTAAGAAACTAGGACAATTATGCAGGGGAAAGAGGACTGGGGTAGAAAAACAAGATAAGGTAGAATAAAGAAAACTGAAAAGATGGAATTTAAAGCAAGAGCCAGGTGAAACCAATGACAAATTTAGTAGAGAGTATAGAGAACAATAAGGGGCTAAAGACTTTTTTGAAGGTGAAATTATGTTGTCATTAACTGAAATAGGAGAAAAAATCAAGCTTGGGGGGGAAGAGTTATTAATTTTCTTTTAAACATGTTGATCTTGAAATGAGAGGTAATGACGTATTAAAAAAAGCTATCACAGTTCTTCTTGGGCTGTATCAGGACCAAACTTAGAGACTCCGTTCGGAAAGCCTGCCGACAATGCAGTGTCTAGTGCATTGAAGCATGCCCCCCTGGGGCTGACAACAAAAGCATACAAGCCAGAAGGCATGGGGAAGGCTAGTCGCTTTGGGCACAAGTATACGGTGCGAAAAAAGAGAGAGCAGTCGCAGAGACGCAACAGTAGATGAGACATGGTCCCAAGCTTACCCTGGAAAGGGGGTGCGTCAGATGAGGGAGTCGGCACTGAGAGAATGAGTCTCAGGCAGACCCCTTCCCACACTCACAATTTGGGACTCTGTGCCAGGAACCCCACAGCAGAAAGGAAGCCCAAGAAAGTTAAGAAAAATGATGCATTTCGGTCAGGCAGAGGGAATTTCTGAATGGTGGTTTTCCTCAGCTAAATTTCCATGTAGCATAGACGAGATACCAGAGAGCTGCATCTGAGTGGGGAATTTGCAGAGGTCGGGTGGCTTGGAAGGCTCTGAATTAATGGCTACAAAAAACACTATGCGGGAAAAAAGGCCCAGAGAGGTCACTGAACCTTCATGAGATGGGATGACTTACTCTGCGTGGGGTCCCGGGAAGTACACCAGCTGCTGACTTTAGCAGCAAAGGTAAGTAGGACAAGCGCCAACTACATGGGCAAGAAACATTGATGCAGAAACCAGAAATGCAAAGGACACCTTGCCCAAGACCCCCAGTTTTCCCCTCTGACATATCCGAACCCTCCATTTCCACCAGTACAACAGGTACCATCTTAGAAGGGACCTGGAAGAAACAATAGAAGATTAAAACATCTGAGACTGAGCGTGTGATTCTAGAGAGACCGAACAAGTCAAGTATTTAAATTACAATTGGTCTAAGGTTTAAACATAATTCAACATTTAGTGTAGTTACTTTGGTAGGAGGGGGTCTCAGGGACATAGGCCCCTGCCATCCAGAAGGAAGAACTGAGCAAGGACACCAGTTTAATTATTGATAAAATTAATAAATTATATTTTCATGCACATAAGTTATGAGTTAAATTTATAAGCCTGCCCTGTAAATAATAATGGTGATTGTGGTCATGTTGTTAATATTGGCTAGACAGGTTTCATAATTGCCTGCATTGCTAGGTGTCTTCATGAGTCACGGAATTCTCAACACCAGGTGTGATCTGACCAGAGACAGGAAGCAGGAGAAACACAGCTCGTTGGACGGACGGTGAGTAATGATATCGCTGTGGCTGGCGTAGAGTGTTCACTGATTTGAATGGCTAGAGATAACACTGAAAACTTGGGTGAAAGATCATGAAGAATCCTAAACATCCTACTAAGGAATTATTTCTATAAATACAGAGAGTAAACTCCCATTTTTTAATGATAAGAATAACATTGGGGAAATCTGTGCTTTAAGGGAATTAACCTGACAGTTGTGTGGGGGATAGTTTGGGATGGGTGCCAGCAAATAAGGGTATCCCAGATGGGGCAGAGTTGAGAGATACGATCCTAGGACATATCTTAACTATGATCACTCTGTCATCTCCACTCAAAAAAAAAAAAAAATCTGCAGTCTTTCACTAGATAAAACCAAGTTAACTTGAACACTGAAGGCAGTCTTACATGGAAAAGACAGAAAGCATGTAACACAGGCCCCTGGAGAGATGAGCATAAGAGCAAAACTCTGTCAGAGATGAGCAGATGGATGAGTGGAGGATGGGGCCTCACCCATGGTCAATGGACCATGGTCCTCATCCTCCTACCTCACAGCAGAGAAGGTCCCCAAGTCCAGAACACACATCCTAGAATCAGCGTGGTGGTGGCAGGCCATGTGGGAGATGGTGAAGACACAGGCAGAAGGAGGGCTCATGAATGCAGGGGCACAGGCAGATGGAGTGACTCTGAAGAAGCCGGAATTTCAGAAGGCAGTTAGAAGGCCCAAGTTATAACCCAGTTCTGCCATTAACTAGCTACCTGACCGTGAGAAAATGATTTAATCCCTGGAGACCTCATTTACCGCTCATATCAAAATGAGGCATGGTAAATGTTCACCAGGGTTACTTCTCACAGCTGATGACTCCAAGATTTCAAAGTTCCCTCCTTTTCGCTCTAAAATTCGCAAACACATATGTACCAAAAGTTGTGTCTCCCAAAACCCAGAGAAGTAGAAGCCTGTTTTTGTAATCCCATGGGGTGAAGATGGGATTCTCACCCCAAATCAGTGCCCCACAGTATGTCGGGTCCACTCCAGTACCCTAACGAAAAATGTTAAGAAGCTGAAATGGAAATTTATTCAGATAAAGTAATTGCTGGGACTTTTGAGTTTATCAAAGAAGTATGTTGTGGTTACTCTCGTTTTAATCTACCTACAGAAAAGGCTAAAATGCTCTTTGCATAAATATTTTGAGCATGACACCTCTGATTCTATTAATTGTCTATTTCATTTTCTCTATTAAAATTTTATGGTCAACTATATTTAAGCCAACTTTTCTCATAGTCTAATTATTCAGTAAAATACCAAAAATAAAACTTGTCAATTGACTACCTCTCTTCAAATGATTTTTAACTCATCAAAATGTTCCTAGTTTTAACTAAGGAACTTTATTAAAAAATACATCATTGCATAGATTAGATATTCTCATTAATATCACAACATAAAAATCATATTTTTTAAATGAACTTAGCTCTAAAATTCTATGCCAGTTTCCACACAAAATCCAGGTTATTTCATTTTATTTACCCACATCTCATATTAGTTTGATTTGCAAGCCTCACAAAAGAAAGAATTAAAAGGGCATAATTACCCCCAGATTGTGCCTCTCCGATCTCTTTCAGAGTTATAGTCTTTTGTCCTATTTCACCTTTTACCTTATGATTCCCCTGGGTATTCATCTCCTTATAATGTGACATTTATCTTTCATTCACAAAAACTCCAGTCATAATACACATGTCTTTGAACTACCTAGTGATTTTTTTCTGCTCGCAATACGGCCAGGGCGTGCCAGGTCTCTAGACTGCCCCTATTAACACCGCTTCGGTGATTACCAGTGAGTTTGCTGCGAGGGCAGCGTTACCAAGGAGGAGCATAGATATTCCTATGCGTATTTTCAAGTTTATTCAGCTGGAGTTATTTACATGCCTCACCATATTAACAGGTGTTTGTATTTCTTGACCTTAGCTCTTAGAGGTAGATTAATTTTTTAATCATATGTAACAACAATATTTCTTATTTCATGACCCTAGTATTTTCAATGAGGAAAAATAAGATTATACTTATCGCACATACATATACAAGAACTAATCTATAAAATGCACTTGAGAACATGAATCTTTGAAAAGGATCTAGCTGCTGAATGAAGTCCAGTGAAATACAGATACTTCCACCTCCCTCGAGTAAGTGGAAGCTCATACACATGCTTGAGCACTGAGAGTCACAGTCATGTGAAAGAAAGAAAAGCAGCCGGCGCTTGAAAGGAGAGCACAACAGTCACGTTTTGAAAGTGGGTGAAATCCCATCTTGTCCTTAAGCTGTCACTCAAGCCCTTGGACTTTGCCCGTATATTCTACTCGTTATTCTTGTTCTCAGCCTGTGATACCTGACTCCCGGTTCAGTCATTTCCACCTTTGGTTCACAAGTATTTCCTCTTAACAATACACCATTCAGAAAAAGGTATGTCTTTGAATTGTCAGCTAGTACTTTGTTCTGACAAAAGCTATCACTCTAGTGTTTCAAGTCTATATGTTAGAAATCTTGAAATCAAACACCACTTGTTGACCATTAAAAAAGTTTATTGGACAAGTGGTCCTTTGGAAAGGATGGTCACTAACGCTGAAAAACAGAATCCTACATTCCAAAATGTGTAAATATTTAGCATAGGTTAATATGATATCACTCTATGGGGTCTAAAAGGATTATTCTCAGGTATGATTTCAAAATGTATTTGTTATGACATATTCATTATTTATTAGACCTCTGTTCCCCAGGCAAAGGAGGCAAAAAAAAAAAAAAAAGCAGATTTAAGTAACCGAAGGAAAAATTAAATTCCACTACTTCCTTGTATTGATCTCAGTTAAATATACAAAACAAAGCAAGGTCTCTATTGCCTAGAATCTGAAAGAAATGTAACTGAACCAAAAAAAGATGTTAGAAGGATTGCACTGCCCCTTCTGCAAATAAATATATAGCCTGATTTGAAGCAATACCGCAATAATGATAAATACATACATACATGCACCTGTAAAAAATCAAAATCTAAAAAAAATTTAGAAATATTAAAATTGTTTAACTAAGCTAATCAATGCATTTAATATTTTATTAACATCATATATAGAATAATCTACTGTTGAATATAATTTTAGATGTAATAAATTAGATAATACATAATCTATTAAAATATTTAAAGCACATACCACATATTAAAAAATTATAATTTATTAGATTTTATTTTACTCAGAAGTTAAAAATGACAATATTCTTAGTACTATTTAACATAACTGTGAAACATGTTGTTTTAATTTATCAACTACAATACATATTTTTGGTTTTTGATCTTTTTAGATTTAAATTGGTAGCTGTCTATAATTCAAATATTTACCTACTGGTTCATCAAAAGTGCTAAAGTCATAAACATGTTTACTTTTTAAAATTTTCATGGTTTCATTTTTTTTTTTGCAACAATAAACCTCATCATTGACATGGAATTATCGTATGAACAATGAAATACCATCGCAACTTTCACGTAACATTGTTTAAAAGATTTTTTATGTTTTTCCATAGATATTTAGACGTGCAACTATATATATTAATCACACATGTGTATTTTTCACAAGTTGTAGCAAACTGCACACACGGTCCCATAACTCACATCACTGCTTGACAGAACTTCCGAGAGACTTTGCGGCGACTGCTCCCACCGACACTGCCCTCGCCGCATTTGCGGAGAGTTACTGACTGCACATCCCTGGAATTATCTTCTTGGTTCAACCTCTACTCTCCTTCGGAACAGACAGACCGTGTGCGCATGTGCGCGCACGCCCCAGGTACCTACAAACAGATGGGAATTCACTCCACACTCTGCAACTTGCCTGTTAAAAACACTGCAGCTGATTCAGGTGTCGTATCATCTGACCTGTGAGACTTCAAGACTCTGCTGGCTGAAGGAGCCGCTGGGAACCCAAAATGACAAAATTCTGTCTCCCGTTCTCTCAGAACATTGTGCGACTGTGGACAAGACCACGTCAGTCGTCGAGGTCCTTTTTCTGAGTCTGCATTATTGCTTTTCATCTTCCTTTGAATAATGTTTCCTTTTTATTTAATCTTTA
The DNA here is from genome assembly GCA_004027475.1 of Anoura caudifer. Lineage (NCBI taxonomy): Eukaryota > Metazoa > Chordata > Mammalia > Chiroptera > Phyllostomidae > Anoura > Anoura caudifer. The sequence goes on along the minus strand of PVKU01000312.1, from coordinate 236,652 downwards.
TTGTATTTTTTCCCATTTCCATTTAGTCCCTTTATACCCTCTCCCCCCAGTTTCTTAAATATCCAGTGAATGTTTTTCTTAAGTGTTTTAAAACTTTGTGCACTTTATGACATCATGAACTGATATTTATATTTCATTGTGAAATTTTACAGGCCTAAATTATATCATGGCGAATATTAATTTATTTGAGGAAAAGAATATATTTTTAGTGCTATGTCAGAGATAACAAAGTGTAGAGAGTCTGAAACTTGTCCATAGGTTCCTTCCACCACAGCTGCCCGTCTTCGGTGCGCACTACACAGAAAGACCATTTCTGACCCTGAAGCTTTACAGGGGGCCTCGTTAGCATTTTCACCTCTATAACTTCATTTCAGCCTCTCTGTGCTCTTGGGAGTCACAGATTGCCACTGGTGCTATTTCACGGAAGAGGAAATTGAGGCTCACACCTTCAAACACACAAAGGCACCCAGGTATTGTGAGTCAAAGTAAGGGATTAAATCCAGGCCTTTTGGCTTGGAGGTTCATGCTGTGTGGTTACAATTTGTGGGACTGATGTGTCTGATATTCCGAGATTCTGCAAAAAGGGAAGAAGAAATCAAGTCCCAGAGCACAAGTGGTGATTTGAGGGCTGGCCATCCAATCCTGGAGCCGACCTGTGCTCACCAGCAACACAGAGCTTCCCCCAACTCCTCAGATTGGATGACAGAGAAGAAGGTGTCCCTCCTCTGCCTCCCCACCACAGATTACTCTCCAGGAAAGATGGAAAAACAGGAAAAAGATGCCATCTATTTCCCAAAATTGAACCTAATCATTACTGGTCAATTTCATCACTGCAGTCAAATTCCACCTCCTCCCAGCTGTGCGATCTTACTGTGTGGCTCTGTCCTCGGGGAACAAACTAGGACCTACCTCGGAGCAGTGTTAGGAGAGTTACGTAAGATGGCTCACGCAAAAGTATTCGGCACAATTCTTGGCACAAATATAAGCCCTTAATAAATATTAGCTATTATTTTCTCATTCTCATCAGTTCTATTTCCAATACCACCACCCCACTGAAATCAGTGCCTCCGTACACCATGGATTTCATCATCTTCTCTTAGCTGGTCTCCTTTCCAACACTTCTCCATTCAAATGAAACAAAATTAAGCTCCAGAAAATATCCTCATTTCCCCAAAATGGGCGATGGCTCCTTCACTGCCTAGAGAAGAACTTCTGAGAGATCTTCTCGTGACGTTTGCTTCCGCCTAGACTGCCATCACAGCTCCTGGGCCTGGCACGCGGCAGCCTGCCAACCTGGCCGCCCAGCTGAACCTCCCGCTGCTTCAGCTCAAGTCCGTGCACACACCGCCCACTCCGTGTGAGAGAGCCTCACGCACACACCCTCCCCCGAGCCCTGTGCACGCAGCATTCCCTCTCCCTGGAATGCTTCTTTTCCTTTGAGTGTCTAAAAGCTTCAGTTATTTCCAGATCTTCCCCAAGCTTTCACTCCATTTTTTGCTGTTTTGAAATACGGTGCCGTGTATGGCCTGTTCCAACAGAAATACACTATGAGCTGCATATGCAACAGTCAATCCACCAGCGGCCACGTCACAAAACTTTAAAAGAAACAGGTGGAAGTAAATAAAATAAGATGCTTTATTTAACTCACTATATCTAAATATTACCATTTCATACGTGATCCATGTAAAAGAATTATGAGTGAGTTATTTTACATCTTTTTTGTTTTGTTTCTAAAATTGTGTGTGTATTTTGCACACACATAATACAATCGCAATTTGGACACTAAATTTTCACAGCAGACACTTGCTCTGTACTCAGACTTCAAAGAATTTACTCAGAAAGTAAATTGATATACCCAAGTTGTTTCAAACACTCATAAAAGTCATGTAATAACTGAACTATGTATCAGGTTTTCAACTTAAATTTAAAATAATTAAAATAAAACAAAATTTCAAATTCAGTTCCTTGGTTGGACTTGCCACATTTCATGTGCTCAGTAGCCACATGTGACCAGCGACTACAGTATTGGACTTCAAAGGCATATTTTTATTAAAACATTAACTGAGTACAGTATCCTGTATCATATTCTGTATCACTATCTTATATATGGTTCACTATGATGATGAAAATTATCTCATTGATCACCAATTTTCTGACCCCTATAAAGTATTGTTACCATTAGGGATAGCTAATTGAGAGAGAAAGAGAGAGAGAGAGAGAGAGACTTTATTTTCTCCCATAACATTTCTTGACCTCTTGGTATATCTCCATTGGTATGGATAATCAAAAATTAAATTAAAAATAATCCCATATTCCATTTGACCTTGCCACACATATCGATTGGGCAAAACTTGACTTGAGCAGATGGGTTTACTAGTAATGGCTTCTGACCACCACCAGGTGGTCTTACCTCATTTCCAGAAGAGACAAACTCTAGTGTCTAGAGCAGGGGTGTCAAATTTATTTTCACCAGGGGCCACATCAGCCTCGCGGTTGCCTTCAAAGAGCCGAATATAATTTCAACTCCTTATCAGTTAAGGAGCAGTTGCATTTATACAGTCCTAAAATTATTTCAGCCCTTTGAAGGCAACTGCGAGGCTGATGTGGCCCCTGGTGAAAATGAGTGTGACACCCCTGCTCTAGACCAACGAGGATGTGAGTTCCCCAGACGTAAAAACTGCATGGAAACCAACTCTATCCCAAGACCCACCAAACTGAGTTTAGAAACAGTTGACACTAGACATAACTTTATAAAGGACAAGAAACCCTAGTTTTGAAAATTAGTGAGGACCATTATTCACAGATACAAACCTGAATTGATGTGTGAGGCCCCCCAAAATCTTGCTGCAGACTTTATTATGCTAAGTGGCTGAAGGAAATGAACATGTCTATGACAATTTCCCAGTCTGGGCACAGCATTATAGCTTCCAGGAGGTTTCCAAGCACGCACGTGCAGCCTGAAGAAAATCCGAGATCAGGCTCAATGTCGGAACACACTAACAGCAAAAGAAAAAAATGCCTTTCAGGGATTTAGCTCCATAAAACCCTCACCGATCCATGAGCTGCATTATGGACAACGAGCACTTACAGAACACCTGCTGTGTGCAAAACACACTGCTTGTCCCTGTGATTAACTTAAATCCCCTCTGCTTAAGCACCAGAGACCACCCTACTGTGTTCTCTAGAAGCACCAGTGCATCCATCTGTCGGACCGCAGCATCCCTTCTCACTGCACCGCATGGCCCTTGTCCACCGGCCCTCAACACGCAGAAGCGCGCCCTGCGAAAGCCCGGTGGGCCATCCGCGGCCTGACTCCTATACCCAGGCTCCTTTGGGGTTTGCCCACAAGTACTTCTGCTAAAACACTTTGAAAGTTTATTTCAATCTCTTGGAACAATTTTTTTTAAGTCTTTATCTCTAATTTATCACATTTACTCCACCATTGACTGTTCCATCTTTCTAAAACATTCTTCCAAACCCACATATCTGTGCCACTATTTTTCTGAGCAGGAAATTTATATACTTCATGTCTGTAAGTAAGACAATAAATACTTTGTGTCTCTAAGTGTATACATGGGATAGATAACAGATAGATGATAGATGATAGATAGATAGTAAATGCATAGATAGCTGGCTATGAATTCCAAACATATCTAAAATGCATTATAAACTTCCTGAAGTCAGAAATCACATCTGCTCTTTCCCTACTATCTAATCCACAGCTTGATGTGGATTTATATCAAACTTTTGCAGGCACAGAATCAAAATGGAATCCTGTTTTCAGAGGTGCAAGCATGAGGTGATTCTGTTAGAAAAAATTTTATTTTCAGAATAGGAATAAAGGGATAAAATAATCCCCATAGACCTTGCTCCCGACCTCCCCAGTTGGCTGCCAGGACTCCTCACCTGGCCCCTCTTGGGAAACAGGAAAAAGAAAAATAAGAGATCAGGACAGAGCCTGAAGACAGCCCTAGGCTAGGATTTGCTTATAAGTAAACAGCTTCTAACCTGAACTTGCTAGCATTCTCTCTCTCTAAGAGAGCAAAAAAGACAGGAGGTATACAATGGGGCTCCTAATTTTCAGTTGGCCTTCAAGTCGGATCACTTTACACCCCTCCGTTTTATCACTCGAGCGCACTGCTTTTCCCGAAAAGACGCCCTCTCAGCCCAGATAATCAGAGTCGAAACCCAGTCGCTGGAATCAAAGCCCAGCGGTCGGTCACAAAGGACTCCCACTGAGGTTAAGCGCATCCAGTCCTTTGCCAAGTTTGGGTCCTTATTTTGAGTATGTGTGGATGGTTGGCACTTTGTTTTCTGGTAATAGCGCTTTTACTTAGGGCTAAAGAAATTTTACCCTCATCTTTATACTGTTCCTTGGAAAAGTCCAAAATATGAACGGTATTTTATCTATGAAATGTAAGATAAAGGAGAAAAAGAATTTCCTTCCAATCAAATTGTACTCTTGTACTTAAAGCTATGAAATAATAATAAAAGGATATTAACAGTAACACTTATATGATGCTTATTCTTAGAATAGGCACTGTGCTCTAAGAGCTTCAGGTATAGTAATTCATTCAATCACAGTTTATCAACTGCAACAAAATTTTTCCAATAGCCGCATCCAAGTCTGTGGAGTCGAAAAAATTGAACATTAAGATTGTTTGTTTCTCCAGCAGGCTTGCGTTTGCCTTTTCCTGGAAGGGGAATGTCAGGAGGATGGTAGAACGTGTAAAATGACGCAACACTTCCCTGTCCCAACAGTCGCAGTCCTTATTCACTCCCCATCTGTAGAAACAACTTGATAATCCCTGGGCCCCTAGGACTCCGAACGCTGCAGGAGAACGGCCTTGGCAAACTGCCCTTCTCAGCAGCCTGCAGATGCCAAACAGAGGAAGCACGTTCACTCCCAGCGTCAGCTACTCCCTGGCAGATTGCAGAGCTGTCACTGGCTGTGGCTTCGGGCTTATCTAGGGACGTGTCACATGTTGGGCTGTTGTGTGATCCGCCCTGGCTGCCTTGTGCTCCTAAAAGGCTTTTCCCATTCAGTGACTTTTACGCATTTCTAACCTTTGTGAATGAGGTGCCATGGGACTTTCTGGGACAGTCCCCAGGAAGGGCTTTTGTGGGTAGGGAAAGGAGCTCTCTCTCCACCTGAATTCTGCTCAGCCGTGAAGGCTGTGCGTCCTCCCTCAATGGCACACACTCCAGCTCCCCACCACCAACCCCCCACCCCCACAATGCCAGAACTGCCCCTCACTGCCACCTCTAGCCCCCTCTCTCTTCACTGCAACTCCTTCCCTCGGTAAAAGATTGTGTAGTTGCCCAACCCACTGGGCACCTTTCAGGGCCTCTTCCTGGACTTGACTGGGTTTCTGACGCAGCTGGCCTCGGAGCTCTGTCTTCTCTGGGCTGCCCAGGACCGTGCTGCCCTCCTCCCTCCACTGTCACTGTGACTTCTCAGCTCCCCTCCCTGCGTCTTTGCTTCCAGTGTCCCCTTCACAGTTGGCAGTACCCGGGTGGCGTAGTGAGTTGGAGCAGCCATACCAAAATACCACAGAAGTGTGGCTTATACACCACAGAAATCTATTTCACAGGTCTCTGGAGGCCACAAGTCCAAAGAGGCCAGGGTGCCAGCATGCTTGGCTTCTGGTGAGGACCATCTTCTTTGTTGAAGACTGGCTGCCGTCTTTGCATTGTGTCCTTGCATGGCAGAGAAAGGATAAGGGAGCTCCCAGGGGTGTCTTCCCTAAGGGCTCCACCCTCATGACCTAATCACCTCTCATAGCCTCAACTCCCAACACCATCACGTTGGGGATTAAGGTTTCTCCATAGGCATTTGGTGGGGGATATGTTCAGTCCATAATACCAGGCCTATGCCTGAGCCTCTCTTCTCTCTGCCCTGCTAACCCTCCCTAAAGAATGTTGGGTGTGCTTGCAGCCTCACCTACACAGATAACCTTAACCCTCGCTCCCAACTCCCACCTGCCACCTGAGCTCCACGTACGTAGGAGCCAGACATCCACCCAGATGTCCACATGGGTCTCACTCTCAGACACATTCTTTTCCCACCTCCCCTACCCAGCGAACTCTCTTCTCCTGGATCCCTCATGGCAGTTAGTGGGGTCAGGAGCCTCCCACCTGCTGCGCCAGTTTGAAGCATGGCTATAAATTCTTTGACATATCTGAGATCTCCGAGGGTCAGTCATTTTTAAAAACTGGTAGCTTCTGCCCGGGTCCCGGGAACACTTGCTCTGGGAGCCCTGAGCTGCGATGCAAACAGTCCAACAACACTAAGACCACCGTGCTTGAGAGGCCACACGCAGGTGCTTGGGCCACCCATGTGGGTGAAGAGACCACCGTGGAAACAAGTCCTCCAGCTCAGCAATTCCAGCCCCCCACCATTCTAAGTCCCCCTTGCCTTTATGTCCTCTCATCAAAGGTCCCACATGATGAGAAACAAGGCGGGGGGTGGGGCTCGAATTGCTAGGCTCTTTCTGAATCCCAAGTCCACAAAAACCATGATCACTAAAAAAAAAAAAAAAAAGAATGATTGTTTTATGTCACTAGATTTGGGGGTGTTCTGTTATGCAACAATTAATAACCGTATTTGCCCAAGCTTCAAGCATGGAAGTCATTCCCTTTCTCTCTCCCATATTTTATTGACAAATAATTTCCCCAAGGATCTGCTCTGTGCCCGGCGCTGTACCACACACTAGTGATACCACCAATTATGGCCCAGTGGAGAGGCAGTGCAAAGAAAACAAATCACAAGACAATGCGACATTTCCCAACCTTGTTCCAGAGAAATCTGCTGACAGACTTTTCCCAAAAGAAATGATTCATGGCCAATTAATTCTGGAAGAACTGGGTAAAAACAAGTTGCTTTCTTGAATTACTTCTCAGAACAATTAATAATCAAATGTGTAAAATAAATATGTAAGAGGAGTCTAGAATAAAGTTTCCTAAAATTACTGGAAAATGAAACAGATTTTGGATTCTTATTTATTTGTTTGTTTGCCCTGTTTTGAGGGGAAATTCAAGCAAATAGTACTCGGCAAAACACAATGGAAATAATGCATTCAATTAGTAGATGTAAACACACTGAGCACTGGGAGGCCAGAGGAGCATCAGGGACTTTCTTCAGTAATCAGGGGACGCCCCCCACAGGAAGTGGAATTCTGAGAGAAACAGAAGAGTGAGAGGAAGCTGCCTGGTGGAGGAGATGCCGGGAGCCAGAAAACTGGCCTGTATGGAGATACTTCAACGGGAGCAGGGGTACCTATTTAGGGACGCTCTAAGGAAATGTGACAGAACGCTCAGATTTTTGTCTCTGTCTGAGAGACAGATGCCACAATTCCAAGTTCAGGTCAGAAGCTGTTTACTTGCTAGCAAATCCTAGCCTAGGGCTGTGTCCAGGCTCCATCCGGATCCCTCCTTTTTCTATTTCCTGTGTTTCCCAAGAGGGATCAGGTGAAGAGCCACAGCAGCCAGCTGGAATTTTTTTATTCCTCTACTTCTATATTTACAGGAAGTGTTTTCTTATTTTTTAAATCTACTTCTCTTGTCTGCAGTTTGAAAGCAAGACATTGATTTGATCCAATGAACCCACAACTTATATAAAACTGCATATGAGATGCTGTGGTTTAGATTTATCAAGGCGATTACTTCCTAAGGTATGTAAACGTCTAATCACTATATTGTGCCCCTGGAACTGACATAATAGTATGGCCACTGTAATTAAAAATTTTTAGAAAACAATGTTACATGCTGTGGTTTAGATAATTCAGATCATGTCCAAGATGTATTACTTTATTTAATAACCTTGTACAGTTATGATAATAGTGATTCTAAATCTGACATTATTTAAAATACGTGCCCTGATCACACACGACAACTTTCTGTTGAAGTGTTGGTATTTTACATAATGTGTCAAGCAGATTTTACATGACAGAAATTTAGAAGGTCTTTTAAGATGATGGAAATGTTGTAACAAACAGAGGCGACAATGGGATGATAAACTCGTATTTGCTGTGTGTATTGTGCAGTTTTTTGCCCAAATTTTTGAGGAGAAAATAAGGATGTGCATTATACAAGGGTAGTACTAACTATCTATATGAATGTTTTAATTCTTTCATTTATGCTTATGCATAAAAATGTAACTCTAGAAAGCAATAATGATATCCATATGCAAAATAATACCCTGGAATATGATAACTGGTTTTGGTTCTAAATGTAAATAAATAAAACATTGAATTAAATAATTAAAATGAAAGATTTTCTTCCTGAAAGTTTGGGCCAAAAATATGGGTACACATTATACACGGCAAAAATATGGCAGATACTTTAAGAGTTGTCATTTTTTATCATAGAAATTGGCTGCCAAAATATATAAGGCAGACTCAAAAGTAATTTTTATACAAGAAGGATATTCCCTCTCTCTCTACCTCACCTTCTCCCTTTCTTTCTTCCTTCCAAGAGCTGGAGTAGTCATAAGAGAATTCTAGAAATTCCATACTAGTGAAACATGGACAAAGACTAAGAATAATCTACCTAAATGTCTTTAATTTTGGGAGGCTTAAAACCAAATAATTTTTATTCTGAAACTGATGGGCTATTAATTATCAAGTTAAAGCATAGAAGATGAGAATTTCATAGGACCACCCACTCTTAGAAGCAAGAATGATACAGGCAACAATGTAAGGTGTGACAGGTCATATCTCTGTGCAAGGTAAGACTGCTACATAGAGATCCTGAGGACATCCGTTCAGCTATAAAGCTGTCTCTAATCCGACATATTCAAGAATCAAAAGGAATGATATCAGCAAGATGACAAAGTAGGAGACCCCGGCCTCCATCCCCTACAAAGATCCACAATTAGTTACCCACAAACAGAAATAGCTCTGGGAGACTCAGGAGACCATTTAAGAAACTTCAGCAACACAGTAGAACAAAACACTGAAGAATAACCTCACAAAAAGGTTGCACACACTCGAGGTGAGATCCTGCAGCCACAACAGGGCACATCAAAGCCAGAGCCCCTGCAACTGCCCGTGCGTCCACAGGTGGCCCTGACCTAGCTGCTGGCCCTCCCCCACCACTAGTGTGTATCTGCAATCAATCCCTTCCACTACACAGGGACCTGCAACTGGTACCCACAGCCAAGTACATGCATACCACCAGATCTGTCCACCAATGCTGACTGCCCTGATCCCTAGCACTGGATCTGGAGGTCCTGCTGAGGACCCATCTGACACAGACCCTGGCTCGTGGGGTCCACGACATTGTGGATGAGATATGACAAATTCAAGCAGACTACCCAGTCCCATGGAGGAAAAAGGACGGCATGGCTTCTCTCTCAAGGGAAGAAAAACCTCAGAGCACCTCAGCCACCCTCTCAAGGGGAGAGTGCCCCAACCCTTGCCTTGACAAGCTTTTACTGGGCTCAATTTGCACAGGAATACAGGGTGTATACGTAAAGCTCATCAATCATTGTCAGGCAGAAATGATTAAACGATAGATAACATTCAAAGAACTCTGACGGCTTATTCTGAGTCAGGGTCAGATAGTTAAAGGGCCATAAAACTTTGGGGAACAAACTCACTTCCTGCTTAGACCCTTATCATTTAAATTGAGGGTATTAGCAAAGTATGTTTCATAGGATTTTATGCATTCTTTCTTAAGCCTGATTGTCCTAGGGCATCCACCCCTTCCAGCACAGGGCCGCACCCTCCTCCAGTACTGTTTCAGGCTTAAGTCAAGCAGGGGAATAAGGCAGCCAAGAGATTAGGAAACTTCTTGCAGACAGAATGAGGACTCAGGCTATGTCAAAGCTGAGGGGTGAGGGTCCATCACCCCCTTTTTCTATAGCCCCCCAAGTCCTTCCCTGAGGGTCCCTTTGTGACCATGCCTGTCATAGGTCATCCCTCTTTTGAGGAATCTTACCCATCATTGGCTAACCAGTCATCCACCCAGGGCCAACCAGGGTGAAAAGAAAGGGGGCAGAGGTGGTGCCCCTACAAAGAAGATAAGCTTTGTCTCCTAAGTGGCTTATGGTCCCAACATCCTTTATTCAGCCTTAGCCACAGGGGATTACAGCTTCTGAAACAAGGCAGGGAGGTTCCCAACACCCAACAGCCCTTTCAGCCACTGTGGATCACCCCCACCCCCAACACACACACAGCACTTGCCAAGGAACATGCAGTTGCTATAGACCTCAACAACTTGAGCCAATGAAACATCATATACCACTGGACCAGAGCCGTCACACACACCTGCACTTGTTGCCCTGCACCATTAGACCTGGAATCACGGAATTCGCCTCCCCACCTCCCAAAGGTGAAGGTCTTTCCTACTGAAGTCAGTCCATAGAGTCTGGAAGAGATAACTGTTTCATCAAATATACAGATACCTATTCAAAACTACAGGTAGCATAAAGAATCCCAGAAATATGACATCATCAAAGCAACACACTAAACTTCTAATAACTGAACCCAAAGAAATGAAGATATATGGATTTCCCAAGAAAGAATTTAAAATAATTGTTATAAAGATGTTCAGAGAGCTACAAAGGAACACAGTTAAACAATTTAACAAAATCAGAAAAACAATATGAAAACTTCAACAAAGAGATAGAAAACAAATGAGAACAAACAGAAATTTTGGAGCTAAAAAATACAATGACCAAATTGAAGAATTCAATCAAGGTCTTCAAAAGTAGCCTGAATCATCAAAAGAAAAAATCAGTGAGCTTGAAAACAGATTATTTGAAATTACCCAGCCAAGGAGCAAAAAGAAAAAAAGAATGAAAAGGAATAAAGAAAGCCTACAGGACTTATGGAACACCATTAAGATAAGCAATCTACACATATTAATGACATCTCAGAAGAAGAAGAGAGAGAGAAAGGGGTACAAATGTTATTAAAGAAATAGTAGCTATAATGTCCTAAACCTAGGCAGAGATTTAGATATCCAAGTTCATGAAGCTAACATGTCCATCTAAAACAATCTTCTCCATGATGCATTATTTTAAAAACTATCAAATCAAAGACAAAGAAAAAACTGTAAAAGCATCAGAAGATTCAGACTGCAGCACAGAAAGCTGATGGGCTAAAAAAAAAAATAAAAATAAAGAAATTAAAGCATCAAAAGAAAAGAATTTTACTCATTCAAGGTAACTCTCATAGGCCATCAGCAGATTTCTAGACAAACCTGCAGGCCAGGAGAAGTAGGATGATGCATTCAAAGAGCTGAAAGAAAAAACTGCCAACCAAGAACACTTTAGTCCTTCAGAAATTAAGGCAAGATTAAGACTTTCCCAAACAAACAAAAGTTTATCATCATTAGATCTGCCTTCCAAGAAATTCTGAAAGGAGTCCCTCAAGTTGAAATAAAAGGATGTTAATTAGTAACATGAAAATATACAATACACTAGTAAAGGTAAGTTATAGTCAGATTTAGAATACTATAATACTGTAAGATGGTGATGTACTAACCACCTAGCAGTAGTGTAAAGTTTAAAGAATGAAAGTATTAAAAATAGCTATAGTTCAATAATTTGTTGATGGATACACAATAGAAAAAGATGTATAGTAAGTTGTGATGTGAAAACCTATTCCTGACCATGTATACTAGAGCAATAGCTTTAAAATTTTTGGCCATGACCCCCCAAAAAAATATATTTTACACTATAATTCAATACATATGTACATGCCACGCACACACATAGATTCACACATACTGAAGCAAAGGTTCCATGAAATAATCTTTACCCTACGCAGAATTTTATTTTTTTAATTGTTGTTCAATGATATTTGTCCCCATTTCCTCCTCTACTCTCCCCTGCCCTACCCACCCCCACCTTCCACTTTCAATCCTAGTCTGGTGTAGTGTATTGTAATAACATTTTAATGCTATTCCACAACCCACTAAGTCAAGTTCACAATCCAGTAACGGGGTCACAAATCACAGTTTCAAAAACACAGCCTTAGTGAAACAAGCAAACACCAGAAGATAGGTACAGGAATACTCATGGCAGACTCAAATACAAGGCTTGAAACTATAAAACTCCTAGAACTCTTTGACATTGGCTTTAGCAATATTTTTATGGCTATGTCTCCTAGAGCAAAGATAAAGCAAAAATAAACAAATGTCACTACCTCAACTTTTTAGTAACATAAACCATCCACAAAACAAAAAGGCAACCTACTTATGGGAGAAGATATTTGCAAATGATATATCCAATAAGGAATTAATACCTAAAATACATAAAGAACTTATACAGCACAATGTCAAAAAAAAAAAAACAAGCAGTCCAATTTAAAAATGGGCAGAGGACCAGAATACTCATTTCTCCAAAGAGAACATACAAATGGCCAACAGACACGTGAAAAATGCTCATCATCACTAATCATCAGGAAAATACAAATTAAAACCACAATGAGATGTCGCCTCGCAGCTGTCAGAAGAGCTGTCATCAATAAATGAACAAGCAAGTGTTGGTGAGGATGTGCAGAAAAGGGGACCCTAGTGCACTGTTGGTGGGATCATAAATTGGTGCAACCACTATGGAGAGCAGAAAGGAGATTACTCAAAAAATTAAAAATAGAACTACCATACAACCTAGCAACCCCACTTCTGGGTATTTATCCGAAGAACTCTAAAACACTATTTTGAAAAGATATATGAACACGTAAGTTCATTGCAGCATTGTTTACAATAGCCAAGGTATGGAAGCAAACTAAATCTCCATTGATAAACAATTGGTAAAAGAAGATGTAGTACATATATACCACAAAATATTGCTTGGCCATTAAAAAGAATGAAATCTTAACATTTACAACAACAGGGATGGGCCTAGAGGGCATTATGTTAAGTGGAATAAGTCAGATAGAGCAAGACAAATATCGTATGATTTCACCTATAGATGGCATCTAAAAAAAACCAAAGTAAATAAACAAACAAAAACAAACTCACAGAAGATAGAGAAAACAAATTGAGGGTCACCAGATGGGAGGGGTATTGGGCTGAAAAGGTGAAAAAGACTAAGAAGTACAGGTTTTCAGTAATAAAAATAGTCATAGGGGTGTAATGCACAGTGGAGAGAACATAGCCAATAATATTGTCACAACTATGTATGTGTCTGTCAGGTAAGCACTAGACTTAACAGGGTGATCACTTTATCTAAATGTTATATCTGAAACTTACATAACATTGTATGTCAACTCTAATTAAAAATAAATTTTAAAAAACAAAGAATTGCCCTGGCCAGATAGCTCAGATGGTTAGAGCATCGTCCAGATATACCAAGGTTGCAGGTTAGATCCCCGGTCAGGGAGCGTACAAGAATCAGGCGATGAATGCTCAGAGGGGTGGAGCAGCAGATCGATGCTTCTCTCTCTCTCCCCTCCAAAAAAAGAAATAGAAAAGAAAAGAATACAAGCATTACGTCCAACTGTAAAAAGCAGAAAACAGCTTATTTCTTATTTATAGGTAAAGCTAAATATGTTTATAGAGAAACTATAGTACGTTCATATAATAAACTATTATATAGCAATTAAAATGAAGAAACTATGGTCACATACATCATCATGAATGACTCTCAGGAGCATAATATTGAGTGATAAAAACAATTTATAAAAGTATAATACCATATGATCTCACCTTTAACAGGATCCTAATTAACAGAACAAACAAACAAGCATAATATAACCAAAGACACCGAAATTGAGAACAAGAGAGGAGAGGGATAGGAATATCCAGGGAAAAGGGGAAGGGTTTAGAGCAACAAGTATGAAGGACATATGGACAAAAGCTGGGGGGGGGGGGGAAAATGGGAGGGAGCTGGGGAGGGCTGGGGCGGTGGGCTGGGATGGGAGTAGAAGACAGAAAACTGTGTAAGAACAACAATTAAAATAAAATTTAAAAAATATATAACTTCATTTATACAAAATTCAAAAACATGGAAAACCAAATATGATGAAATGTATATTCCTTAAGTAAATAAAAAAGAGCACTACAACAGCAGTAACCACGAGGAGAGGCCCAAAGAAAGGGACGGAGTTACGGAAAGATGCAAACGGAGGGCGTGGCCCTGCCAAAGAGCCCTCACAGCCCGCTCTCCTGGGCAGCCGGGGATGCTCAAGCTACTTCTCACCTAAACCCTTGTCAGAATACGGCTGCGCCCGCTCAGTTCCGCAGGCCTACTATGCGTGCGAACAAAACTGTTCGGACTGGGAGAGTTGTTCACCTTGACGGGCACAATGTTCGTAATGTAGACACATCGAAATGAGCTGCTGACGCTACTGACACTGAAAGGAGCTAACGCGGAGCTTCGGCGAGTATCAGTGGGGAAGATGCGCTGAAATCGGCAGATCGGCGACGGTCAGCCGGCTTCGGCACCTGGGCGTCACCTGTCACACAAGCACCCAGAACAAATTCATCAGAATGGCTGTCATCAAAAATAAGTGTCAGTGAGGACGTGGAGAAAAGGGGACCCTAGTGCACTTTGGCGGGATTGCGAATTGGTGCGGCCACTACGGGACACAGGGACGATGGAATACTGCTCGGCCATTAAAAGAATGAAATCTTTTAACTGGGAAGAGCCTTAGCCAACTTACAAAGAAGTGGGCACCCCATGGGGGAACCTACCTGAACGATCTGTGTCATTATCGCACGGTGACCCTTGTCACATGATTGCTTCTCTAGAAAGTACGGGCTCTCCAGATCCTTAGACAGCATTTTCTTAGCAATAGGACTCTCATTTGAGAGAATTCTCTAACTGCATTAAAATCCTTTTAACGTTTAGTTTTTCGTCACGAAAATTGTTATACATTTTAAGGAGGGCTTCTTTATCTTGGAATATAAGCAAATTCAATCTAATTCCATAAATCATATAATTCAACAATGTACTCATAAGTAGTTCATAATATTTTCCTAGCTTGTCCATATATGTGCACTTCTGTGTGAATGAAATATCCATATAAACCATCAATATTCAAACACCTCATATCATTTGATACGAAGTCTACAGACTTTCAATAAATATGTGATTAAGGTGTATATACATACATGCATGTAAATATATTTGTGTGCGTATAGGTGTCCTTTTCTCTAGAGTAAGAAAAATGATGAAAAAATACAACTTCTGTTTGAATTTCTTTTTATAGTAACTGAATTTTTTGGTTTTTCTACAGAGTATTATTAATTTTTTAATATAAAAATACAAATTTTTTGACACTTAAAAAAACTAAGACCTGAGCTGTGCCTGTGACCAAGCTAAACATTGCACACAGATTAAAACAATTAAATCATGCATTAAAAAGCAAGGGAACATTCTCAACATCTTTAACCTGACATGTTTAGAAAAGGAGAGAGCTAAGGGATAACTTGCCCAAAATCTGTTTCCTGCAGGTGACCTCCCGGTGAAAAGGCTGACCCCTCACGAAGCCCTGGGGAAACTGCCTACTGCTGAGTGCTTACAATGACCCAAACCGGTCGATAACGAGGTACGGACTCCAGATCCCCCACGACGGATCAGAAGACTGGTGCTCCGTCTGCAGCAATGAGGCTAACCTGGCAGAAAGTCTGCCCTACGTACCTGCGGCCACACTGCTAAGGCCCCAGAGCCCAGGTCCCCTGGGAGAGAGGGGGCTGCCACCCACCACCAGCACCCTGTGAGCTGGCCCCTCAGAGCTGGGGACAGTTCTGCAATGTCTTACTGGGGTTGTACTCCAGCTCCTACCTGCACCAGGGGCACGTGCTTCCCTAACCATGCCGCCCATAGTCCCCTAGGACTGGGTCCCACACCGCCAGGATGTCTGCATGTGCGTTTGAGGGAACAAATGCAATACAATTAATTCAAGTGATTTATGTTCACCATGCACAGCACCCTGGGGGTAAAAACTGGAACATAAAGGCACCCTTACAAAAAAACATTCCTCCAGCTTTACAGCTACCTATTTCACAAAAATTCTAATCTTCCAGTTCTTCCCAAATAGATCTGGGAGTCCAAAGACCTTGTCCAGGAGGCTGTCTGCTAACCCTGTGGTCTACACTTTGCATCGATTTTTCCTGCTGCTGCTCTATTTCAAGGTGGCCACTCATTGCAATAGCAGGGCAGCAGGCTGCCACCACAGCCCCCAAAGGTGCTGTTGCCCCTGGCGCGGGTCCTTTTCTCTGCTGAGGTCAGCATAGTGAGGTTCATTCTAGCTCCCTCAGTAGCAAGGGTACAGCAAGTACACATAGGACAGAGAAAAGGAAGAAGTTCCTCAAAGTCCAACATCCGGATCATGTGTGGTTGGATGATTCCAGCCTGTAATGGGTTTGTTAGAGATGAATACAGACCAAAAAAATTGCATGAAATTTCAGACAATCGCTATCAGAGATAAAAACAGATGGATAAGATGAACCCTTGGCCTCATGGCATCATCTAGTAGGGAGCTAAATTATGCCGCAAATACAAGAAGAGCTACAGGCTAAGCCTTACTGAGAGGTGCACAGGAAGAAGGAATTTTCCAGTCATGAAAATCATGAAAGCTGAGTGGACAAGATGGTCTCCAGAGATGAATGGAAAAGGACTTTCCTGGAGAGCAACCAGCTCTGGTCTACCTTGCCTGAATCCTAGAGCACTTTTGGTCAATGGAAGGAATGTAACCCAGAAGATTATACTGGGCCAGATCCTGAAACGCTCTGGATGCGAGGGTTTCATAGGTCCCCATTACCCTCACCTGGGGTCCGAACTCCTCCCCTTGGCTTACTGCTGATCGGCTCTACTTCCATTCCAGCCCCTCTCACCTGTCCTCACCCTTTACACTCCCCATTCTAGCCTGCCGGTTAGGTTTCCTGAATGTGTCCTTTTCTCCCTGACCGAGGGACCTATACACATACTATCTAGTCCCTAGAACACTTTCCACCCTTTCCTTCTCCCAGCATCCCACTTCTGTCCTAGCTCACACTCATTTCTCAGGTCCAGCTTGAAATGGGCTTTTCACAGGAAGCTTTGTCTGATCACTAGGACCCAGTAAGGTGTACCTTTTACACACCTGTGCATCCCTATCACACTGTTCTTGGGGTGCCTACTTGGTTTCCACGAGTCGGTAAGCTCCCTGAGAGCAACGACAGTGCCTCACTCACTCATCATTTATCCCACGTGCCTCATGCAGTACCTGACATATAGTAAGTTCTCAATAAGTAATTCTGACTGAATGAGCATATGGATAAATAAATAACAAAATAAATATTCGACCAATCAAATTACTTTAGAAATGCACAGAAACTGGAGCAAATGAGAGGAGCAATACTTAGTGCTCATTCAGCAGCATCTTTGAGAACAAGAAACATTTTATTGATGATGTATGCTTCATAACTAGATGGTTATTTAACAGATACTTTTTTGCTTACGGGGAAAATTCCATGCACATGTCAGGTTATTTAACTTCTCTGTATCCTATCTCAGAATTTTAATAGGCTTTCTGTCTCTGACTATATGGTATGACTGCAAAAGATAAAATTCTGCCTATGGCCTCATATTTCAGAAATCTTCAATGGTGTCATGGTTAAAACTCCTCTCAAACTCCCCACGAGAATCAGAATTCTACCATCTCCCAGGGCTGACATAATTATACTGTAATGTGGGCTTTAAATTTATGAATGTTTATATTGGCAAAAGTGTGGGAGAAATATATCTACGATACAAAGTAGGGAGTGTACTGGTAAAGCAAGATGTAGGCTTTTTAGAGAGAAATAGAGTTCAAGACCGTGAAGAACTTGAAGAGTAAAAAACTGAAATTCTACGTGGTCCGCAGGGATATCCAGAAGTGTCACGATGCATGATTCTTGTTCTGGAGAATGGAACAAGATGGAGAAAGTGAAGAATAAGACAATCAAGAGTGACATCTGTCAGAGAAAAACAATGAACTGTTTCAAACTATCAGAGAAAAGCTCACAGTTAAGGAAGACAAAGAACTTTGCTGCTTTAGAAAGAATGCAGGACTTACATAAGGTTGAAATGCCTACGGAGAAAGCTATACAAACATGGAATTGAATGTTAAAACTGGGACCAAGAAAGATAACCTGACCCGAGAATTCAGTCTACCATCGGCTAGCCAATCGCGGCAACAAACCAACAGCCACAGACGCCCATAGAAGAGTATGTGCGCAGAAAGCGGGAGAGCAGAACGAGGCCACGTGTTTAAAACTTATTTGCACAGGTTACACAGTGCTTCTATCCCAAGAGCTCCACGAACAGCAGTGATGTATCACTAGACATAGGGAACCACACAGCTTATCATCCAAACTGGGAAACTTCTAAGGAAATACGGAGGTCCTGCTAATAATGAAACAGGTACTTACTTAAGTTTAAAACTGTCTCAAACTGAGATGTAGGGTCAACCTAATTATAGATCAAACCCCTACATTAAGCCACAGAAACATTAGAAAGAAAGAACAGTGGAGGTGAACTTTTCAAAGGAAAAACACAACTTCTTTGAGGAGGTGGCCGCACGTTGCCAGACCAGGAGCTGACCGAGATGAGTGTGCTGGTGTGTGTCATGTCCTATATTGTTGGCTGCGCACAGTATCTGCACAACTTGTCAATAGTTTGCATCTGAATTATTTCTCAATGTGCATAAGCCCTTTCATTATTTTTTCTCAGTTGTCTATGAAATTTGAAGGCCCTGAGTGTCAGGAAGTTCATTCAGTTTCCTGTATCCGGGCTTAGACTGTGTTGCTACTACATAATGCACATAGGGGAATATGAAGGCTGCTTCCATCTCTGAAGAAATCTCATGTTTCTTACGGACTGACACCATCATTTCCTTAAGTGTGGACCACTGTGGGGCGGTGCAGCACAGGTGTGTTTGGGGAATATATAGGTCAGAGTGCTGACAGCATACAGACGATGCTCTCAAAGAGGGCGAATGAGCGGAGTGTAACTAAGGGCCACTAGGAAAGGTGTGGCAGAGATAAAGTTGCGAGACCCCTACCACCCCCAAGCTTGAAAGGACAAGGGAAAGAGACGTGACAGGGAGCTGGCAAGGCTGCAACGGGAGGAGAGCCCTACCAGACCGGAGCTGCAGCCTGTGGCAGAGGGCACAGCCTCCACCAGCCCGGGACCCCGAGAGGAAGAAGCTGTGGAACGAACATGCCAAATTCTCTTTCCTCCAGCCACACAATCTCTGGTTGGTACCAATGTTTGGCCTAACCCCGAGGTCAAGAGTGCCTAGCTGATTATAATTAATAGAGATCAGCCTCCTGGGCAACAGAAAAGAATGAAGAAAACTAAATAACAGTCCTAGAAAGACAAACGGAAAACATACAGCAGAATTTAATCGAACACTATAAATGCCCATATTTCTAAATTCTAAATAAATAACATATATACTTTAAGTTCATAAGTAAAAACTAAGAGCAATTTCATCTACACAGGGATACCAGAGATAGAACAGTTGTTCTTAATAATAGCTACATTTAACAGATGAAGAAATAATAAACAGAAATTACTTGCTTAAATCATCCAAAAAAGACTTCATGCATGTTACTATGCCTATATCAGCAAGTTATTTAGTTTCCAAGGTAAGCTTCTACCTCTAAACCCACAGACATTTCCATCTGTCCTTAACAGGGTAAGCTTATAAGTCCCCCTTGTGTGACAGAAGAGGACTAAAAACCAGCAATTCAAGCATATACCGACAGAGACCTATAGAACAAAGGCTTTGCATCTGGCTTCCAGAGGCTCCCATCTGATAGAGAAGAACACCTCTCAGAAAAACTTAGGAGGACTATCAGTCAGTGCTAAGGACGCCTGGAGCATTTACGTTTACTATGTAGTACAAAACAAATACATAAAACTTTGGTGGCTGTAATGAGCCATTTTATTTTTGTGATTATTTGTTATTTCACTTTGTGGTTTATATGCTCAAGGGATTGACACTCAGTTGTCAAGGCTGACTCACAATTAAGTGATGGTTGACACAACACAGTTGTACGGACAATGCAATATTAATAAGTCAATCATAGGTAGTGTCCACCTTAGGTCCCTTCACATAGAACCCTGTTGCCAGCCTCAAGTTTTGGGGTGGCAAGAAGTAAGAACTGGTACTCACTACCAGGTCTGGAAGGGAGAGACAAGGTCTCCATTCTGTAGATCTCTGTTGGTACACAGAAATCGAAAGACCACTTAGCAGCAGAGTAAACCATGAGAATGTCTCCATATATTCTCCAGGATCCAGCCTGAGACAGACACTTTTCTGTGTTTACCAAAACCCATTTCCTTTATGCTCTGGGCTTACAGATAGACCAACTTCCATCCCCTTACCATTACATGAAGCCATAGAACCAAGTTCTGGCCAATGTGCTGGAAACGATTTGCTCCACTTTTAGGCTGGCACATGAGAGATCGTCCACTCCACCACTTGTGCCATCTACCAGTTGATTGTCAATGTTGAGGGGACACTAGAAATGCTGAGTTGAAGACAGGGGGACCTCCATCAGCCTGAACCTTTGAATGACTACATGGAACAGCCCTGCACCACCAAGTAATTGATTCCCTAAAATTAATGAGGCTACTACAATTGTCTTAAGCAATACATGATTCCTCAAGTAAAAACACTCAACATTTAGGTGCGGACGTGAATACATATTTCCATTTCCAAAGATCATGCTCTATTGTTCGTGTTTTCTTGCAGTCTTTTTATTTGGCACTATATCATACACAATTTCCCGTGTTCGTGGAATCCTTCAATATTACAGTCCTTGATGTTCCAAGTTGTGGTTCTACCATTCAAGTTTTCACTTTTTAATATAACTTCCGGTTTTCAATATTAGATAGTACGTGATCCAAAGACCTTTGTGAACCTCTTAACAAAAAACAAGATTATTTCTTCTTCATAGTTACATGCTGACCCACAGCAGCCATTTAGAGTAATGGACTACTGATTTTGTGCAGTTCAACCCCATACAAGTTAGTATCTTTCTTTGAGTTTGTTCCATACAATAAACCTTTCTCACATCCCATAAAAAGATATGCAGCAAAGGTTAATAAATGTTCTTTAAAAAGCTACAAAATACAAGAACAGGTGTGAATCATCAGACGTTGGTATTAAGCCACTGACTACTCCGGGACCTCCATTTGCACATTCATTTCTTTGCCCTAAATTAAAGGTGGCAAAGTCAAAAATAAATAGAAATCTATTTCCTTCCAAGAGGGAATACTTCTGTATAATCACCTGAGTTTTTTTAAACACCATCTAGATTTTTGCCTCTCCATTCAGTGGGTAAAACTTCTCCTTTTGGAAGCTTGTGAAGGTAGGAGTTGAGAAATACAAAATCAGCAACAAATTTTTTAAAAAGTAAATAATGTTGCATAGTGCATAGTTATAAAAGAATAGAAAACAGGCTATGTTGAAATGTATAAGGTGGTGCAACCTTTGACAAATCCCTCAAGTCAGGAAGATAGAACTTTTTCTATAGCTTAAAACAACGTTGCCAAGTTGTGGTTAATATGTCAATGTAATTTCAGTCTATAAAACAGTATACTCTTGGCATGGTTCTCCCAACAAGAATTTCTGAAATAAAGAGTGTAATATATTTATGACACTTAATGTGATTCAATACTTGATCATTGTTTTCCTGTAAATACTACACAAATGCTGTGATATGTGGCTATTTTTAGATACGAACATTTCTAAGGAATTCTGGGAAAAGTGTAATAACTGGGTGATGGTGCCTCAGAGGAGCCATGGCCCCCAGAGCCCGTCTCAGGGCCCTGGCCCTGCCCTGAGTCTTTGTGGGAAGCAGGACTGACATGAAAAGCTGCTGATATTTGGAATCATTATCAGCCTTAAGGTCTGCCTCTAACACTTACTCAGCAGGTGAACACCAGCTCTTCATTTTACTCCTCTTAGATCCTGTTTCTATAAAATGATCTAATACTTATATCATACAAATTATTGTAAATATTTAACTTGATATCTACTGCACATAAGGAAATTAGCAGAATATACCTGAAACAGAGTGAATTGGCAATAGCTATTGGCTCCTTTTCCCCTGCTATTTCTACTGATGCATTTATCTCCTGCACACTGTCACTTAGGGCTTGTTCTTAAACCGGCCAGACTTTGTGTGACTGAACGGTTGTGGGTGTGCTATCCAGCTCATTATCGTACTCATCCGTCCTTCCGGCGTGTATTTGCCGTACATCCACCATGCTCCTGGACTGTTCAAGGTGCTACGGATAGAGCACGGATCAAATCAGACCCCAAAATGCTGAGGTGTGTGAAACTTATATGGTCATTGAGGAATACAGATTTTTTCAAAAAGTAAAACATATGGCGTAATAGCTGGGTCTCCTGCTTTGGAGAAAAGCATGCAAGGAAGAGGGGCAGACAATGCTGGGACTGACTGCGGCTGCAGTTAAATAGGATGACCAGAGTAGGCATCACTGGGAAAGATAAATTTTCTCTAAATACTTGAGTAAAATGAGAACAAGCCATTGGAGTATCTGGGGAATAACACTGACAGACAGAGGAAAAAGCAAGTGCAAAAGCCCTAAGACAGCGGCCAGTCAGGCAGAACAGAAAAACAGCAAGGCCAGGGATGTCATGGCCCGAGTGGGTGGGAGGTCAGCATGGGGCCCACACCAGCCACAGCCCTGTAGGCCATTGTCAGGACTCCGGACTTCACTCTGCGTGGAATGGGGGGCATCTGAGCACTGAGTCAATTGCAACAGGACAGAAAGAAGGGGGGCAATGGCGCAGATTTTGCAATATTGCAGGTGAAGGATAATGGTGCCTACTCAGGATGCAAGCCGTGGGGATGAGGAGGAGCTGTCCAACTACATTTTAAAAACAGAGCTAATTGGACGTGCTGATGAATTAGATCACAAAAAAGGAAGGGACCAGATTGACACCTAGGCTTTTGGCTATGGCAGCTGGAAAGATCAACTTGCCATTTATTGAAAAGAAATATGAAAGAAGAACATGGGGAAAGAAAGAACAGGAGTTTGGTTTCACACCTGTGAAGTTTGAGATACATGCTAGACATCAAAAGTGAATATGTAAAACAGATACCAGGATGAAAGAGCCTGAAACTGAAAATAAGTTTCTGAATAGTAATCAAAACCTAGGATCCAAGGGTGCATAGATGATATTTAAAGTCATGAAACCAGATGGGATCTCCAAGCAGAAGCCAGTGCAGACACAGCAGAAAGGAGGCCCAAGTTCTGAGTGCTGAGGGAGTCAGTGCTTAGAAACTGGGCAGAACCAGAGTGACATGGTTTTTTCTCACCCCAACCCTCTCCTGCTCTCCAACACCAAGTGTGAGTCCAACAACTCACTTTAATCCTGACACTAACTACCCAGAGTTAGCACCAAACCCCACCGGTTTAAGGGCTCCGTCCCACAGAACAGCCCTCACTTCAGAAACCAATTGCCAGTACTAAAAAAAAAGACCCAAAATGGAGTCACTTATGCTAAGCCCCATGGCATCCAACCAAGACTTGCCTTAATTACAGTTTTGGCTCTCCCAGAAATGGAACCTGAAACCAGTCAACCAGGAATCACCCGATCAGCACCAGTAAGGTAAACCACCCGGTAGGCCCATGCGATCACTCACTTTGCTAACCAACCTGCTTTTTTGCCTCCAAAATCTCCTTGCTCCCACTCCTATCTGCTTATAAAAGTCTAATTTTGTATATTTCCTTAGACATTCTTCCTATCTGCTACATTGAATGCTGCCCAAGTCAATTTTTGCTCAAATGAACTTGAAAATTTTAATATGCCTAAGTTTACCTTTTGACAGTCCTAGCATTAAAATAGGGGACTGAAGGAGACCTCTAAAGGCCCCCAGAAGCAGCAGGCAAGCAGGCGTGGGTACCTGTTGGGGCTCCTGAGCTTGCCGCTCTCTCGCTGCCTCTGGAGGCCATGGTAAAACCCTCTCGGACCCTAGCTCTCGAGTTTTGTATTACCAGCTTTCAAACTTTATTTGAGCATTTCTTTTTCCCAACTGGGTCTCAACATGGCCAGAGTTGGACTGGGTCCAACATAAAACTAGGCTGGGTCCAGAGTTGAAACGGGCTCGACTCCAGAACCGGAGCGGGTCCAGGACCAGACTGCACCTGATTTAGCCTGGCCTAGGTACAGGGTGGGCTGCAGGCAAACAAAATTTTGTTTTAAGGCTGAACCACCAGGTTAACCTTGCCAAAGATAATCTGGAACTACAGTGACCACAGTGGGGAACTTTTAACCATCTTAGATAAGCTTATCCATCTACCAGGTGCCCTAGGCAACAAGGGGTCCCCGCCAGGCATTCACCATTAAGGGTCAACATAAAATGCTTGTCTTCCTCTACAGTTCCTGGGTGTGAGAACAAGACACCCTGGGACACCCCCACTCACTCCAGAGCCTGCAGTCGGCATGCCAGGAAAACTGGCTAAAGCCAGCAAAGGGTAAGGACTGTCACCAAAGTCACCTCCCCCAGATCGCTCTCGGTGCTCCTGGTTGAGACAGAAGAGTAAACCTTCACATTTTCCCTTCCTTCCCAAATTTAGACTGGCGGGGAGAAATCACTGTCAAAATTAGATCTTCGACCTGTAGCTCATGAATTTGCTTTCACATATTCACGGGTGGTGATTCTTTCTCTCTGGGGGACGGCTGTTGCCTTCTTTTCCATCTCGCTTTGCGTACAGAGAACCTGACTTGGCAACTATCAACTTGGAACCCCTAGGGACCCTAGACCTTTTGTCCATCTTTACCTTCATTAATCAGCTCCAATATTGTCCCACGTGGTGGCAGACTGGGTTTCTCACTGAGATCTTTGCCTTATGACTATTTAAGTTTCTCCAAACTGAAGTGAATTGCAGGGGGTTGTTTAGGGCACTTCAGTCTTGGAGGACCAGCCGGGGGGACCCCTTTGGCTCAGCCAGACTTGGATAGCACTGTAATTAACACCTTTATTTCAACCCTGTCAATGTCTATTTTATGCACCTCATTTTTTAACAACCATCTGAACATTTTCAGCCCACTGAGACTCTCTCCTCTGCATCTCTGAATTCTCTTGTTAATTAACATTTTGTTAGCATGCGTAAGACCCACGAGGGGAAGATGACATTGCAAACTCAGTAAGGCTTCCCAACTGTTGCTTAGTTTTGCAGCAATAAGATGACTTAGGGTGCTCATTGAAAAGGGGTCCCCTCTGCAGCCCTTACCATGACTGGGGAACAGGCCTGTTCAGTGGGGGAATATCCTGATTTCCCTGCAGCCAGCCCCGCACAGCACGCATATAAAGCACAGCAGCTGCTTCATCAGAGGTGGGACACTGGACGTTTGAGGGGGAGTCAGACAGTCTCCCTTCTCAGTGTAAACAGACCTTCCTTACAGCAGCTGTTACCCAGTCCACCAGGATGGCTGTATGTCCGGATCACATACAACCGACCATGATTACTCCATGGTGCACTGTGTGTCCTGTAGCGGCCCAAACATGCTCTCCCACTCCACAGCGCTCAATAACGCGACACTCACTTCCCCTAAATCAGTCACCTTTGCGATCCATTTTAGTAAGGATTCTTTAGGAAGCTGATGACACCAATCCCCAAGAGACAAATTCCTTTATACCATGACCCCTTGTTGCAGTAACTTCTTGGTTTGCCTTCTCCAACACCGACAGCCTTCCCGGTGCTCGAGGGCTTAGAGGTCGTGAAGACCTCTAAGTGAGTCAGATGACGCTGGACCACAGTGAGTGCTGTCCAGCATGACTATAGCTTTGAGGCTAGTGGTCAAACTCGGACTGGCCAGAATCTGTGCTTGGTCTAGCATCAAGATCTGACACAACATTCTTTTAATTTTATTTTAGCCATTACAGGTAATGACAACCAAGGGATTGTATATTTTGCTTTGTTCTTTTTAGTTTGCCTGTCCTTCTGTATCCAGCGAACCAATTACCTGGGAGTTGGATGCATCTCTAAACGTCATTGGTAACTTTTATCTTCGGTAATTGATGGCTGCACAGTTGCTACTCCATACCGCAGGCCAGCATGTGGCCACTGGGAACCAAAAGCTCCTCATCCTCTGCCCTATTATGCTCTCTTTTCCCAAACCACATGTTTCTGTGAGCCAGGACTGTTCTAGCAAATCCCACCCCTGACACCCAGTGAGTGACTTTTTCTCACACCAACCAGCTCCCTAACCCTCTGACACCAATTAAGTACCCTATAATTTAATTCCGTTTTGACACTAACAACCCAGAGATAGTGCCAGACTCCACAGGTACAAGGGCTCAGTCCCACAAGACTACCCTCACTTCCGACACCAGCTGCCAATCTCAAGTCCCCAGGGTACCACACTTCTGTCCAACTTGGCTACAAGTCATGGCTTCTCACAAATCTCATCCTCAGTTCCAACAATTTGCTAGAATTATAGAACTTAGAAAAATACTGTTTACTATTACAGTTTATTATAAAGGACACAAATAAACAGCCAGATGAAGAGGTACACAGGGGAAAGTCTGGAAGGGTCCCAATTGCAGGGACCTCTGTCCCTGTGCAGTTGAGGTACGCTACTCTGCTGCACTTGGAGGTACTTGCCAATTCAAAAGCTGCCTGGAGCCTGTCACTGAGAGACATTTATGGAGGTTTCACTCTGTGGGCATGATTATGGCCACTGGTGATTAACTCAACCTCCCTCCCAAGAAGTTGGGGAATGGGGCTGAAATTTTCAGGACTTGGTCCTCCTATTGACCAGCCCCCATCTTGAAGTTATCTAGTGGTCCACCAACAGCCACCTCATTAGAACAAAAGATGCCCCTGTCACCCTTGTCACTCAGGAAATACCAAGGATTTCAGAAGCTCTTAACCAGAAACACAGAGACAAAGACTGACTCTCTTCCTTACTACACTCCACAGAGAGACCACCAAGGGAAGTTGAGAGGAAAGACCGATGAAGAAAGAAGAAAATTAGGAGAGTGTAGTGACCTGAAGCCAAGTGAAGAAAGGGTTTCAAGGAAGAGTGGGTGATGGATATATAAAAAATTGCTACTAGCACAAGAAAGTCGAAGACAAATGAATGGTCACTGGATTAAGCAATGGGCATGTGATTGGTGACCTTTATAAGGACTGTTCTGGAAAAGAGAAGATGAAAGCCCATTTGGAGTATGTTCAAGAGAGAGAGTGGGAAGAGAAAAACTAGGGCCCACGCTGCCCCTAAAGGAGAGAGTGAACTCCAGAGAGCTTTGTTTATTTTCATTTTTAGATAAGAGATATTATCAGCATGTTGTTTTGCTGACGGGAATAATCTAGTAAAAGGAGGGGAGTGGCAATCAAGAAAGAAGATTAAAAATGGCTGTACTTGGTCCCAGAGTAGAGTAGAGGGGTGGGATGCAAAGGGATGGACCTTGCCCAGGACCGGAGATGAGCATCCACAGTAACGGAAGGGGAAGCACAGACACAGGCAGGAGGGCAGGTGGGCCTGAGCAAAGCTCCTGAAAATGCTTTCATTTCCTCAGATGGAATGGAAGACTATTACACACACACACACACACGGAGGAGTGTTGGAGTTTAAGGAGAGAAGAGTTATTAAATGCTTCACACAGGGTTCTCAGCCTTGGCCCTAGAGATGCTTGGGCAGGATAATACTTTGTTAGGGGGTCGGGGCAGGGCTGTGTGCGTACCACAGGATGTTTAGCAGCATCCCAGATGTCTGTCCAGAAGATGCTAGTAGCAGTCCGTCCCCCAGGTTGTGACCACAAAACCATCCCCAGACGTTACCAGTGTCCTCTAGGGAGGAAAGATCCCCTGGGGGGAAGCTGCTGCCTCTACCAGGAGGTGGACAGAGTAATGGGTTAGGGAAATATTAACAGACTGGGCATCTTGAGTCTCACTTGAAATTAGTGGTCACAGATTTTGAATGTGGCCATTCAGCTGCGAAGTGTGTTTCTCCAGACATGCTCAGCCAGCTGCACAGGATCAGAGAAGGCAAGACGGCAGCACAACCAAACCAGCGAGGAGAACAGAGTGGAAGGTATATGCACGTAAGGGGTTATACTCATAGACTGTGCGCCAGGTAAGGAGGAAAGGAGGGATATGAAAGCACGGAGGGACAGTGGGAAAACAGATGCAGATCCCAGGCAGATGTGGGTGTCTGGGTACAAGCGGGTGTGAGCTAGGAAACGGTGAAGTAACGGTCAGAGAGAGAGATGCTTGAGACGCACTCATTCATGACTGCTTAAGGCTATCTATCACTAATCATGTGCATGCATTGTTACGTGTTTTGCACATATACAATAATTATGGTCTTTCTATTCCATGTTGTAATTCTGAGAAACCTTTAGCCCCTGATGAGTCAGGAATTGTGTTGCAAGTGTCCCAGTACTGGAACTAGCCAAGACTAAGATTTAAATCTCCCGTGGAGTTTATCCATACAAAAATACAGCCTAATAAACCTATTAAATCGATTTTTCCATTTTATTTGCTAATAATTTCCTATATCTCAATAAATAAGTGAAGGCAGAAGAGATTCCAACTTGCTACGTATTCAAAGATTGGCAGGATATTTAGCTTGCTTACTTGTGAGAAAACTTTAGGCAAGAGGCATTTTTTTCCTCAGAAAAGGGCCTATCAAGCTTGTGGAAATCAAAGCAGCTACACAAACCTCTTATTATTAGAATAATGACCATGACATTCAATATCCTTCAGGGAAAATTTAACCTGGTCTTTCATTTCGCACTTTTCGCTACTTTGAAACTACATCAAACAGTAAAGAAGGAAAAAAAATACATACAGAGCAAAAAACAAAATATAGCCATTTTACTTTCAAGCCTGGCTGAAAAGAAAATAAAAACGAAGTAAGTTTTCCTTAAGTTCTAACTAATGCTCTGCCCTTCTGCTTCTGAAGAAAAATATGTTTTTCTGCTGTTTTATAATAAATCTAAAACACTATCATTTTTTAGCATGAAACGTTAAGTAATTGCTTTGCCAAAAATAGTCACCCTACGCTGCAGCCATCTAAGTTTGTTTTCATAATCCCCAGATACCAGCTACCACTATGTCAGCCTTCTCCGTACACACTACGACTATCTGTTGTTTAAAATAGATGTCCTAAGTACGTTATCTAAGTGAACAAAAGCATAAACATTTCAACTATCAAATCATCAGAACTGCTTAGGCAAGCATATATATCTCCTGGCTCCGATGTGTCCCCTACGGGGTTTTTTTCCTGTTACTTTCTCTGCTGTTGCAAGGAGAGCAGGCCCGTGCTGCAATAATAAAGTTATGGATCTTCTTTTTATAGTTTAAGTGCTGTCCTTTTCTCTTAGGAAGTAGAGATTTATTTCCAGGTAATGATATATTTTAATGCAGTTCAAATACAGGAAAAGAACAAAATGTTGAGAAGAATCAGAAATACAAACAATACATGATACCACAAGGAAACATAAATTGTGTTTGGGGAGAAAGATGCAGCCTCCCTAATCGGATTGCGGTAGAGAGGGCAAAATCTTAACGATCATATGCTTCATTTTATTGGCATTTTTCTCGCTTTGACCAGAACTCTGAGTTCCCCAAGTCCTATGTTAATTTTCCAAACATGCCTTTGGCTTTGCCTAGTGAAGAACCGCTGTAGGTTACGTTCAACTCAGGGACTGCCTAACTGGTTTAGAAATGTCCCCTTTTTAGGTCCCATCTTCACATACTCAAGACCACTGACTCTGTCCTGGCTGACAAAGGTAACATACCAGAGAGGATTACAGAGAAATACCAGAGAAACCGAGTCCAATTCTAGCTTCCTTTGCTGAGGTCATTCCTTTGGATCGGTATCACGTTCCATTGAATGCTGTCCACAGAAGCCCTCCCAACTGCCCACTGACAAGCCAGCCTTTTCTGATGTCCCTAAGTGCCTGCACTGCGCAGACCCTGATAAGAGCTAGAGATGAGTGACTGGGTTAACTGATAAAACTGCTAATTAAAGCCCTGTTTTCAACACTTCTGGAAGATTAACCAACGGGGCCAACATTTAGAACCCAGAGGAAGTTTTACTTTTAACAGTGGACAGTGTTTGGTAAACAAAAGGCTTTAACAATTTCAAAGAAAGTCATGCCAAGAAATTTTCAAAGACATTTTTCCCTCCAGAGAGGTAGACAGACGAGACGATTTAGCCAACTCTTCACGCGAGTTTTCTCCCTGCGAACACTGTTGCTTGGCAGGGAAGCACGGAGGTTGATCGATTAAATATTTATCTATTACTGCGCTGACACAGTGCAAGCCACACACGCACAGCAGCGTGTTCTTCTTTGAAAAAACTGAGTCTCGTAATTTTGATTTTAGAACTTGCAAGAAACTACAGAACATTGCTTTTCTGATTTTCTCTGACACTGTCGTTGATATAACATAAGGCGGTAGTTTAGGGCATGGACTTGGCAGCCAAGGGCCTGGCTTGGGCTGGGTGACCTTGAGGTGCCTACTGAACTGCTCTGTACCTCAGCTGTCCCATGTGGGAAATGGGAGTGATCGCAATAGTGCCTAGTGTTGCAGTGAAGGTTAAGTGAACTAAACATACCGCGGGCTTAGAAGAGCGTGCGTCACATGAGCACACAGTGAGTGGGGGATGTTACTGTTGCTATGAGTCCATAAGCAAGAATGACCTTTAAGTGTCTGGACGGAAGATGCAACGCCTCTGTGTGTGTTATAAGATAGCTCATCGGAGCCACTCAACATCATCCCACACTTGACCATACTTTGATCACTGAATCTTTTTCCTTCAGAAAGGACCCAACTCTACTGCATATCAGGAACATCTTCATCTGTAAAATGAATTTCTTGTAGGATCTGGCTGCTCAACTTCCTGGTCTAATGATCATCAGCCAGAAGTCTGCAGCTCCTGACTCCCTTGGCCCATGGGCTCATCATCTTCCTCTTAGGACGGCTCCCACTGTCGTAAATCCACCAAATAATGCCTAACCCCAAATATGACGTCACCCACTGTACCAGGACAAGTCCCTGTAGGATTATCTCTTGTGACATGTTTTTTTAACTTGTAAAAAGAGGTGGACTCGTTTTCTCTGAAGGATCTGCTTTCCCAGAAACAGTCAGCCCCTCCAGGGAGAGACGTGAGGCATCTGGACAGTGAGCAGAAGGGAAGGGGGAACGTGGCCAGGCAGCAGAGTTAAACACGGGGAGCAGCCATCTCGCCGTGCTTGCCCTCGCCCGCTGCCCCGTCTGAAAGCGAAAGACCATTAAAACGTGACTGTCTCTGCTATCGCCTCTAACATGGCTGCAGACAGGACTCTCGCAGTTCAAACACGGGGTATTTAGACTGTATCAAAACATGAGGCTCCAGAAACATCAAAGGCTCCTCGTGGGTGGTTTGGGCCAGCAAGAGGTCACCAGTACCCTCCACGGTAATAGGTGTGGAGACACTGTGTACCTGCAACATGGCGGTGTTTGCTTTTTTCTGCTGATGAATGTGGAGCTGGGAGAGGATCTGCCTTTGTGTGCCTGAGGAATGATCTACTGTGGGAAGTTTAAAGGCAAACAGGTATCAGGTTAGGGTTACAGGGGGCAACTTTGTGAACGGGGATGTCCTTTGTTCCCAGAGAATGGGCTTCTTAAATTGGTGGTGCAGTGACAGGCTGTGATAAGAAAGGCTTCCTGCCTGCTTACCAGATTTAAAGTGAAGGCCATATAATTCTGGCGATAGGTAATTTAGATGACATCAAGGAGGACACAGAACACGAGCACAGATTAACCTCATTCTGTTTTTCTATACTTAAATATCTTTATCTTACATTAGTTCCACAACACTCCCCCGATACGGTTTTGTTAATTGCAATAGCATAAAATTGAGATAAGAACACTTTGCATAGTTTCTACTGGCCGATAGGGCAGTTGCTAAGAAATCATTTCTTTATTTACTATTTATTTCTATTATATTTATTTATTATAAATAAATCTATTTACCTATAATAGCTCTTAAAATCTTGCAACATAATATTCTAAAAGCCCTTAAGATTACAAATTTATTCCAAGAAAGAGACCTCATCCAGACAATCCTAATTGCTTTTCAAAGCAAAAAGCAATATTGTATCCATGGAAAATGGATAATCAATAAATATTTGGCTTCCAACCTATAGGGCAATACAATTACAGCAAGAAAAATAAGCCAAGCAGAAGTCAACAAAACAGAGGAAACAGAGATGAACCAGTCTGATCCTAGGGAACTAGTTCGGGGGCGCAGCCTCCGCCTACCACGGCGTGAGCTCAGTGGGATTGCCATTCTCTCCGAGAAACGCGTTCACTAGGGACTTCACTTGAGGAAGCTTATTTTCTAACTCTCAGGCTCTCCTGCCCTTAACAGTCACCCTAGGGCTCATGAACTGCCTCGAAATTGTTGCTTATCAATTGTAACCACCCTGGCAATTTGAAAAGTCTAGGAAGTACTTTGCTCCCTACATTCTCTTCCTCCCACCAGCACCCAGTGCAACCCCACTTATGAACAGGAAACGGAATACTCATCCTTGGCTGAAGTAGACATGGGGTCCCCACTTGGTGGGAAGGAAAAAAGACTGCAAGGTAAACCTCGCCATTCCCGAGTACAAACCCTCCTGCATCTTTTCAATAGACCGAAAACATAGACGTTTCACTTCTCACTGCCATGTTATACATTTTTGGTGGGGTGGGGGTCGTTTTCTGCTAGACTCGGGTCCCATTTCCACTGCAGTTTTTGCCCTGCAGGAATAGCATTGTGGTCAGGATGTCTGCCCAGCATCCTTCTGCCCCAACAAAGCAGTGGTCTCTGATGAAATGTGAGTGCTCTGGCAAGGCGAGGTGGCCCCCAGGGGCCACAAACCCGTGCACCATGGGGTCTTTAACCACAGGGACCACTTAGTTGAATGACAAGTCCCTCAAACGGCTGTCACTGAAGGTTTCTGGGTTTAGATGAAAGGCCAGAAGTCCTTGTAATTACACCCCTCTAGCGCCCTTTTCCTAAACACAGCACACAACCCTGGCAACAATTTTCAGCAGAATGACCAACCTGAGCACGGGAAGATGGAGCAGACATCCACTAGGGGATAGAGAAAAAAAGACATGGAGGTTTTTGTTTCCATTTCTTTTTCTTTGTAGTTACAGGAAAGCCCCAAGATTTAAAAACAATTACAGCTCTTAAGATCCCACTGAATTTAATCCCCTTCCATCTTTCATTGCCTTCCAAGATCCAGCTCCCTGTGGGAACTTCGCTGAAGCCCATGTCACCTGTGAAATCCAGCTGAGGATGGAAGGCTGGTTTTCTGAGCGCAGGGAGACATTCATTCAGGTGCACGTCGTCCTTCCCCTTGGAACTCTGGGCTGATCACTTCTAACTACTCTGAGGAAGAACGAATCTAATTATTAAATTCAAACAACAATTTAGTTTACCAAGTAATTTAAATTAAACAAGAATACTTCCCCTGAAGAAATATATATGTATATACACACATGATCATATTTAATATAACTCTCAAGACAACTTGAGAAATGTATCCTGATCCCCCTTTTACATATTAAGAAAAAGACTTGAACATGTTCATTCACTAGCCCAGAAGCTCTATTAGCTGACAGATGCTACTGAGATCCACAACCTATTGTTTTCAAATCTAGTAAATAATCACACTTAAGAAAAGAATCTCTTGATATTAGGTAGTGTGATTCCCCCAACTTTCTTCTTTCTTGGAATTATTGTTGCTCTGTGGGCCCTTTTGTGGTTCCATGTAAATTTTTAAAATATTTGTTCTATATCTGTGAGGTACATCATTGGAATCTTGATGGGAATTACTTTGAATTTATAGATTGCTTGGGTAGCATGCACATCTTAATGATGTTAATTCTTCTTATCCATAAACATGGTATGTGCTTTCACTTATTTGCATCTTTTTGATTACTTTCTTCAGTGTCTTATAATTTTCTGAGTACAAGTCTTTTACATCCTTGATTAGGTTTATTCCTAGGTATTTTACTCTTCTTGTAGCAATTCTGAATGGGATTTCTTAATTTCCTTTTCTGTTACTTTGTTATTAGCATATAAAAATGCAACTGATTTCAGGATATTAATTTTGCATCCTGCTACTTTGCTGAATTCACTTCTTATAGTTTCTTGATGGAATCCTTGACGTTCTCTATGTACAGAATCATGTCATCTGCAAATTATGACAGTTTCACTTCATCCTTTCCAATCTGGATGCATTTTATTTCTTCTTCTTGCCTGATTGATGTAGCTAGGACTTCCAGTACTGTGTTGAATAAAAGAGGTAAAAATGGACATCCCTGTCTTTTTCCTGATCTTAAGGGGAAGGCTTGTAGTTTTTGCCCGTTGAATGTGATGCTGGCACTGGGTTTGTCATATATGGCCTTTATTATGTTTAGGTATGTTCCCTCTAATCCCACTTTGCTGAGCGTTTTATGATAAATGGGTGCTGGATTTTATGATAAATAGATGCTTTTTCTGCATATATTGATATGATCATGTGGTTTTTATCTTTCATTTTGTTTATGTGGTGATTCACACTTACTGATTTGTGAATGTTGTACCACCCTTGCATTTCCAGGATAAATCCCACTTGATCATGATGTATGATTTTTTGATGCATTGCTGTATTCAGTTTGCTAATATTTTGGTGAGGATTTTAGCATCTATGTTCATCACACTACCTAATATCAAACTATACTATAAGGCCATAATAATCAAAACACCCTGGTACTGGCATAAAAACAGACACATAGATCAATGGAACAGAATAAAGACCCCAGAAACAAACCCACACCTTAACAGTCAATTAATATTCAACAAAGGAAGCAAGCACATACAATGGATTAAAGATAGTTTATTCAATAAATGATGTTGGGAAAACTGGACAGATACATTAAGAAAAATTAAGCTAGACCACCTTCTTACAGCACATGCAAGAATAAATTCAAAATGGATCAAAGACTTAAATGTTGGACTCAAAACCATAAAAATTGTAGAAGAAAACATAGGCAGCAAAATCTCAAACATTGCTCTAGAAGTATTTTAGCAGATATACCTCCCCAGGCAAGGGAAACAAAAGAAAATAAATAAATAAATGGGATCACATCACACTAAAAAGTCTTTGCACAGCAAAGAGAATCATCAACAAAATAAAAGGACAACCCACAGAATGGGAGAATATATTAACCAATACATCTGATAAGGGGTTCATATTCAAAATTTATAAAGAACTTACAAAACTCACCACCAAAAAAAGCCAAAACCCCCAGTTAAAAAATGGGCAAAAGACCTGAATAGGCACTTCTCCAAAGAGGACATACAACTGGCCAACAGACGAAAGAAAAGATTTTCAATGTCACAAATCATCAGAAAAATGCAAATAAAAATGACAATGAGATAACACTTCACACCTGTCAGAATGGCCATCATCAGTAAATCACAAAACAAGTGCTGGTGAGAATGTGGAAAAAGGGAAACCCTTTTGCACTGTTGGTGTGAACACAGAGTTGTGCAGCCACTGTGGAAAGCAGTATGGAGATAACTCAAAAAATTAAAAATGGATCTGCCTTTTGACCCAACAATCCCACTTCTTGGAATGTGCCTGAAAGAACCCAAAATATGCATTTGAAGGAATATATGCACCCCTATGTTCATCACAGAATTATTTCCAATTGCCAAAATATGGAAGAGCCCAAGTGCCCATCAGTAGATTAGTGGATGAAACAATGGGACATTTACATAATGGAATACTACTCAGATGTAAAAAAGAATAAAATTTTACCCTTTGAGATAGTATGGATGGACCTGGAGAACATTATGCTAAGTGAAATTAGCCAGTCAGAGAAAGAGAAATACCACATGATTTCATTCATATGGGGAATCTAATGAACAAACTGAACTAACAACAAAATGGGGACAGACACATTGTTGGAGAGCAGGATGACAGCTATTGGGGGGAGCAGGATGAGAGCTATTGGGGGAAGAGGTGAGGGGGTGGAAGCATTGAGAAAAAGGAAAAAGGATGCATGGACATGGACAACAGTGCAGTGACTGCTAGGAGGGGGGCACGGTGTAAGGGGACTAAATGGTAATGGAAAAAAATACAACAGAGATGAAACTTTTCAAAAATCTCAACTTCTTTTGAATTCACTTCTTCCTTTCTGACAATACCCTCTCAGCCATCTCCCAATGTGCTGCATTTTCTGATCCACTTATTCTCAGCACCCTCAGAGCCTCCACCGGGTCCAGTTTCTTCCATGCTCTTTTTCCTGCTCCATGTGGTTTCTCCACTGCCAACACCTAATCTACCTAATTGTTCCCTCCCACTCTGTTCTCTGGAAAGCCTGTTCAATCAGGAACAAAGTCCTAGCATTCCATGGCCTCAGGCTTTTATTTGCTTGGTCTTTCCATTTCTGCTCTGAAATGTACCCACGCCTCCATCTGGGGATACCACCATGCCAAAAGCTCCATACCCAGGATTAAATACCCCACTCCAGGCTTGTGATAAAAGTTTCCTTTTCCTCAGCCTCTTTTCCATTAAATACAGTTCTCCTAACACTCTCATCTCCTCTCATTATATCTGCTACTTGCTCATAGTCCATCTTTCTAGCTGCTGTCAGTCATGATTTCTCAGAGACTTCAACGTCCAGACTAATGATGATTCCCATGCCCCAATGTCTAATTAATTTCTCAACTTTCTCAATTCTAAAGTCTTTTCTTCCAACGTTGTTAAGCACCACCTCATATTGGACCATAAAGACTGGTAGAATGTGGCTATGCAGATGTTAGGGAAGGAGCTATTTTCCAAGAAGTGAGAACTGTATGAGTAAAGACCAGAAGGTTTAAGTGTGTTTAGCATTTTGTGGAAATGGAAATAATACAGTTTGCCTAAATTATACAGAAGATGGAAGTAAAGGAAGATAAGAATCAAAGAGAGACTGATCAGCTGTTTATATTTATATACCTTATCTTTATTACTAGACTATAAGCTTCTTGAAGGCAGAAGCATCACTTCTGAGATTATTTTTAACCCTCCACATTATCTAGTAAAATATTCAATGTTTTCTAGAAACTCAACCATCTATTGTCCAGAAAAAAATACTATAAATTAAACACTGTCTACAAGACCTATTTTTCTAATTATCACCAGCTTACACAATACCCTGTGCTTTCAATGGGATGTAGATAAGACATTCTATGCAAGACTTATTTTTAAGGTCAGAGAATACACCCACTGCTCTGCTCTTTAGTCAGAAATTACTAAACTTCCAAAGGATTTTATTGTTCATAAATCAGGATATTCACTTTGTATAATACCTATACCTAAAACAGGCTACCCCTTACTATTCAAAAATATGGTCTGTACCTATTTTAATATCTCATCAATTGAGATGCCTTGCTTCACAATATTTTTTCTGATATATCTCCTCAGAGAAGAGAAACAAATGAAACTACAGCAAACTAAAAAGTTTTCACACAGCAAAGGAAACCATCAACAAAATGAAAAGACAACCTACTGAATAGAAGATATTTGCCAATGATACATCCAATACTCAGTGAATATCTAAAATTTATAAAGAACTCATATTATCCAACACCAAAAAAAATCCAATTAAAAAGTGGGAAAAGATCTGAATAGACACTTCTCCAAAGAAGACATACAGGTGGCCAATACACATGTAAAAAGATGCTCAATGTCACGAATCATCAGAGAGATGCAAATTAAAACCACAATGAGTCCAGCCAAGATGGAGGTGTAGGTAGATACACTGTGCCTCCTTGCACAACCAAAAGAAAGATAACAACAAATTCAAAAACAAAAAAACCACCAGAACTGCCAGAAAATCAAACTGTATGGAAGTTTGACAACAAGGGAATTAAAGAATAAACACTCAACCAGACCAGTAGCAGGGACAGAGACAGGAGCAGGGTGGAAAGGACTTACAGCAAGGCTGCAGCTGGCAGACTAGGTGGCCCCACATCTGTGTGCAGACAAACTGGGAGGAACAACTGGGGAACGAGACAAACTGAGCAGCCCAGGGATCCAGTGCAGGGAAATAAAGCCTCAAATTTCTGACTGAAAACACCTGTGGGGGTTGAGGCAGCAGGAGAAACTCCCAGCCTCACAGGAGAGATCACTGGAGAAACCCACAGGGTCCCCGAATGTACACAAACCCCCCTACCTGGGAATCAGCACCAGAAGGGCCCAATTCACTTGTGGGTAGCAGGGGAAGTGACTGAAAGTTGGCCAAGAGTTAAGCAAGAGGCACTGTTCCTTCTTGGATCCCTCCCCCACAGATAGCACCACAATGAAGCCATGTGGGTTGCCCCACCCTGGTGAATATTTAGGTCTCTACCCCTTACTATGTAACAGGCAAATCAAGACACAAAAAAAGGCCCAGATGAAAGAACAGATCAATGCCCCAGAAAAAATACAACTAAGCAATGAAGTTATAGCCAACCTTACAGATGGAGAGTTCAAAACACTGGTAATCAGGATGCTTACAAAATTGACTGAATATGATTGCAAAATGGAGGAAAAGTAAAGGCTATGAAAAGTGAAATAAAGGAAAATGCAGAAGGAACCAAGAGTAATGGAAAGGAAACCAGGACTCAAATCAATGGTTTGGACCAGAAGGAAGAAATAAACATTCAATTAGAACAGAATGAAGACACAAGAATTCAAAAAAGTGAGGAGAGTATTAGGAACCTCCAGGACAACTTTAAACACTCAAACATCCAAATCATAGGGATGACAGAAGGAGAAGAGAAAGAGGATGAAATCAAAAATTTATTTCAAAAAATAATGAAGGAGAACTTCCCTATCTGGTAAAGGAAATAGACTTCCAGGAAGTCCAGGAAGCTCAGAGAGTCCCAAAGAAGTTGGACCCAAGGAAGCATGCACCAAGGCACATCACAATTACATTAGCCAAGACTAAAGATAAGGAGAGAATCTTAAAAGCAGAAAAGGAGACAGTTACCTACAAAGAAGTTCCCATTAGACTATCAGCTGATTTCTCAAAAGAAACCTTGCAGGCAAGAAGGGGCTGGAAAGAAGTATTCCAAGTCATGAAAGGCAAGGACCTACATCCAAGATTACTCTATCCAGCACAGCTATAATTTAGAATGAAAGGGCAGATAAAGTGCTTCCCGGATAAGGTCAAGTTAAAGGAGTTCATTGTCTCCAAGCCCTTGTTATATGAAATGATAAAGGGACTTATCTAAGAAAAAGAAAAAGATCAAAAATATGAACAGTAAAATGACAATAAACTCACAACTATCAACAACCGAACCTGAAACAAACAAACAAAACCAACTAAGCAGACACTAGAATAGGAACAGAATCACAAAAATGGAGATCACATGGAGGGTTATCAGCAGGGAAAAAGGTACAGGGAATAAAAAGCATAAATGGGAGGTACAAAATAGGCAGGGGAAGATTGAGAATAGTATAGGAAATGGAGAAGCCGAAGAACTTATATGTATGACCCATGGACATGAACTAAGGGGGGTGAAGGAGCATGCTGGTGGGAGGGGTGTGCAGGGCAGAGGGGAATAAAGGGAAAAATGGGACAAGTTTAATAGCATAATCAATAAATATATTCCAAAGAAAAAACCTACAACGAGATATCACCTTATACCTACAAGAATGGCTATCATTGATAAATTAACAAAAAGTGTTGGTCCTGGTTGGTGTGGCTCAGTGGACTGAGTGCCAGCCTGAGAACCAAAAGGTTGCCAGTTCGATTCCCAGTCTAGGGCACATGCCTGGGTTGCAGACCAGGTCCCCAGTATGAGGCATGCAAGAGGCACCCACACATTGATGTTTCTCTCCTTCCCTTCTCCTGTCTAAAAATTAATTAATTAATTAAAAGAGTTTTTTAAGAGCTAGATTTTTTTTTAAGTGTTGGAGAAGATGTGAAGAAAAGGGAACCTTCATGAACTATTGGTAGGAATGCAGACAGGTGCAACCACTGTGGAAAACAGTATGGAGTTTCCTCAAAAAATTAAAAATACAACTGCCTTATAATCCAGCAACTCCACTCCTGGGTATATATCTGAAGAAAACCAAAGCACTCATTTGAAAAGGTATATGCACCCCTATGTTTATTGCAGCATTATTTACAACAGCCAACTGCCCACAGGCAGACAAGTTGATTAAAAAATTGGTGGTACATATACAATGGAATATTACTCAGCCATAAAAAATGAAATCTTATCATTTGTGACAAGATGGATGGACCTAGAAGGTATTTACTAAGTGAAATAAGTCAGACAGAGATAGACAAATACTATATGATTTTACTTATATGTGGAATTCAAAGAACAAAATAAACGAACAAAACAGGAACAGACATAGATGCAGAGAACAAATTGATAGTTGCCAGAGGGGTGAGGGATTAGGACTGGGCAGAAAAGGTGAGGGGATTAAGAAGTACAAATTGGCAGTTAAAAAGCAGTCATGTAGATGAAAAGTTCAGAAGGAGAAGGAATATGGGCCATAATATTGCAATAATTGTGTATGGTGCTGGCAGGGGGTGGTATAGGGGTGGGGGGTGCTTGAATTATATCAGGGTATCACTTTGTAAATTATATAATTGCCTAACCATTTATGCTGCACATCTGAAACTAACACAAAATAGTATTTAATGTCAACTATAATTAAAAATAATTTTTTAAATAAAGTAAAAATATGAATATAAATATAGTCTAACTTCTGGCAAACACAAAGAGATTTAACTCATCCTTGTAAATAGTTGTATATTATTTTATATAAAGATCTATCATAATTTTTCTAAAATGCTTTGCTTTAAACTGTGTTGTATTATATTCTTGAATCATTATTAAAGTTTGACATTTTTGTGTCCAAATAAATAATTATGCCTTAAAATTTTTATTTTTAAGACAAAAGAATTCCTCAACATTAAATCACAGATGACATTCTCACTCTAAAGGGTAAGCAGATCAGTAACACGCCACCGCACTTTTCTCTTTCTGGGGTATGTACATCTCAGCCCAATTCCTAACATCATGTCCATTCACATTGCCAACGTGTTTCAATGATTCAGTTAGGAAGGTAATATGATTCCCCTTATTCTTCTACACAAAGCCAATAATTTGTTTTCCTACAGTATTTATTATTCAAATAAAATAAATGCCTTTCTGGAGACCATAGCTTAGTCGTATTATAGAAGTTTCCATCTCGGGTAGGTTGCCCATAATTTATGGGTAAATCATCCCAACTGTGAGAAGAATTTCACTTTCCCGTTAGATACCAGTTCGGTAAACCTCTCATGGAATAATATGCATCAAAGTAACAGAATTTGACAGACTTCTCCTGGGAGATAATGTGGTGAGCACAGTGGAAAGAGTGCAGGACCCGAGGTACAGGGCTTCTAGTAAGCTGAGACACGTGGCTGCCCAAATGAAAATGTTCTGTGGGGATCACTAAGCAGAAATCTGAAGTCGTGGCCACTGGGAAATTAGGAACACGTGATTGCTACGGCTCTAGTTCTCATATTTACTATCTCTGAGATTTGTTCAGGTTATCTGACCATGCCCCTACGTCATCTGTGTGCAGCATTCTCATCTGCCTCGGTGAACCCAGAGCCCTGGTTATCATAGCATGAGAAATGGGAGTTTCCTCTCCTTCCTCCCTCTGTGACTGCCCTGGCTTATTACTCCAGTCCCTGCCTCCCAAAGTAACACAGGAAGATCACTTTAGTCTACTTCCACGTACTCTGGGGTCCCTAGTGCCTGACTCTTCACTGGCCCCTCCTTTTTCCTCCTGTACCTCGTCTTCATTTGCCCCCTTGTGCATCTTCTTCTGAAGGATGACCTGAGCATCACCTGGGTCTTTCTGATTCCTGGGCACCTACAATGGAAGAATTGCCCATGTTCTGATTATTGTTACAAGAATTTTTCACCAAAACTAGACTACTTTTTTTTTAAAAAGTATACTAGACATATGTCTTTTGTCTGTTTTCAGAAAATTCATAGCCTGCACATTTTCTTGAAAACCTCATCCAAAGCTTTCCCATTCTGAGAGAATACCATCTAGTCATCTCTTCTGTGGAAGAGCCCAAATTATCATTGGAGTGAGTTTCCTGGATGGTTAGCATCACTTTAAAAGTCTGAGAACAAAGTTATCTTTGCTGAGGCAAGGGTTGTTCATAGTTAGTCAAATATAGGTCTTGAAAGCCTGTC
This sequence comes from Anoura caudifer, assembly GCA_004027475.1. Taxonomy (NCBI): domain Eukaryota; kingdom Metazoa; phylum Chordata; class Mammalia; order Chiroptera; family Phyllostomidae; genus Anoura; species Anoura caudifer. The sequence continues at coordinate 194,467 of PVKU01000312.1, read as the reverse complement.
TCAGTAGGTGAGCTTTGTTATTGATCATTTATTAGCATACCATGAAAATGGACTTTCTTCTCCCACGGTCCTACCTTCTCTCATATTCTCTTTCTATACTCACAGCTCTGAAAAATTACTATGATCACATCCTTTCAATCACTGATACAAGTGCACAGTGGCTTCCACACATGTTTAAAGGTTAGCCTTAAATCAAAATTATTAGCCAGCAATTTTTATGTGCCATTGCCCCTCTTAAACTTTGTATCTTGAATGTGAAGCCATTTCTTTCTCCATGAGCTATCACTTCTTAAATTATCACTGACCTAGAATGACACTATCCAGTTCCTCATCCCTCTCAAATACTATAGTTGCTATTACTCCAATCTTTAATCATCTTACTCAAGATAGGAATGATGCCTTGAGTTTAGGTCACCTAAACTTATATTTTGTCACCACCCAGCACAGAGGTTGCTATAACAGGCACTCAATAAATACTTGTGGAAGGAAGAAGAAAAGAAAAAGAATAAGGCTTCAAGATGACCAATCCTCCCCATTTGCCTGGAACTGAGGACTTTCCTAGGATGAGAGACTTTCAGGGCTCAAACCCAGAAATGCCCAGCAAACCCAGGACAAGCTGGTTGCACTAGCTTTCAGGGAAACGCTAGCAAACAGTCATCTCAGACACAGAAATGCCTGCAGGTGAACTACATAAGTCTTTCCAATGTGCTTAACAAAATAGGAAGATGAAATTTGCATTTGTCTCGGTAAGGAAGGCACTTTCTAGTTATATTGACCACTTCAAGAAGGTCTCCACGTCCTTCTATGCCCACATACTGCTCTACTCACACATACAGTATCCTGATGTTCCGATCCCAATGTTTGGACCAGGAATTGCAATTGACCTAGAGACAGCCATTCAGAAGCTATCTCATACGAGAACTCAGCTCGGTGGGTGTTAGGGAGCACTCTAAAATTGATGGTGATTAGCCATACCATCCTTTGGGGGGAAGGTTTGAACTTGGCATTTACAAAGAAGGGGTCAGGGAGAAGTGTCAGGATCTGTAGATGCAAAACCTGTAAACAATGTCAACCTACTGGTGACACGCAGAACGAGGAACAATGAGTTTCTGGGTCTCCGAGTCCCAGGGTGTCAGAGCTGCTGAGAACTGCATCCTAAAGTAGATGGAAGCCTGAAGTTTTGGTGACTGACAAGTTCTCACTTCCTTATTTCCCAGGATATTGTCACAGTAAACCTCACTAAGGTAATCTGGACATGTTTCTGTTTCTTACAAGTTAAAAAAAACTAAAAGATATTTCTTTCCTCAGTCAACAGGATTAATGGAATGAAAATGAGCATTAAGACCAACATGTCAGAAAATAAAATAATAAACCGAGGAATAGACCAAGCCCCTAAGCTATCAAACTATCACAAATCCCTAGTGAGGAGAGATTGGTAGACAAGAAACCCATAGTCTTATGAGTTATGAGCCATCTCTATGAATTACCTGTGCTTGTTTTAATGATCACTGGAAGTCTAAATTTACTATTTAAGGAGTTCTTCAAAACTTTTCTTGTGGTGGAAATGTTTGGATTTGAGTGGGTAAATGTGGAATATACGCAGGAATGGAAGGACTTTGAAAGTAAGTCCATCCAAACAAATGGGTAGGGTTATAGAGTTACCATGAATTCCAATAGAAATACAAACTAAATGCTTTCTATTATAACAAAATAAGTATAAAACACATAAATAGGGGACAAGAATATAAACTATGTATTCATTTTTCTTAATTCTATGACTCCTATGGAACTGGGTGACTGAAAACCTTATCATTATTTCAAAGTGCTCCCAGAAAGTTCAGGAAGTTTTCTCAGCCCCCTCAAACCATGAAAGACAATTGGGAGATAAGAACCTAAGAGCGCTGAGATTTACCGTTACTCTTACAATTATACAAATAACCTGCTGTTCCCTTATAACCATTTATTTAGGTTGCAGAGAAAATGATCTTATGAATATAAGTTTTTTATTTAGTTCTTGGATTCTCTAAGCACATAAAATTAATGCGAAGGAACAGTAATCTAAGCAAGAAGAGATGTGAGCTACCACGAAACATTTGCATTATTTAATGACTTTATTCTGAAATATTTAAACTTAATAGCACATTATTCATTTTTCTTGAAATTTTGCATCTAGATCTAATCATTCACTTCTAGGATATTCACCATTATTGTATCTTCAAAAGTCAAAGGTACTAAATGACCCGTGTGAAAACATCAGAACCAAATGCCAGAGAGCATATGAGGAAATGCGGAGCCCTCCACACTGAGTCTGTATATACTCTGTAATTCAACAGATTCACTCCTAGGCATATGCCTCAGCAAAATGCCTGCACCAAGTACAAAATGCATTAAATAGTGTTCAGCTCTGGCCGGATAGTTCCATTGGTTCAAGCACTGTCTCTATGTGCCAAAGTTGCAGGTTTAATCCCTGGTCAGGGCACATGCAAGAATCGATCGATGAAGGCTTCAATAAATGCAACAACAAATCTCTCTCTCTCCCCTTTCTCTCTCAAATCAATTTTTTAAAGGGGGGGACTACATATGTCTGAGACAAATGCAGCAACCCAGGCTTAAGAGTTCTCAACAGAACGCTTTGTTAAACATCTAGAAGCAGAACCCCATTGTACTTTTCCACCAGCAAAACACTCCGCTTATGACATCAAGCCTCTAGATTCACCAGGAAAGACAAAACAAGCTAAACACGTATCGCTGAGTCTTCAAACGACCCCAGGATCCGCATCCAGAAAAACAGATGTGCACCCCTGTGCCACCCCGTTCCACTAACCCGCCAGGACCTGGAACTGGTGGGTCCGGGTGTCATTTTTTAGAGACCATACCAACGCTTTGTCCACGTGCGCACTGTGCCGCCACCTGAGGAGAGCGCTCCAGTTGCGCTGGAGCGCCGTCCAAAGCAAACTGAGGACTCTCAGGCCAGAGACAAGAGAGCTTTTTAAAGCAGCAGCCTTTTGGGGGAAAGTCACCTATTTGTTTGCGGTTCTACTTGTTTAATAAAAATATTCTTAATGCTTAAAAAAAGAAAAAAGCTCAGTTCAAATTTCACCCCCGGAAGTCATCTCTGACCGCTAGGAAGGGCAAGTGGCCCCATTACGCAATCTCACAGGACTCAGTGCGCTTTCCTTTGTAACACCATTTGCAATACATACTCACACATGTGGCTATTTGGCAGGTTTCTCTCACCTGCACTACACAGGTAGATTTCATGAGAGCAAGAAACATGTATGTTTTGCTCATCAATGTAACCCCAATACCTAGCGTGGTACCTGTCATGCGTAGTAAATATTTGTCCAATAAAGGAATAAACCCTAGGATATTACCCCACCTCATTTCTCAGTAAACTTATCTTCCAGTAAAATTCCATAAAAACCCTACCCCACCACATTAAGCATTAGCTGCTCAACTAATGCCACAAAAACTGATCATTAATATCTCAGCATCTAGTCTCCCTTTTTACTGGAATAGAATCCCCGGGTTTTAGCCAGGAGTGGGCACCCCTGCAGTCTGAATGCTTGTATCCCACCAAAATTTATGTCGGAGCCCCACCCCCCCAATATAAGGGCAGTACTTGGAAGTGGAATCACTGGGAGGTTAAGGTGAGGTCATGAGGTCACAGTTCTAATGATGGGATTAGTGTTCTAAGAAAAGGAAGAGAGACCAGAACTTTCCCCCTCTCCCTCCCCACTATGTGAGGAAATGGGAGAAAATGGTCAGCTGCCAGCCAGGAAGGAAGCTCTCCCTGGGAACTGAATCTGCCGCCACCTTGACCTAGAACTTCCCAGCCTGTAGAACTGCAAGAAATCAACATCTGGTGTTTCACCCCCAGTCCCCGCACGTTTCGTTTGGTTACAGCAGCCTAGGCTGACAACTAACACGCAAAATAGTGATAGACTCGCAGAGAGCAGGCTGGCTGCTTTCTGGGAGAGGGGGTGGAAGGACTGAGCAAAATTTTTAAAAAAAGAGAAAAGAAGAAACTCATGAACATGAACAACAGTGTGGTGACTGCTGGGGGGGAGGAGGGTTGGAGGGAGGTGGAGGGCGGTGCAGGGAGGATAAATGCTGATGGGCGGAGACTTGACTTGGGATGGTGAACACACAGTACAGTGTACAGGTGACGTGTGTGGAACTGTGCACCTGAAACCTGTATAATTTTGTTAATGTGTCACCCCAATAAATACAATAAAAGGGAACATGCCTGTCCCTTTACATCTCAGTGGAATCACATGAATGGTTTAGACCAGTGGAATGTAAAGCAACTTCCTGGCCATGCCCTCCTCTTCCTCTTTCCCCCTTTCCCCTCCCTGTGGCAGGAATGTGGGCATGGTGGGGGGGGGGGGCAGATGAGAGCATCCCTGAGCGTGAAATAACAACATGGGACAAGGCAGACCCCTGATGACTCTGGATGCAAAATCACCATACCCACCCAGACTTTTGGGAGGAAGAGAAGAAAAATTTTAACTTCTTTAAAGTCTCATTGTTTTTAGCTCCCATGATAAGCAATTAAATCAATATCTAATCAACACATTCTATAGATTAATACATTCAGTAGTGAGTATTCCTTGGAAGAGTGACCCAACAAAAATTATCACATAAATTTCTCCCAACCAATAGAGTTGTGTCCAGAAGAAAGTTAAGAAAGGAAATATAAATGGAGATTCAGGAAAAAAGAAATACAGAGCATCGAGAAAACTTTCATCTACTGCAATATTTTTTTCAGAGCCTGACCAAGCCAACCATATGCTCAGTTTATAGCAGAACTTTGTTATTGAAATACTTTGTCAAACACTCTGCCTTCCCCCTCTACCCTCCAAAGCTCACATTCCAATCTTCCTTCTTCTTCTATTCTTGAAAAGGTCTCTAGGTCCTTAAGAAATCATGCCTCCAGCTGTGGTCAGTACATTTTGTACCCATCCCTCTACATGCTTATTTTCAACACAAGGCACTGGTAGCCCCCCCAAGAAAGTCTTTCTGATTCAACCCAAATACCGAATCCCCACAAACCCACCCCACCCCATGCCACCACGCACCCTCCAGAGGTTGTTCACAGACGCATTGTGGTAACTGCTGCCAGGCTGTGATGCCCCAGCGTGGCCAGACGCACTGCCAGATGTCTGGAAGGTTTTCCCTGCATCTGCTCAAGTCAGGTGAGAAGTATCCTTGGTCGTCTGTGACTTTCCACCCGCTTGCTTCACTTGCTTATCTTTCTCTCAATCCTATTATCTCAATTCCAAATCACTTGCTGAGGCATTAAGCAAAGACAGAACAAGATTTGCTAGAAAACCAGTTTATGCAAATGATATATCTAGATATTATTACCCCTGAATAAACCAATTAGTCTTTTTTAAATTGATTAATCTTTTTACAAAGAGAAAAAAATAGAATCAATGAGACAAGCTATAAAATAATGTAAATGCATTTGTATATTTTTTTCTTACTGGTTAACTTTTATATGTAAATGTCAAAAGTTTTGGAAGTAAAATAATCATAGAATGAAGAGAGAAAAGACTAACATGTTTCCAATGATAAATCCAATCAGTCTTCTCTCCTCGCCATTGCCACAGCATGATTTTTGTCTCTATATAATCATGTCACTCATGTAGCAGGATTTAAGGTAGAAAGAAAGTGTTGTCTGCCCAAACATAGCCCCCTCCACCATCACCAACTGGCATAGAACTTAATATTTAACAGGAAATTAATGTATTTAGCTTAAAATGATTGCATTTTCAAGAGATCCCCATTAAAATTACTCCATTTGCATATCACTTTATTTGCATAAAGTAATTCTATTGAATCCCCACATGGGTGAAGCAGACACCATTGACCTAATGTAAAAATCAGGAGACTGAGTTTGAGAAAGTAGCACCATATTAGCTTGCTGTAGCTGAGAATTTTGCCTTCCCGAATTCACTCCGAAACTGAGTTCCATGTTTTCCTGTGCTTCACACTGTCCTCTCTGAAGTACAGCCAGGCAGGACAGAGCTGTGCAGCAGTGACCTCCCGGCCACACGCCATAATCAGGAAACCCAACTCAGATTCTCTTCGAGAGCAGAAAACATACACCACAATCATTTATTTATTTCCAGAAGCTGCCTGGCCAAAGGTCCCTTATCCTTATGTTTCTTTATAAACATCATCTTCCCATTTGTCACAAAACATGATGATAACAATGACACAGAGCTACAGTGCTTAACTGGCGCGCAATGAATTCTCCTTGTATAGGATTCCGGCCAAGTCCTCAACAAGCCATGCAGCTCCCAATGTAAATGGCATTTCCTCCACAGTGGGAGAAGCTCACGCCTGAAGGGTAGGGTTGACCCTCTGTTGTGGCCTTAAATAAATAGAAAGTGCCTAATTTTCCAAAGGTCAGAAAGTTAACACTGGCAAGGTCCTTGTGTAATATAAATTGTTAACTTTTTAGAATTATGAGACTTCAGGCAATTTTAAAAAATCAAAACTGAAACTATTTCTCTTTTGTAACTTACTGGTGGGGTCATTTTAAAATATAGAAAAAAAATCATTGAAACAAAAGGAATTTGTTACCACGTGTATGGAGAAGATAAATGGCACCAACAATTTAATTCAACATGGTAAATTCTATGAGGAGGGATACATAATTCTACCTTGGAGAAGTGACCCTTAAATTGAATCCTAAAGAATGAGTAGGAGCTCTTTGGAGCAATAAAGAGGAAGCCTTTTTGCACAGAATATGTAGCATGTACAGAAGCACAGAGCAAGGTCAAGGAAAACACAGCTTGTTGGTTACCTGGAACCCAGGGACTACCAGGGAAATTGCCCAGAACCAGCCAGGAAAGGTGAGCAAGTATTTGACCCCTTGGTGCTAGCTGCCTACGTAGGTTTGACCCACTTCAAGGTGCACAAACTCTGCTCCGTCATCCCCTACACTGGAACCACCACTTATAATGAACCCAGAGCTGAAGAGAGGTGATGCTGGGGTTGGATCCACCAACCAATGCTTGATGCATCGCTGAGCGTTTTCCCACTTTCCACATGTTTGTGAGCTAGGTACCGCTAGCTCACACTCCAGCAACAAGTAAATTGAGAGCAAAATAAGTGAAGCAGCTACCCAAATGTATACCATCAGTGATAGAGCCAAGAACACAAATAGTAGACTAATGCTTACATTCAGTGGAATTTCTATATAACCACATGGAAATCATAACTTCTGAAAATAGTACCTTGTAAAAATAGTAACTACCAACACTTGTTCTGTTCTATTTATCTTATAAAATAATTTCAAATCCATTATCTGGATCAGTCTCCATAAAAATCCTATAATAAATTTTAAGACTCAGAGAGTTATCCCAAGTTTGTTTAACTGGTTAAGTGGTGAATCAGGGACTCAAGATATCTCAGGATGCTGGTGTATTTGTTAAACCAGTATTCTCCCAGTAAACACTATAGATTAATGTTTAGAAAGGAATTAAAGTCCATGAGGGAAAATAGGAAATGAAGTTACTGAGCAATAGTCGATGAAGGGACTCGCAAAGATGGAGTTCGCTCTTCCCCTCCTCGTTGAACTTATTCTTATCAGAGTCACCATATACCTTTGCTTCATAGAAATTATGAGGATGGGCCTGCTCCGAATCACATCTGGTTTGGTGCTGGCCAATTTCAATAGATTTTTGTTCAAACTCTTAAAATTTCTCATATGCCTCAGTTTATTTTTTAACATTTCTGGTAACAGAAGAAGAAACCAAAGCAGATACACCCCCGACAGTCCCCAAGAGTTGCCTGTGCTCACCGCATTCTTACCACCCCCAGAGGTCCTGAGTAAGTCCAGAGCTTTTGCATCACGGGCTTTCAGGCTTTCTTTGGGCAGTTCTTGTAACAGACGGTTCAGAATCAGCTCTAGTCTGACTAGGTCCAACTTGAAAACCAAAAGGGGTTCAACTTAGAAACTGAGCTGGGTCTGGGGTCAGACTGGATGCACCTTACCTGGATTGAGTCCAGCGTGAGGCCTCAGGTGAACAAAACTTTGTTTTGAGACTAAACAAGTAGTTTAACCTTATGAAAGATAAGCTTGAAATACAGAGCCACAGTGGAGAACTTTTAACCACCTTAAATAATCATATGCATTTTCCCGGTGCCCTAGAGAAAAAAGCAGCTCAGCCAGGCACTCACTATGAAAGGTAGAGAGAAATGATTTCATTTTGCCTCCTCTCCAGTCTCTGGTGCCCAAGATGAGACCCCCTGAAACACTACTTGCTTTTTCTGTTAATGCATGAGAAGAAAATGGTCCTTAACTCTGGCAAGTACTGCTGAATCTACTACTAAGCCTATAGCTACACAAAAGCTCCTAGATTTGTTAAGGTGGTTTTAGGTAATAGAATTGCTTTAGATTCCTAATTGGCTGAACAGGGAGGGGTCTGTGCCATAGCAAATACCTCCTGCTGTACCTAGATCAACACATCTGGTGTTAGAGCAAATAAAGAAATTAACAAAGAAGCCACCAGGCTAAAACAGGTTGATGCTCCTTCATGCACATTCTTTAACTTAATTTGATATCAAATGATTTGGTTCATAGCCCCCGGCTAGGGAGCAGACTTCAGTCTCTTGGCATTATCCTCCAGGGAGTTATCATTGCAGTCTCCCTTGTGTGCTGTGTTCTGTAAGGTTTTAAATGCACGTTCACAGCCATCAGCAGTACATCGATGGTCTCACTGTGCTTGGAGAAACAAAAGCAAAATGAACAGCAGAAACAGTTCTTCTGGGGATCAGACTCATAACCTATGAGTTTTACGAGAGCAAGAGCAACTTACCTGTGATGGTGACCGACAGTGGTACTAATGCCAACTTTTGGGGCAACTTTTCACATATAAGAGCATGACCAAAAGTAGAGGAATTGTTACATTAACTAAACGAGGAAACCATTAGACTGAGGTAGCTGTAATACCATGGTAGCCTGTGTAAGCAAACCCAACTCCAAGCCTGTAAATGCCTCAAGGTTACGAAATGAAAACGGTAGGGACAACCAGTCACAAACACAGCTAGGCTTCAAGCGTTAGCCAATCAATAATTGCTTCTTGCTTCTGCCTTTTCTCTATAAAAGTCTCTCCCTGAGCTCCTGTTGGTGGAGTGCTCCTATCCATTTCTGGCTTGATGCTGCCTGATTTGAATGGGTTTTTTACTCAAACAAACTCTTAAAGTTAAAAGCAAAAGGTATCAGAGTTGCAGTTTTACACTTATTTCTGTAGTCCTTTGATTAATGTCTCTCCCCCCACACACAACACTGTAAGATCCATGAGAGCCTTGTTCTCCACCATTTATTGAATCTCCAGCATCTAGCACATTGTAATAGACACTCCGTGTCTATTGAATAAACGGACAATTCTGAAATTCACTAAACTTTAAAATCATTATCTGAACAGTCTGACCTGTTGGCTCTCTCCTTGTCACTCTTTCTTTTGACCTTCCCTTTCTCATGGGCTCAGATAACATTCTTCCAACTCAAACCTTTTCCATTTCTTCTTCTTGGTCCTTGAAGATTCCTCCTCTCCTAACCAGCCAATGTTATCCCCCAAATACAACCCTTGCTTTTCTTCTCTTACTGCTTAATTTACTCTCCCTGGGTAATTTCATATACAACCAAGATTTCCCCTTCTGTTAATTCCATCGACTTTTAAATCTACCAGCCAAGACCTCTTGCCAGAGACCCTGATATATACACCCAAATACCCACTGGGCTGTTGCATACTTATCTAGCTCACGCACAGCTTGCTCAGAACCGACCCTTTCTCTGGTCACCGAACTTGTCTTCATGTATATCTGAATTGATGAATACCAGTTGCCAAGCCACCAACCTTGGCATACTCAACCACTACCTTGTTCACCATCAACCCCATTTCCAATGATTCCCCAAGTACTATATGGTTTTCCTCCTAGTTATTCCTGGAACTTATTCTATTCTCCCTCTTCCTCTTGGCACTGAACTGATTTGGTTTAATCTATTTAATGATCTCCAGCTTAAATTCCTGAAGTCAGTCTTTCCCTTTTCCAGCCTACCTCCTACTCAAATAGTCCTCAAATTGTGGTCCCCAGTCTGATGATAGTCTGCATGTTGTTTATTTCTTGTCCACAAGGAGATAAAGAGCTTGCACTCGAAGGTCACTAAGCACACTGCTTAGTTCAGCTGGCTTTTTTTCCTTTTGGCAGTCATTTTTTGGCAGTGAAGGAACCAAGGCATTGCTCTGAATGCTGGCACAAGCACGTCTGTTTGGGGACTTGAAACTAAGGTTCCTACACGAAGGACTTTCAGCAGTTCTGCTGAGGCTGCATCATGTCTGAAGAAATCTCGTGTCCTAATCTATGAATCTTGCACCCCCAGCTCCAGTACATGGTTCTCGCCCCCTGTGGAGTTTGTCCTGCCCCGTCCCCCAAGCCAAGTCGGGAGAGCCCATCCAACCCTAAGCCTACAGCAGTCAGGGTGCCCATTACATGACTTTGTAATTTTACTCCTCTATTTCCCGCCACTTTCCATACGTTTTAGCTGCATAAATGATCGAATAAATGGATGCATGATTTATTCCAGAAAAATCACAGAGAATCAGATGTGGTATAATTCCAGCCCGCAGACTTTTAATAACATGAAAATATGTTAAGTATGGACATATTTTAAAACAAATAGTTTACTGGCTTATTTCAAGATGATTTTAGTCATATGACACACCGTATACCTGATGCAGAAAATTTTTTCCATAAGTTTATAGAGAAGAAATTCTGACCCACTACTAGTATTTTTGGCAGTAATTTCCGCAGACAACTTGCTGTCCGAATCAGATCTGGCACTTGAGATCCATTTCTGCATCTACTTGGCCCACAGCTTACTGTACATATCACTTGAAACCTAGTTTTTCAAGAAATTATGATGTTGTAAAACTGTATGAGCATGCATTTTCATCCCCTGATGGATAAATATGTGTCATTGCATGTGTGTACGTTTTTGGAGAAGAAATGTGATTTATGTAAAACACACACACAAAGCAAAACAAATACACCCAGCCGTTCTGTGCAGGGAACAATGCGAACATCCTCAAAACAACAGCTTTAGGAACAGGGCGCTGCCCTGCCCGTTCACAGACGCAGCTGCTCAGGCAGCCGCCACAGTCTCCAGCACAGCTATCTACAGCTATGACCTGCGTTTATCCCTGATGTCTAGATTACGTATCAGAAGAAAATATCTGTTCTGTGCTCTCCTCCCCCCGAACCTCCGCTTTCTACTCTAAACTCAGAAGCGGCGATGCAGCTTGGCCTCTTCACTGGCCTATTTGGTGGGGAATGTGTTTCTGGGATAAATAATACAGGTTGACACGAGGAAGCTGCATTGCTTTCTAGCTCCTCACAAATAAAATCTTTGCAAATGGTCTTGTGATTTGTTTGAAAGGTTGCAGATGTCCTCATTTTCAAATGCCATTTCTGTACTTGTCTAAGTGGAGGAATGCATTATTTAATGTTTCTGGTTTAGGGTAATTTACTATTTTTTTATTCTCTGTGGCCCTACTCATCTCCAAAACCAAGTAAACAAGAATTAACTATTTTATTGCTTATCGACCTACTGTACTTCTTGAATTCTCAATCACGTTTCTTTCATATCTTGAGAGTTCAGAAACCAGGATGTGTCTAAAAATTGATGTGTATGTAAATATAGCAGTTTGTGTTCCCCAAAAAAGTAATTGTTATTCCAGCAATGTGTCTAACAAGCAATGATATCTCAAGCTTGATGCAAAACCATGCTCACCTCATAAAGATGCAATAAGTAGTGGTTAATTTAAAAAACAAGTACACTAATGTCAAGTAACTAATTTTGTAAATGCCCTTCATAAAAGCATACAAGTTTCTGTTCAACGATACCATATCCATTTCCACTAAAGCCACACGTGAAATTCATGAGAGTGGGTTCTTCAGTAGTAAGAGCGATGCTCCCTACTGTGTGCCCACATACCCTGGAACACACCTGGCTCTAAAGCAATGTCTGCCCGAGTGGGTGAGTGAGGATAGTAACCGCACTGGCAAAGCACCATGGTACCTGAGCTTCCCAGACCCATCTCTAAACAAGGATTCAACAAAATTGCAAGACTTCCAGAATCTCACAAAATATTCCTCTGCATTGTTAAGAACTTCCCCGTACGGCATTTGGTCTTAGAGTCACTACTAGGATCCAAGTTTGGGGAGGGGGGAGAGAAATCAGGAGACTTCCCTTTTTAAGCCCAAGATACCTGTTTCACAGATCAAGGAACAGGAGAAAGGGCAGTTTTGTTTTTGTTTTTGTATTTTCTGTCCCCATATACTTTAAACGAAATTGAGAACTTTGAAGGACCTGAACCCTATAACAAACATGGCTGGTCTGGATTCATGCAGCTCCCAAGCGGAGACCTGGCCTAGACCATGTCTGCTGAGCCTGCTCCAGCAGCTCTGCCCGAGGAAGGCGTCACCTCCTTGGACCCGGGCTGCCCAGTCCTCCAGCTCAGGCAAAGGCCAACCACTATGTGCTGGTCCACACAGAATCCCCCTGAAGCATCAATCAGTGAGGGTCTTTATCCCGTCCATCAGCAGAATAACTACTTCCATCGTCAAAGCCGAGAGGGCAGCTTAAGCCATTTCTGTAATCAAGTCAGCTGAACATTCCTTTCTTATTTTAACAATGTACCCACTTCCTCTACCCATGGGTTTTACTTGCCATTTTTCTGGGGCCAGTTGAATCCACCTCCAAGTGGTGCCAAAACCCTGCAAACTTATACCCCATTTGCAGTAGCTTCTTGTACGAGGGTAGTCACTTTTGCCAATGCAGCTTGTGTTGCCATTTTGTCCCCTCGGAGCTCCATTCCGTCGTCCTTCCCAGCCTTCATCTGCATTTTATATCTATGATTCACAGGTTTTATTTTTAACTTCCCTGGGTAATAACATGTAATGTAGTTTTTAGCATTTTAAAAACAAAACTAATGAATGTTTGGGGTGCCCATTTGTTTCCATACTTTCAATTTTGTCTCCTGAGCCTTCTCCCTTGAATTTATACCTAAGTATCGCCTTTCTTTTTAGCATTTTCTCTGCCTTAATTGGGTAATCATCGTCGTAAGTTTCACTTTCTGGGTCTCACTTGACTCCCAATTACCATCTAACTGAATCACGATGCCTATCACTCCGTTAAGCAGTCCCTTATGTCTACATCGCCGATCATTTCCTCTGTGTTGCTCCAAAGACAGACACAAATCGTTTCCTTTCTTGTTTGTCCCTTTAAAGTCCATATTGGGTAACCAGCCAGGCCCTGCCATGTACACAAATGTGGAGCTAAATTGATTTCTTTTAACATCCTCTGGGCCAGTTCACGCTCGAATGGGTGAGCATTCCCACAACCCCTTATTTATCCTTTTCATCAGCCCCGTCCCTGTTTCCCTGTTTGCACTGACAGCGTTGGTCACACTCCTCGTATCAGTTTACCCTGCCACTAGATGTCATGCCGAGTCGCTCAACAGCAACACTGCAGCTCTGCAAAGGTCTTCTTGCTCTTTCAGCTGCTCCCAGTAGTCACGTCTCGGTATATAAGCGTGGGGGCAGCGTGCACACATCGTAAGGTGCAGGTAAATCCGAAACACCGTAAGCGCTCATCAAGGTCTACGTACAAATGGAATTTCTAAATTGCCTAAGAACAGTTTCTTCAGATGAGATGCCTCTGAATGAGAATTAGGAAGCCCGGGCGGCGGTCCTATCTCCACCACAAATTATTGGGTGACTTTGAGACCATTTCTGGACATCGGTATCTTACTCGTAAAATATGACTCTCCTAGTGATGCTATGAAGGCTAACAACTTACCAGCAACCATTCTCTCAGAGACTGTGCAGCATAAACTCGAGCCCATCTTAGACCAACTGTCACAAATTCTGAAAAAAATTAGATCCAATCAATGAGTTGGAACTACATTTTTTTTACATTTTGAGACCTAGTGAAACAGAACTTATTTAGTTAAACAAATTAAGAAGACATTACTTTAAAGAAAAGGGACAAAGAGATTAGGTACATCTCCAATAGCCAAATGAATAGACCAGGTATATGGATGATTCCAAACCCATAAGCAATCCAAAAACTTAATTTAGAAGTTTCTTTTTATTTGAATCAGCTCAATTGTAGTGTCCAACAAGCTTAAAATAAAACAACCCTGTAGTTTGACTAGTTCTTCCTTCCTCTAGTTCCCACTTTATGTTTAAAAGGTCCTTAGCCATTGTTCAAATTGATACAATTAATATAAAGAACTTTGTAGCATTTGTGGTACTCTGAGAATTTGGTAATACACATCATTCCTAAGGTAGGGAGATAATTGCATTTGTTTTAATGATATTATTAAGATTTGGTGTTATATCATGTTATATCAACTCAATACTTAAATATAAAAGGTGCTAATACTTGAAAACTTAAAAGCAGTATTCGAACATTATATATCCACAAATAAGTAGTGTTCAGTAGTTTGTTTTTGCTATAGATTGATGTACAAGACCCCAAAATAGAACATGAGTAGGAAAATAAAAACCTAGAGAATATTCTTCTTCTACCTTTACAAAGGCATAATTGAGATTGTATTTATTTAAAGTATACAATGGGCTGACTTGATGTACGGATACATTTTGAAATGATTCCCCAATTAAGCTAATTAACACATCCATCACCTCCCACGGTTACTTCCAGGGGGGCAGGTATAATGAGAACACTGAAGATGCACTCCCAGCAAACTTCAGGTGCCCACAGCATCGTGTTCACTGCAGTCCCCACGCTGGGCACTAGAGCCCCAGAGCTTACTCATTTTGTAAGACGAAAGTCTGCAGCCTTCACTAGCGTCTCCCCGTTTCCTCACACCGGTGCCTCTGGTAACCAGAAGTCTACTCTGTGCTTCTATGAGTTCAAACTTTTTAAACTCCGTATATAAGTAAGACCATACAACACTGACCACGTCCCCACACACAGTTAATAAGTGCACTGATAAAATTCTGTGACACTTCAGTTCTGAAGTAGAATGAGTTCTAATGATGAAACCAGGTCATTGAAGTTGTGTGGACGGTAGGCTAATTTTACAGTTAACGTTTATTTTAAACTTCCAAGGGACCTAAACGTTCTTGGCGTACACAGGGCAGGACCTCACCAGAGACTAAGATGATCACACTCTGTTGATCATTGGAACCTCACCACCGCCAGACCCTGGAAATAGCGCATCACTACAAACAGTAAGTGGAACGACGAGAAGACCTTCGAACTGTCTTTGGATCTTGGCCACTGGAGCACAAGATGACAAACAGGTTATTTTTCTGTGACAGCACCTCCGGGGAGGTAAAAGAGAGAACTAATTATGGAACAGGGCAGGGTCTGTGAGTCTTGGGGATGCGGTAAGCAAGGTAGACTTAGAAATCCGAGTTACATAAGTTTAACTGTTTTAAGGTTTCTCTATCCTTTTCTTTCTTTTTTCCTCCTAAATTTTCATTGAAATTCTAGTCTAACATGGGCTGCAGGAAAATCCAGAGGAGAGTTTTAGTCTAGATTTGAGTCAGACGCAAACCAAGGGATACACGGAGGACTGGCCCCGGGCTCAGGGGAAGAGGAGCTGAGGAGATGGTGGTTCATGGGCTGAAAGAGGGGGCAAGAGGGCCCTTGCAGGCGTAAAGTGTGGGGAACATGGCCACTCACCTCGTCTCTTATGGAACCTGCCTTTAATTTTAGGTACATAGCATGACAAAATCACCATTAGAAAATAAACAATTTTAATTAAAATCCATGGGCTTTCAAAAAGTGTAAGCAATTTTCTTAAGTATCTGACTTTAAGGAAGGATATGAAGCTCAAGATTCTAATTTATCACTAATATTTTAAAGTATACACATGAAATGCCATACTACTAAATTGGTGATTATGCAGAAAGCTTACTGATACATTATAGTTATCAAAACAGCTATAAAACAGATATTGAGTGTCCTGAAAAAATATTTAGACATAGTCATAAACGCGATTTGACAGGGGATTTATTTGCAATCTCTTGCATATCTATAAACTGTTGTCTAATATTTACAAATAAGTAAGAGGTAGATGAAGAGTATGTGGATGGATGAATGAATAGAAAGACAGGCAGACAGACAGACAGACAGATAGCCTCTCAAATATCTTTTTATTGTAGCAAAAAAAAACACATAAGATATGCCTTCTTAACAAATTTCAAGTGTACTTTACAGTATTATTTAGTATCAGCACAAAGTTGTACAACAGATCTTCAAAAAGTTTTTTAATATATTTTATTGATTTGCTATTACAGTTGCCCCATTTTTTTCTCCCCTTTATTCCCCTTTGCCCTGTATCCCCCTCCCACCATCATCCCCCACCTTAGTTCATGTCCATGGGCCATGCATGTAAGTTCTTTGGCTTCTCCATTTCCCATACTATTCTTAACCTCCCCCTGTTTATTTTGTACCTTTTCCCCCATTCTCCCTCTCTCTCTCCCCACTGATAACCCTCCATGTGATCTCTATTTTTGTGAATCTATTCCCGTTCTATTGTTTACTTAGTTTGTTTTTGTTTTTCAGGCTCAGTTGTTGATAGTTGTGAGTTTGTTGTCATTTTGCTGTTTGTATTTTTGATCTTCTTTTTCTTAGGTAAGTCCCTTTAACATTTCGTATAATAAGGGCTTGTTGATGATGAATTCCTTTAACTTGGCCATGTCTGGGAAGCACTTTATCTGCCCTTCCATTTTAAATGATAGCTTTGCTGGATAGAGTAATCTTGGATATAGGTCCTTGCCTTTTGTGACTTCAAATACTTCTTTCCAGCAAAAAAGATCCTTAAATAGATTGAAATTTTGTGGGACCAAGTGTTTATATTTCATAATGAAATCTCTGGAAGTTAAGACATTCAGTTCTATGCAGAACAGCTTTTTTTAACTTTGTATCATGTTTGAAATTTCCCCCCAAAATTCTCTAACTACTGGAGGTTTTATATAAAAAACATTTATTTACATATTTATTTATTTGTTTATATATTTATTAAATTTGTATATTTCCCTTCCTTGTGGCAAAATGCAATAGTAAAGACTCAAGTGATACAGTTAAAGGCTGAATTATGATTTAATAAGACTCATTTGGAATTCCAAATCAGTACATGTGGTTGAGAAGATTTTAAAGAATTTTTCTTCACAATGGAGTAACAGTGCAAATTAAAAGTTCATTGATTCCAAAATGGTTCATCTCTTTATATACCTGTTACAAATCTTTTTAATCTCTGAAAATTAGCCTTTTGCTCTGAAAATGAATACATCTTAGAAAACAAATGGTAAATGATATAACTAAATTACAGGTTTAATATTAGTATTTCTTTCTATTCTCTCAGATTTTTTCACTTTCAAAATGTGTGCTATTTTGAAACACATGTTTTCACTGATCTCCATTCACTTTTTAGCTACATTTAGCTAGCGTTGTTGGCATAAAAGGTGGTTTTAATTTTCATTAGCCTCTAAGGCATCAAGGTAATTCATTTTCTATGTCCCCTCTTAAGACATCTTAAGATTAGAAGGTTCAAAACTAATTTTACCATCAGCATGCCTCCAAATGTTACGGATCTGTGTTTCCAGCTGGCTTCACATCAGAACCTGCACTCATCTGGGAGCAAGCTCAGTCCCGGAGAGCACCTACAATATTGATGAGCTGCTCTCCCCACTCGGTCCCCGATGACCACTTCATGCACTCAGGGGTCACGTATTAAGAGACTGTCTGTCAAATGAAACTGCCCCCAAAGTCCCTAAATGAATTTTAGACCTTGATCACTTCAGACTAATTAAATGGAAAGGAGGGAGCTAGCAATCTGGGAAATTGAGCTTGCTAGACAGTCTTCAATAGACATAAAATAATGTAATTGTAAAATTCCAGCCCTCAGTCTCTACACTCTAGAGATTTCGAAACAATTTGAAGCATTCTATCCTGAATCTGCTTTTGTAGTGATAAAATTGCATTTTTGGTTCACTGTTCACCTTACCCCATAAATGATGCAGATTTGGTTTTAAAGGAATGCTACCCACTTAGCTGAATACCAACAGAGCACTCATTTTTCAATAGAACTTTGACTTTCTGCATATACTCTTTTTGAAAAAACAATTACACATTTGAGAATAAGAAATTGGTCCTTTATTCCCAGTCCATCTCCAAGAGTTTCTGGCAGACAGCCGGTAATTAAATGGCTAACCCATAATTTCTATCTGCAAATTTTGAGTTCACTGCCATGTCTCTTGAATAAAATTGTTAAAAGGCATAAAATCCTAAATGAAATAAAAATTAATATCAAGTCTCTAAAGGCCAAATAGAGTAGAATTATTTTTCAGTATACTTAGATGTTTCATTTATTTATTTATTCATTCATTTATTAAATGCTCTATGAATCTACATGAATGATCTTTTTTATTTCCCATTACTATTTATCCTCCCTATACCCTCTTCCACCTGCCTCCACCCTCTCCCCGCCACAAGCATCCTACTGTTATTCATGTCCATGAGTTCTTTCTCTTTTTTCCATTTTCGCTCAGTCCCTCCACCCCTCCCAATCCTGCCCCCCAAGACGTCAGCCTCTTCTCTAGCTATAAGTCTGTTTCTATTTTGCTTGTTAGTTCAGTTTGTTTACTATATTCTACATACATATGAGTGAAATAATATGGCAATTGTCTTTCTCTGACTGGCATATTTCACATCATTTATTAAATGTGTGATGAACAACTAGTATGTCCAAGGTACTATTTTAGGTACTGAAAATAAAAAGTAATGAAGGCAATAATGTAATCCCTACTCTAATGGAGCTTTAGTCTAGTAAAGGAGATAGACAATAAAAAAGGAAACAAATAAATGAATAGTGTAACTCCAAATAAAGTAGCTCTACTTGTTTAACATGTCAATGCAAATAAACATATAAATGGAAACACAGAAACACATATAATCACATATAAAGATAGAGATGCATCAAAGCTGGGCATCTGCCACTCTAAATGACTAGGACAGTTTCTCCAGCAAACCTTTAAAACCAAGGAAACAGTACTTGTTCTCAGGGGAAAAAAATGTTTAAGGGACATGTCTCAGCAAACGTTTTTTAAATGAAGAAAACACTTAATGAGAATTTTTCTCCAGATCCTTTCGGTTCTTTAGATGCTGCTTTAAATATACAAGGTCTGTCCAGAAGGTGCCCAGCCTTGTAATATGAAAAATAGAGACATTTATTAAAGAAGATATAAGGAACACTGTACATAAGACAATGACACCTGAGTCCCCTTCAAAGTAGGCACCTTGGGACCTCACACAGCTCTCCCAGTTGCCATGAGCTGCCCCACTGTATTTTCCTGAATCTTCCCTTTCAGAGCTGATTTTAGTTTTGGGAAAGCCAGAGGTTGCAGGATGCCAAATCTTGGCTATAGGGGGACTGAGTCAGCTGGGAGATTTCATGTTTTGCAAAAAACCTGCACCAGACTGATGTGTGAGTGGGCATGTTGCCGTGATGAAGCTGCCAATCACTAGTTGCCCATAGCTGTAACCTTCTGAATCATCTGAATAGTTTCCACAGAGGAATGTTGAATGTTCAATGCAATGTCTTGCAACATTTGATTCAGATTCATTGCTCTGTTTGCTCATTTTGAATGTGACAGCCACACAGTACATGTGCTCACTCAACAGCATCTACCACCCCCACTGACTAGTACAGTGAAGTCGTCATTGTTCATGCACGCACACTCCAGTCCACTCTCCTTGGCTGCCAGGTTACATCAATGGGGTGCAAACCGTTCTCATTATATTAACAATCGCTGGACTTTTTCCAGAAAGACCTTGTATATACATTTGTAACACCAATCACCAAGCAACAGCTATAGTCAATGGCAGAATTATCACATCTGCTTGAAATCCAACTAAACAGACTCATTATTAACCTTCTCCCCAGTGGCTATCAATCAGAGGGAAAACTTTAACGTAACTTAAGCTTATAATTGTACATTTTTTGTAAATATTTAAAAGTAAATAAGTGGCAAGGTACCACTTTTTTTTTTAATGCAGTCTTCCATTCAGTGATATCCCGGAGCAGGCTCAGAGCAGCCCACAAAACCCAACAGCTAAGTTTGCAGGAATGTGGGCATCTGACTGACACGGTGGTAGTAGCTTAAATCAGCCACCGTGGAAATGTTTATACCGCAGGAATTGGCAAAGACTAAAAATCAGGACGTTCTTTATTTTTAAGATCCAGTTGTGAAATATCTACCACTCCTTCCAGTTAACAACAATAATAAATAAATATTATATTAAAAGCTGCCATTTCTCAAGCCTAACTTAAAAATTCAGCATGCCAGGACATGTCAAGTAACGTGCTAAGTACACCTCCTCACTTAATACTCACGCTCGCCATGGGAGGTGAGACTAGAATGAGCTCCATTTCCCAAATGAGAAAACGGAAACGCCGAGTGAATAAAAGGCCCAGTGTCACATAACCAGATAACTAACGGTGGAGACAGGACTCACACCCTCGGGTCCTGGAACCCCTACTCTCACGGAGCAAACTGAGGGAGTGACCTGGATCGGGCTGGAAAGATAAATACCCCCTGAGCTCCTTTTCTTGACTTTACTCCAGGGTTTGATGATGGACCCAAAACAATGTCACAGGTAGCGCTGATTATTTACCCAGAAGCCACCCGCCACCGCCACACACACTTCTGTGTGAGTGAATGGAACCCTACCTGGGTGGTAACAGCATTCTCAGGAAGGAGGTTTAAAGGGCTTCTGGGTAATCTTGCTCTATAATGCGCTCATTCCGCCTCTTCCCATGAATCCTCATTGAAGACCATTAACCTCCAGTACTTCTGGGGTCACATGTGACTGTGTGGTTTTCTTCAATGGGACAACATACGATATTGACTAAACAGTTGTAGGGAAGATCAGAGACTGCGGGAGATGCCTCTAATGTAGAAAAGTACATTAGTTAAAGGTATTAAGCCTGATATTTAAGAGGCCGAAGTGGGGAATTTTTAATTTTGCTTTTAGCGAATCTGTAAAAAGAAAATAAACTCAAGGTCTGGAGGGGAGAGACGAGGTCGAGAAATAGAAATAGAGCACTAAAATGCAGTCCTAATGCCTTAGTCCCCAAACCAGCGGGCGGATTTCCCGCCCAGAAAAATCTTTAATAATATTAATAGTTATCAATCACATATCCCTCTGACCAATTCCTACCATAGTCTCTTTCTCATCACAGTCAATGCGATGCTTTTTTGCTCAGGTATTATTATTATTAATCATCTGTATATCACCATAGCAACATTTAGCTATGTTCTGAAGTACATACAGTTTAACTTTATTATCCTTAAACATGTTGAAAGTAACACTACCAATTATCTCATCTTGATGCTTCTATTTTAAGATATTGCAAGCTGTAACCAAAAGAAACAACTTGAAAACTCAATCTCACAAAAATATTTTTTCAAGATCCTGGTTATTATCAAGTCATTTGATATATTAACCTATTTATAGATTTGCATTTTAAAATCTTCCCCCATGCACAGTGACATATTGATAATATATTAAACAGTGTTGACCTCATAATATAATAATATTCTTAAAATGATGACCAAATTCCATGCATAGAGTTAAGAACCAATTATGTGATATTAACTTAAATGACAACATCCACCCTGTCTGGGTAGCTCAGTTGGTTAGAGCATCATCCCAATTCGCCAAGGTTGCAGGTTCAGCCCAGTCAGGGCACATACCTAGGTTGCAGGTTCAACTCCCCATCAGGGTGCATACAGGAGGCAACTAATAGATGTTTCTCTCTCACACTGATGTTTTGATGTCTCTGTCTCTCTCTCTCTCTCCCCACGCCCTTCCTCTCTCTCTATGGTCAATAAACATACCCCCAGGTGAGGATTAACATACACACAAATACACACACACACAAATAGATCTCAGAACTCATCTAATCTAACCTCTCTCTTTTTTACAGTGGAGAAACTAAAATCCAGAGACTTTATCTTGGCAGAGCCTTGGGAACTTGCCCAAAACATAATAACTAGGTAGTTGACACAACTCATAATTTTTCCATAGCAGTCTGTTTTATCTTGAGAGTTTTCTAAAATCTCTTTTTGTTTATACAATATGAAGAGATAATTTTCAAGGAATAAATGTTCGTACTACAGAACCTAAAAAATAAGCTCCTTTGATATAACGTTAATGTAGCTGATGATTCCCTCGGGCGCACACATGTTGGAATTGCTGGCATTGTACTGGCTGGTGCCCTCTGCCCCACTCCCCCACCTCCTGCCATCCCCGCCAGAGTCCCGGACCCACTGCTCTGCATAATCTGGCCTTGTTTACTGAGTCTTGTGTTGCTGTGCCCAGCCACTTCATGCATCACCAATTACGTAATATGTCAACATTGATGCAGCCACTGAAATAGCATAACATGAACCATAGAAATACATATGCTCACTAAGCAAAAACCATGTATCTCTGTCTTGTGCAGACTCACACTCGCTGCTGTTGCGTAGGGTTCCTGTGCGGATAATCCCCAGCCTTAACAGAGAGCGTAGCTTTGGGAGCAACTCATTGAAACCACTTGAAAAGGTGAGATTCCACGGAGACACATGGCAGTACCATCCACAGATCTGCGTGTACCTTTGTCAACTCCCACTCGCCCCACTGTGGTTTGCTCCTCACCCAACACAGCACTTTTGTGTGTGTGTTTCAACAAGGCATGCATGAGAGTAAAGGAGAAGTGGGAATACAAGCCCACAGAGAGAATTTGAATCCCTGTCCGTTGCACACTGCTCTGAATTATATATCTGCAAACCACAGCACTAACATCTGGGAAATAGAATTAACGGCATTCAAAAAAAGCCTCCAGATGTCACATGCCCCCATCTTTTGTACCCATGTCAGATGGTCCCTAATGATAAGGAACAGTTAAACATCTCCAAGGAAAGAGCTGTTATAGCCCCCTTTGAAATCTACCATACTATGATAAACTGATGGAGTGAGTGTGGTATAGGCCACATTCGCATGGTCCAGATGGCTCTCTCTCAACAAAACAAGAGTGTGGATGTGTTTTCAGAGTCGTGTGCAAGAAAATACACAATCTGGCTTGTGTGGGAGTTTTTAAGGGGGAAGAGAAGAAGAGGGAAGAAGAAATGTGGGGAGAAAGGCTTTGTTTAGTTAAACATTCATTCTCCTGTGACACCAACATTTAAGACAGTATGTCTTTGCCTTCCTCAGCAAACACCACTGGAAGGCATCTGTGAAAATGAAGACAAAAGGTGGCCCTTTTATCATAGACATTGCATCTGAGAAATATCATACATTCTGGCCATTTCTTGGTAATACACCAGGAATAAAATGAATCCAAAGTCTCATTCCTTGCACCAACAGATTCTACTGACTTTAAAGTTTTGAGGGTTGAGAATAGGCTGACAGTCACCAGAGGAGAGAGGGGAGGGAATTTCAGGGGAAAAGAGGAAGGGTTTAGAGCAACAAGTATAAAAGACTCATGGACAAAAACTAGGGAGGGGTGGAAATGGGAGGGAGGTGGGGAAGACTGGGGCGGTGGGCTGGGAAGGGAGTAAGAGAAAACTGTACAAGAACAACAATTAAAATTTAAAAAATAAAAATAAAAAGTGAAAACTAAAAAAATAAAAATAAAAATAAAGTTTTTAGCGTTTAGCTAATATGTTTTCTTAAAAGTAAAGAATAACTGTCTAAGTTTTTGTGAATGTGGCAATGAGAGTAGCTTCCTCAATGGAAAATAAAAAACTATATGTATAAATCAGGTAAATAAATACGTTGTGGTTTGTTTTGTTGACTGTGAAAGGAGAAAACAAACATTTATTGAGTGCCGGGGTTTTTTTTAAGATTTTATTTATTTATTTTGAGAGAGAGGGGAAGGAAGGGAGAAAGAGAGGGAGGGAAACATCAATGTGTGGTTGCCTCTCATGACTCCCCCACTGGGAACCTGGCCCAAAACCCAGGCATATGCCCTGAATGGGAATTGAACTGGCGACCCTTTGCTTCACAGTTCAGTGCTCAATCCACTGAGCCACACCAGCCCGGGTGAGTGCCATTTATTTTTAAACTGTGAAGTTCTATGAGTCAAGTACTATCACCTCTACTTTTACCTAAGGGGAAATCACGCAATTGGAGAGTACCAGTGTCCAGATTAAAAGTCCGGAGTTCCTGGTCTTTCCATTGTGCCACACAGAAAAGTGTTACCTTCTTATTTCTCCTTCACATGCAGAGTTGTTCTCTAGTGAGAAACAATTCTTACACTTTGGGGTTACTGGAAACTTGCTTTTTAAAGATGACTTATTAAATAAAGAAACCAAGCTTTAGATTTACCTTTTGTGACCCTGAAATGTGTTATTTCTACGCTGGCTCGGCCAGGGCCTTATTCTTAAGAGGATCTCTGCATTCTCTCTCATCACCCTACCTCTTGCATGGAATTATAAAAAGATAATCTGCCCTGGAAAGAAAGGGAAAGGGAAGCAGAAACTTCCCTGCGTGAACTCCTACCCCATGAGTATTGAGAGTCGCAAGTGTGTGTTCATGATATAGACTTTCCCACAAGTCAGCTGGGCCGCTGCTCAGCTAGCTGCCCGCTGAGCAGCCCGGCACCAAGGAATAGGCAAGAGTCACACGCAGTAACTGTGCTAATCTCTTAGCTTTCATTGAATGCAGGTTCACGCCTAGTAGACCATCAACATACATTCATATCCTACTCACACTCTGACAATCTGAAAGAAATATAACAGACACACAACAATCAATGGGGAATAACGAGCCCGAGTCCCAGAGTCTCAGTCTGTGCATCCAGGAGACAGCGCAGTGGGCAAGGGAGCTGTCAGCATCTTGCAAGGAAGGACCTCCTGAGCCAGGTGGGCAGCAGTGCAGACGAAGTCTTCAGTCAAGCAGGGCAGAGCCTCTGGCAGCTGATGCTAAGGGAGCTCAGCCTGACATGGAGACGCCCTCTGGTTTATGGAGCTCAGCTGTCTCAGCAGTGGTCTGGAGCCTCCCTCAGTTACACCTTGAAAGTGGTAGACTCCACCTTTCTGGTTCTCTTGATAAGTGCCTTGGCACCCCTGATGGCAAGTGGAGAATTTGCCCAGGAGTCTATCTACGGGTGGTCCCACTCTGCAGACATGGATGTTCAACCACGTACTGATATCTCAGGTGTGTCTCCTTGCATATCTGTCTAGCATGACTTAGGTAGCTTCCCTCTGGAACCAAAGTGTCATGGCTGACTGGCAGCCATCTTGGCTGACATGAGTGACTTCATTTTTTTTTACATACTGTATGCTATCTTGGCTAGACCAGTGTCATTTTATTGTTCCTGCTCTCCACACTGGGGAGTTAGTAGCACTTAACACTCTATCATATACTACAGTCATTTAATGTCTTAGGTCTCCTACTATTCTATAAGCCTTTTACAAGCAGGAACCACACTATAATCATTTATAGATAACCATAGTAGACATAAATAAACTTTTGAATGAATTCACTTTAGCCAGATAACTCTACAAAAATTGGTTGAATGTTGAAGCAAGGCTTTTAAACCAAATTAATGTTTGTTAAATCTAATGAAGTGTCTTATTCAATAACACATTTTTAAAGAGCTGCTGGTACCCTGGCATACAGAACTAAAACTATATATTTCCAGTATCAGCTACCTGAAAGCCTTTCTGGGGGAAAAAAAATGCGACACCAGTAGCTGAATGTCAGTATTGAGGGAATCCTTAAAGACTGTCAACTACAGCAACATATTTTACTAATCAAAAAACCTTGGTCAAAAGAGGGTAAACAAATTGCTTCATGTCGCAAGAGCTCATGGCAGACCAACACCAAATCCAGGCCCCCCATTTAGGAATTAAGAGCCCTTTCTCTCCTGTGACTTGGACCATCCTTCTTCCCATGTTTCTGAATGAGTAAATACACTGAAAAGTCTGACCAAATACGGAGGGAACTGGACAAATACCGTGCTAGGGGCCAACACTATCAGAGCCAGCCTTTACGGGAATGTCATTCCTACTCACCCAAAGGACGTAATTAGATAAGCACCACACACATGGGTATTTGCAATAAGTTACAACAAAGTTGCACCGCTTTCCCAAGGTATCCCCATCTGTTTCAGTTACCTCTGAGGTTCCCTGGGATGGTCACCTTTTTCTTAGTTTGACTTGTTGCGTTCTTGCTTCTAATTTCAAAGACGCTATGATGCTGTGACAGGTCAAATTTCATCCATGTTCTTGGGATGCCTCAGTACCCACAGCCCAAAACTACAAGCCCCAAAATGAGTTTTTCCTGCCTGCTTATTCTTTCCTTCTCCCATTCTGCAAGTTAGTTTACAACAAGAGGGACTCATAAATTATGATTTTGGATGGAAAATATGCTATGTGGAGTCATTCTCAGTGTTTTGTGGTTGCTGGGGAGACCCTAGGAGAGGGAAAGACTGAGGAAAGAGAGTCTCCACTGATATGCTTGTGGCTCCATTTATTTGTTAGTAAGAAGCAAGAAGGAAACCACAAAAGCCACAATTTGCAGGTCTCCTTTGCCAGGGACACTCTCAAAGGCAGCACACCACACCGCAGTCCCATCTAGTGACTCGCGACGCAATCCTCTCGGAGGGATGGCACATCAGCCTACCACACTCATCCCTCTTCTCCAGCATTTATTTGTGGCTTCTTTGCTGAATGTTGATTTTTCCTTTTGTCCTTCTTCCTCTCCTGGTTCCCTCAGGATCAAGTTCAGGAAAAAATACTTCCTCTCATTTCTCCTTCAAGTCATAGTCTCTTTTTAATTTCAATTGAAGTAGCTGATTATAAACAAATTACGGAGGTGAATAGAGCAATTTCGCTGAAGATAAAGAAAACCGTTCTTGCATACGTCAGTTCCATTCTAAGGCAAATATTACTGAGGGTCCCTGAAATCCATATGCTTCTCTTTTCCCCGGGCACACAACTGCGCTGTATTTGACCACTTTCCTTACATTTGGGTGGTGAGTGCATCAAGTTCTAGCAAAACAGAACATGAATAGAAGTGAGATGTGCCACTTTCAGACCTAACCTATACAAGTGATAAATACGTTCCTCTATGTCCTTTTTGCCTCTGACTGTCACAGAAGCAGATAACCACAATGATCTTGAGAAACATGGTTTGAAAATGCCAGGCCCTCAGTCACTCTGAGTCCCTCAGTTAAGGAGAGCCACCTTAAAATAAATCAATTTCTATTATTTGTCAGTGACTGTACATTTTGTGTCTATTTGACATGGTGGTTACTGACCCCTAACTAGTACCCATTTCTTTGTAGGGACCATACTTAGAGAATAGATATGAAGATACCTAAATATTACTCCAACTCTGCAGCAAGTACAATCACTACCTTAGATGCACTCCTTCATTTCTTTGTATCTCCTAATATTTGTTAAGGATAAAAACAATACAGATGAATCAAAAGTCAGGGAACCTTACTGTTAAAAGACCACCTGGTCCGGCTTCACTATGACACAGACAAGAAGAGTGCAGTCCAGACCGACTGGCCCATGTGGACCAAAGCATATCACCACCAGTTAGAGGCAAAGTGGTACCAGAATTCAGGACTATCACTCCAGCCGAGGGCTCTTTCCTATAAAAGCTTATAGTAAAACGATTCCCCCAAAAGAAATATCTCAGTGAGCAAGGGGAAAGAATTCACATATGTTAACTGGAGTTCTGTTTGTAGTGCTAACATTCAAAAGAAGTGTCACTTGATTTCGGAAGACTCTATACCTTGGTTATATATATCATGCCTAACAGGAGACCCTCCACCGCCTAGAAAAGGAAAACATACAAATCACTGATTAACATTTTGGACTCAAAAGAAAGTTTTTAAAAGTTATATAAATTAGACACTAATGACATGGATGTATCAAATGCCAAGTTTGGGAGGCTTTTTTTTTTTGCTGTTTCTCTCCTTAATAATCAAATCCAAAATGTTGAAAACCAAATTCTTGAGTCCTTGGACTACCCGCAATTTCTTGAAAAAAATAGGATGGTGGATCAAGATGCAGGTGTAGGTAAACACACCTCGTCTGTGTGCACAACCACAGCAAAAATTAAAACTAAACTACAAAACAAATATCACCCAGATTTGTCAAAAAATCAAGCTCCAAGTCCAACACCAAGGATTTAAAGAAGCCACATCCATCCAGAAGGGTAGAGGGGGTGGAGACTCCGGGGTGCAGAGAGGCGTGGAGAAGCGGCAGAACAGGCAGTCCCACATCCATGTGTGGTAAATAAAAATCAGAAGGGATACCGCAGGAGCAAGTGATCCCAGCCCCAGACCTGACCACCCAGTCAAAGATTCCAGGGCCAGAAAGATAAGTCCCCATAACTTCTGGGTATAAAAATCAATGGAGGTTGGGGCAGCAGAAGAAACGGTGGGATTCTCAAGAGACTTCTCTTAAAGGGCCCACAACGAACTTAGGACTCACACAGATGCAAGCCCCACCCTGGGATTCAGCACCAGGGCAACAGTTGGAAGAGCACAAATGGCATATGAGGAGGAGGTAAGAAAGTAAAGTGACTAGCAAAGGGACGAGTGCTGGGGAGAGAGCTTCCTCTCTGGCAATCTCCAGAAGCCAGGCAGTGGCACTGTCCCTTCTTGGAGCCCTCCCCCAACAGAGCCACAACGCAGTGAAACAGGTTGCCCCACCCTGGCAATTACCTAAGGCTCCACACCACACAATTTACAGGTGCCTTTTCTACAGCAGGCCATGCTACTAAAACAGGGAGTCAAAGCAGCTCTACCTAACACACAGAAACAAACAGGGAGGCTGCCAAATTGAGGAGACAAAGAAATGTGGCCCAAATAAAACAACGGAACAAAACTGCAGAAAAAGAATGAAATGAAATGGAGATAAACAACCTATCAGATGCAGAGTTTAAAACAGTGGTGAACAGGATGCTCAGAGAAATCATTAGGCACCTCAATAGCATAAAAAGGATGCTGGCAGAATTAAAGGTTAAATGAAATAAAGAAAAATCCACAGGGAACCAACAGTGGAGGGGATGAAGCTGAGATTCAGATCAATAATTCAAAACAAGAGAAAGAAAAAAGCATTCAATCAGAACAGCAAGAAGAAAAAAGAATTTTTAAAAAAGAATAAAATAAGGAGCTTCTGGGACATCTCCAAACATACCAACATCCAATCATAAAGGTGCCAGAAGGAGAAGAGCAATAAATTAAAAACTTATTTGAAAAAAATTATGAAAGAAAATTTCCCTACTTTGGTGAAGCAAAGACATGAAGGTCCAGGAAGCACAGAGTCCCAAAGAGGACCACAGCAAGATACATCATAATTAAAATGCCAAAGGTTAAAGATAAAGAGAGAATCTTAAAAGCAGCAAGAGAAAAGCAGAGAGTTATCTACAAAGGAGTTCCTATAAGACTATGAGCTGATCTCTCAAAAGAAACTTTGCAGGCTAGAAGGGACTGGCAAGAAGTATTCAAAGTAATGAAAAACAAGGACCTACAACCTAGTTTATTCTATCCAGCAAAGCTATCATTTAGAATGGAAAGGCAGATAAAGTGCTTTCCAGACAAGGTAAAGCTAAAGGAGCCATCATCACCAAGCCATTATTACATGAAATGTTAAAGGGACTTATTTATGAAAAAGAAGATCAAAAGTATGAACATTAAAATGGCAATAAATGCACAACTATCAATAACTGAATCTAAAAAACAAAGTAAACAAACAAGCAGAACAGGAACAGAGTCATAGATATGAGGATGATTTGGTGGGTTATCAGCAGGAAGGAGGAAGGAGGAAAATGGGGGGAAGATGCAGGCATCAAGAAGTACAGATTGGTAGGTACAAAATAGATGGGAGGGGGTGGGAGGAGAGATGTTAAGAACAGAATAGGAAATGGAGTTGCCAAAGAACTTATACACATGACCCATGAACATGAACTAAGGGAGGGAAGTGCTGGAGGGAATGGTGTACCACGCAGAGGGGGGCAAAGGGACAAAATTTGGGACAACTATAAAAGTATAATCAATAAAATATATTTTAAAATTTGGGGTTCAAGATACTCACATGGCCTCAAAGTTACACCCCACTCATGACATTAGTCACATAGGGTAAATTTTGTGGTCACCACCTTACCCATGCGATCACATTTAGCAACAGCAACAGTAGAAAACCTGGCATTATATAACCTGAAATGATGCCATAAAAAATACACAAACTCACCCCAAAAAAGAAAAGAATAGTCTTATTCTTTTGACAATTTATCCCCAAAATCTAACAAAGTGCTTGACACAAAGAACAACTTTGATAAATATTTGATAAATGTGTGCATGAACTCATTGTATTTACTCCATAGAATTTTTATGCTGTAAATGTTTACATCACTAATATTTGCGACAGTAAACTACCCATCGATTATCGTTGGTGTGTAATAACCGGCATTGCAAGCTTTTTTGCGGAAAGCCCAACACTTGCTTAAACCAAGAGGCAGAAGAGTACAGTGACTTAAAGCATGGACCAGCCAGGCAGCCCAGATTTTCATCCCAGTTCTAACAATTCCCTTGGGCCCTTTTTTCAACTGCCCTGTGCTCTGTAAGTATGGGTATTGCTAATAACAGAACATACCTTGTTTAATGTGAATATTAGCAAGAAAACAATGTTGCTCTTGGTGTTTGAGGAGCATTTAATTAAGGACTATTCACAAATCGGTGGGCATGGAACCAGAGCACCCCTGAGAGACTCGCAACAGCGCAGGGACTTCACCACCCCTTGGTTTAATGGGTGAGAGGAGGGAGCTCTTTCCAGACCCAGCGAGAGCGACTGTCAGAGAAAACCAGGAGCTATGGTTTTTCAGAAAAAGGGGCAGCCAACCCACCATCACTCAAAGGGAGAGAACTAGAGTAATAAGTACCATGACATCGTTTTGCTCCCCCCTTCTGACCTAATGCTGGAAACTGTCATTGACCAAACACAACCAGAGACCATAAAGCAAAAAGGTCGGTCCCAAAAATCAGGCTCTCAAGGAGCAGGGTAGAGTATGGAAGGCCAGAGAGGAGCTTGAGGGGTATGCAGAGTGAGCATACCTCGCAGAGTTTCCAGGAAGACCGGAAGTTCCGGTACAGGCAGGGTTCTGACAGCGGTGCCTGGCCCTCTGAAAGCACTTGCCATTGTCCTTTTTTAGTGAATCAGCAGTGCAGCCAGCACTGCCTAGAATCAAATTTCGATGCTGTCTCTTACTAGGGCCATGCCCTTTCACAAGTTTCTTAATTCTCTATTCCTGTTTCTATTCCTGCAATACGGGGATGAAAATAAAACCCTTGTGGAATTATGATCATTAAGTGAATAGCACATGTAAAACATTTAGAACAGCACCCAGTACATAGAAACATGCAAACATTTTTATTATCCTGTTTACTCAAGAACTGTTGACTAAAAGAAGATTTTGATTAATTCTGGGGCAATGAAACCTGGGGGAAAAAATCTCCCTTCAGCTGAAATAATTCTCTATTTAGTCCAAGGGACTGTGTAGAAGGCTTTTCAATATACCCAGTGCTACATTGTCCAACAGGTCAATGAAACACGTGCTTAGGGCTGGTGCAAGGCAGGGATAGAGCAAATAAGAGAAGAAAAAATGTTGAGAGAGAGAGAAAAGTTGAACTTCGATGGATTTATCAGAAAATCTAGAAAGAAGCCATCTTAATTCAAAGTTTCGGATGGCTTCACATTGGTTTACTATGATTAATATACTAGGGGCTGGTGAGATAGAGGACACACTCTTTCCAGGACCTGGGGGTCCCTCTGGGTCTTCCTGTAACGATGGGACACCATCATCTGTCTTACTGGTGTGGGTGGGTGTGTGTGTGGGTGTGTGTGCACGTGCGCACGCACATCCACTTTAGAAACAGTGTGATCCCTTTTCAGGATGCAGTGAAAGCAGGGGAACTTTAGATGGGAAAGGAATGTAATAATTGGGTACTTAGTACATTAAAGCCATTGTGTTGGGCTCTGTTCAACTTACAGACCTTTATCAGATTTACTCTTATTTTTTATTTGGCAAAGCCTCTAAACAATACAGATCCTCACACCAACTTTAAACACAGCTTCCCAAGAAAAACATCTCACTCTTTCATCTTTCAGGAAAAATGCTACACAAAAAATTCTGACTGCTCAATGAAGCAAGAGCTTCAAGCCCAAACACTTCAAAACCAGACGTTGCACAGGTTCCTCACCTGAGCGGGCAAGTGTACACTTCTTATAGCTGGACACTGGCATTCCCAGGTCCCACAGGGTTTTATGGTGGCAGTGAGAGAGCACAGCGTTCGGTAGCATGAGGATGCTTCTGCTGACACTTGGGTCGGGTCTGTTCTTGTTGGCCACAGCAGAGAGAAGATAAAGGGACTAGTGTGGAGGGGACGTGTAGTTGAGAGGAGACAAAATAACTCAAGAGTGGACCAGCCAGACCAGGCCTACTCTGCCATTTACTTACCCGGATTTCCTGGAGCCCTGTCCTTAGCCTGGTCAAACACAAAACTCAGGAGATTCCTATTCCTCTTTCTTATTCTTTGATACCACCAAGGAAGACACCCTGATCATCTAAAACACAACAGCCACATACCATTTCCAAAGGAGGAAAGAAAACAGTCAGGTCCCCCCATCTCCTGGAGTTGAAGTTTTTTGAAATACATATTTTTAGTTCTTCAAAAAAAGTTTAGTTCTCAAAAACACTGTTTATAATAAATCATATGTCTCTGTTTTTAAATTGTAATCAACTATATGGTGAGAGCAGCTCTTTTATAAAAACTCTAAAATTAAAACAACCACTTAACACTCCAACCTAATGTCTGCAGTAAATCAAATGTCTTTGTTGTTTAGATTTTAGCTGCACAGGTCCATATAAAAAAGGAGTTTTAGCACTATTTATAAGAAGAATTGTCTCTCCAAACCCATCCAACAATTTTTTCATTCTTTAGGTAAAAACTTCAGCAGGAACTTAAGTGGGGTATAGGCAGGCTACCAATAACTTTTTGTGCCAGAAGTTATATAACAAGGTCAAATTTTAATGTACACACAAATCTACAGCAGCTTAAAAGAAGCAGTTGTTCAAAAAGCATCCGATAAATCACTGCCAAGGGGCTGGGAGGGATGGGCGAGCATTTGTGTTAAACCACAGCTCTGTCACCAGTATGCTGTGTGACCTTGGCCATCCTGCTTAACCCCTCTGCTTCCCGGCTTCCTCCTATGTGACTGCGCTACTACTCACCCGATGTCCCTCCAGGTCCAGCTCTTTATAAGACAGTCCATGTGCTCTTTTCTGTCCTCCCAAAAGGCATTGTCTCACGACACTGCAAATCTGTCCTAAGAAGAGCATTATCTCAGGACTGTTCCTCAATAGACAAACCAGTTCAAGTTCACTATAATGAGAGAAGTGCACACAAACACTACACTGATACACTGTTTTTCCTCCATCGGGTTGATGAATACTTGAAATCGTGACTGCATTTTGTTGGCCAGGCTACAAGGCAGAAGAGCCTAGAAGCAATAGACCCCACAGCGATGAGCAGCATGGCTAGAGCCTCATCTTGTTTGCTAACTACCATTCCTTACATACAGGAAACAGAGCTGCTAGGAGAAACGGCTGGCTTTGGGACTGCCTGGGAAAGGAGAATACAAGGGTTAAATGTCATTTTAGGTGAAAAAAAATAAGTGCTCAAAAAAATGATGAGAGTATATCAAAAGGACACTGGAATCATTTTGAAAGGGCTCTAACTAGCTAAATTTATAACAATTTGAGCATAAAATAAATAAGGGTAAATGATAAATTATAACCTATTAAATAAAATGGGAATTCATAAGTCAATATTGATAATAAATACATAAAGAAATAGGAGAGTAAAGAGGGTTCTTTTTCACAGTAAAATTACAACTGATAAATGTGGAGGGAATGGAGGATTTTGAAGTCAGTATTTGACAATCATCACAGTGATAATTGGTATAGGTAAGAACCATCAATGGTGCAGCCACCATGGAAAACAGTATGGAATTCCCTCGGAAAAATAAAAATGGAACTGCCTGTAGACCTGGCGATTCCACTGTTGGGATTATACCCTAAGAATCCTGAAATACCAATTCAGAAGAATCTATGCACCCCAATGTTCATAGCAGCACAATTTACAATAGCCAAGTGCTGGAAACAGCCTAAGTGACCATCCGTAAATGAGTGGATCAAAAAACTATGGCACATTTACACAATGGAATACTACAGAGCAGAAAGAAAGAAGGAGCTCCTACCCTTTGCAACAGCGTGGATGGAACTGGAGAACATCACGCTAAGTGAAATAAGCCAGGCGGTAAAAGACAAATACCATATGATCTCACCTGTAGGTGGAACCTAATAAAAAAAAAAAAGCAAAATATAACTAGAGACATTGAAATAAAGAACAAACTCACAGTGACCACAGGGGAGGGGGGAGAGGGATGATGGGGTAAAATAGAGGAAGGGCCATCAAGGAACATGTATGAAGGACACATGGGCAAAGCCAAAGGGGGTGGGTTCAAAGGTGGGGCAGCAGGAGGGTAATGGGGGAAAATGGAGACAGTTTAATCAAACAACAATAAAAAATATACAAAGTAAAAAAGAATCATCAGTAGTTCTTAATAAATAAATTTTGAGGAGAAGGATATTTGCACGGCCTCAGATCATCTCCTCGAATATTCACTAGTTTTAAGAGAGGAAATAGTAACTCTACAGTGGAGAAACCAGAAGACACCTTGATCAGGTTATCAAAATTAAAATCACCGCTGAAAAACAGATCAAACATCAGGTACTCTCTG
Organism: Anoura caudifer; assembly: GCA_004027475.1. Lineage (NCBI taxonomy): Eukaryota > Metazoa > Chordata > Mammalia > Chiroptera > Phyllostomidae > Anoura > Anoura caudifer. Next base: position 159,541 of record PVKU01000312.1, on the reverse strand, counting down.
ATTTGATAGCCTTGCATACTGTTCTGGCTGAGAATGCATAATCTGGACCAGATCAGGATGAAACATTCAGACAAATCCAAATTAACAGTCTATAAAATATTTAGCTCATTTTCTTCAAGAATGCCAGTGTTCTGAAAAACAAAAGAAATGCTGAAGAACTGTCTCAGGTAAAGGAGACGAAAGGACCATAGCTATTGAATGCAACATGTGATCTTACTCTGGATCCTCTATTAAAAGGAGAAAGGTAGTTTTTAAATGACATTATTGGGCAGTGGAAAAAGTTGAAGTATAAACTGAAATATAAAAAGTGTCATGTTAAAGTTAAATTTCCCAAATGTGGTATCTGTACTACTCTTATATAAGAAAGTGCTCTTTTCCATAGGGTATACATAAGAAGCTTTCAGGAACTAAAGGATCATGGTGTATGTAACCTATTCTCAAATCATTTATGATAAAAAATATATTATAATATGGTTTTTAATATAAAATCTATCAAATACTGGAAAAGATGAGGTTTATAGAGACTTTGGTACAACTCTCTATAACAATCTCACCCCTAACAATAACTTTCTACTTTTCACTCTTGGCGAGTTTTAACACTTTGGAGACTTACCTACCTCACTTATTAAACTGGAATAAGAGGACTTGTCTTATAGTAGGTTGTATGAATAGGATCATCTATGTCTTCTTTAATTATATTTTATTGATTATGCTGTTTCAGTCATCCTGATTTTGCCCCCCTACACCCAGCATCCCACACTCCCTCAGGCCATCCCCACCCCACCATTCATGTCCATGGGTCATGTGTATAAGTTCTTTGACTACTCCATTTCCTATACTGTACTTTACAACCCCATGGCTATTCTGTAACTACCTATTTATACTTCTTAATCCCCTCATCTTCACCCATTCCCCACAACCCCCTCCCACGTGGTGACCATCAAAATGCTCTCCATACCCATGATTCTGTCTCTGTTCTTCCTGTTTGCTTTGTTTTTTTAGATTCAGTTATTGATAGGTAAGTGCTTATTGCCATTTTAATGTTCATAGTTTTAACCTTTTTTTCTTAAAGAAGTCCTTTAACATTTCATATAATAATGGATTTGGTGATGATGAACTCCTTTAGTTTTTCTTGTCTTGGAAGCTCTTTAACTGCATTTTGATTCTAAATCATAGCTTTGCTAGTTAGAGCAATCTTGGCTGTAGGTCCCTACTATAACATGACTTTGAATATTTCTTGCCAGTCCCTTCTAGCCTGCAAAGTTTCTTTTGAGAAATCGGCTGACAGTCTTACAGGAACTTCCCTATAGGTAACTGTTTGCTTTTCTCTTTCTACATTTAAGATGCTCTTTTTATCTCTAAACTTTGGCTTTTTAATTATTATGTGTCTTGGTGTGGGCCTGTTTGCTTCCTGAACTCTCTGTGCTTCCTGGACTTACAGGTCTATTTCTTTCACCAAATTAAGGAAGTTTTATTTCATTATTTTTTCAAATAGATTTCCAATTTCTTACTCTTTCTCTTCTTCTGGGACCTCTATGATATTGGAACACTTGAAGTTGTCTCAGAGTCTCTTTACTCTATCCTTGGTTGTTGGGGTTTTTTTTTTTCATTCTTTTTTCTTCTTGTTGTTTTGATGGGTTGTTTTTTGTTTCCTTATGTTCCATATCTTTGATTTATTCTTGGCTTCATCCACTCTACTGTTGATTCCCTGTAAATTGTTCCTTAATTCCACTAGTGCACCTTTCATTTTTGCCTAGATCTTTTTTATGCTATTGAAGTACTCACTAAGCTCCTTGAGCATCCTCATAACCAGTGTTTTAAACTCTGCATCTGATAGATTGTTTATCTCCATTTTGCTCAGTTATTTTTCTGGAGTTTTTGATCTGTCCTCTCATTTGGGTCATGTTTCTTTATCTCCTCATTTTGGCAGCCTCCCTGTGTTTGTTTCTATGTATTAGGTAGAGCTGCTATGACTCCCTTGTATTGGTAGTGTGGCCTAATGTAGTAGGTGTCCTATAAGGTCCAGTGGCACAGCCTCCCCTATCACCCAAGCTGGGTACTCAAAGAGCTCCCTTTGTGAGAGCTGAGTACACCCTTTGTAGTTGAGCCTTGATTGCTATTGTCAGGTCAATGTTAGGGATTTACCCAGCCAATCAGCTGCAAGGACAGGCTGTGACCACTGACCACCAACCTCCATCTTCTTGGAGGATTAGCTGTTCAGGGGCAGGGTGGTTGTTCTCTGATGTGGTCTGTTGCTGTCTACTGGGTACACAAGCTCTGGGATTTCCTGGATAGTACAGGCCAGGGTCAGCCACTACCTATATTCTGCTGCAGGCCTATCAGCATGAGCTACAAAGAAATCTGCAGATGGCTGCTACTTTTGTGGGTTAACAGCTTGGGTGGGCCTGTAAGTTGGATGGGGCAGAACCTCAAGGATTTACCAGGGCAGTACAAACCATGTGAGCCAGGTTGATAGAGTCTCAGATACGGTACCCACCTTACAGCTCTGTGGCTTCATTGGGGGGCCAGGGAACCAGAAAAGGAACAATGGCCTCTGTCCACTTTTCTGTCTGGGAGAAAGCAGTCCCGCAGCTTGATGCCAGACACACCTATGCCTCCATCTTGACCGGAAGTTTCACATCATCTATGCCTTAACAAAGTGCCTAGCAGGATAGAAAACACTGAGTAAACCATTAGCTTTTTCTTTCTGCCACACCTTTTTTCCAGCTAAGTGCTAGGACATTTTAGAAACTCATTAACTCTTTAGGGCTGCAAGCATACAATGAAGAATGTACAAGTATTGTCATCCAATGAGTAGAAGCAGCCTCAAACAGTTAACACACAGTGTGTCAATCCAAAATTCTGTATCACCTTCTATGTAGAACAGTTTCATGAGGCAGTGGGACATTCTGTGATGAACTTGGGATGACCTAGAATTGAACACCAGCTCCACCACTTTCTAACGGTTGACTTTTCAAACCTCAGTTTTCTCACCTATAAATCATGCATACTGTTACCTTGCATGATTGTTACAAGAACTTGAAAATATATGGGAAACACTTAGTGCCAAAAGGGTAATACAGTAAATGGTAGATATTACTATCATGGATCTCAATGAATGTCTACTAATGCAGTTTTACAACCTCTGGCAAGAGTTTTTGCTTGTTTGTTTGTTTGTTTTATATTATAATTAAATGCATTTATGAAAAGAAAACAGTGGGTTATGGAACTTTAATTAGAGTTTTGGTGTTCAATCCTTCACCTTTCCTCTTTAAATTTGCCAGTTAAGGGCAGTACAGTAGCTACCCTCATCTTCAGTTTTATTTTCCTTCATTCCAATTACCCATCATCAACTACATCCAAAAACATCTACGTCGTTCAATTCATTTCATCTCATGTAGGTATAGTATCATCTCACATCATCACACAAAGGGTGAGTATAGTACAATAAGATAGCTTGAGAGAAAGACCTTGTTCACATAAATTTTATTATGGTATACTGTTATAACATCTATATTGTATTATTAATTATTGTTATTAATCTCTTACTGTGCCTGATTTATAAATTTAACTTTAAGCAGGTGTATACAGAAAAATAAATACATATATTTGTGTGTCTGTGTGTACGTGTGTGTGTGTGTGTGTATACACACATATATATTTGTTTCTCTCACAGTTTCAGGCATCCACTTGAAGTCTTGGAATATATCCCCCACTGTTAAGGGGAACTACTGTAATTGCTATTCAAGGAAATAACAACCACCAAGTAGAACCTGAGTCCCAATTTGTTAATTTCTGAGAGAGAACCCAATAATCTATACCTCCAGAAACTGTGCTGGTATTAGGGATAAAAAGGTAGCTAGTGATATAACTAAGAACTAAAGACAGAGGGAGGGTTAGGACCAAAAGAACTTTTCATTTCTTTTGTGACTTAAGAGAAAGTGGACAGTAAAGGGCTAAGAATGGAAAGCTGGCCACTCAGATAAAAAATCACGAAAAATGAAGTTACATCCAAATGACTTGGAAGAGTATTCTCCAGAAAAATTGAGAATGGGATTTTGGGAGGAAAGTCAGACATCACCAAATGCTCGGTTTTCAAGACTGGAAAATTTCTTGGCTTCCTTCAATGTAATGTGAATGACCACAGATATTATTCTAAGATGCATTCTCAGCTTCCATACATACTCCAAAGATTCACTTCTAGGAGCTGTAAACAGGAGGGAAGAACCTTCTGCTAGTTCCTAAAGCATGATTTATAGAGCTAAAGCTCTGGGCCTTCCTCTTGGGTGGATTTTTCCCAGATGTCCTATGCAGGGACTCAGCCAACAATGTGTGATTTCCCATCCACTAGTGTCTTATCACCCCTTGGTCTGAGGATAAAAGTAATTAAGAAAGTTTACAAAGTAGAAGATCAAATTCCATGGAACACTGAAATCCCTTGAGCAAATATGGCAAAACCACCAACCATGTGATTATAGGTTCAAAACAACTAAAGAAATCGAGTGATTGAAACCGGATCCCCGAATCTCTGAAATACCGCATCTGGAGATGTCACTCTTATTGATGCGGACAGTAGCACCATAACGGAAACCAACACTGAAATGTTGAAAGCACGTTCACTTTCTAAATGTCAACATAAACATCCAGGATATTGCTGAGTCCTCCAATCCACACTCAGAATAGGTCCAAACCCACCAGACGCTTCGGACGGCACCAATCTCAGCCACTCTGGAGGAGACTTTAGGAGAATGGACTTTTGCCTTTTCCTACACTAGAGTTTCTTTTGAGCAGTGATGCCAATTAGAAGAACAGGTGAAGCAACAGGAACATTCAGTTAACGACATTATTTACTAAAATTGGATTAGTCGGCAGGAAAAGCAGCAGATATGTAGTTCCCAAGACGTTCCCGATCAAGGAGGCTCGGTTTCATATATTTCCGTGAAACTGCCTCACCTTTTGCTCCTTTACTTTTTTACGTATTTGATCCATATTCTTTCCTTGTACTTCCCTTGGGAAGGTTATACAGAGTCACCCACCTTGGATGTCACTTGCCCAGTTCTTCCAATAACTTCTTTATATTATCAGTTTGATATAGGAAAAGGCTTGGAGTCCCACTTATTATTTGGTGTCCCACATGTTAGGTATTTATGTACACTTTCATTGGTAGCAACACTTAACACTTAACAAATAACCTTAAAGCCAATTTTTTGGACCAAATATAATAATTCTCTGGGCAAAACTTTGTAAGAGCTAAGTAGTACTTGCATCATATGTTGAGATGCTAATTGGTATTAAGCTATTTCTCAGTATCCTGTATTTTTTTTTTTTTTAGTTTTGGTGGTTTTTTGTTTGTTTTTTTTTGGGGGGGGGGCAGAGGTCTCTTTTCCTAAATTATCCTTATACCTCATGCACTGATTTCTAGTGCACTGTGAGACCTGCTTTTATATTTGATCTTACTCCCAGTCACATGGGACTCTCCTGTGTCTTTGAGCTGTTACCACTGGACTGGGGGTACACCAGACATCAAAGAAGTTTGAAATCAGAGACAAGCTTCCACGGATACTCGAAAAGGTAGAAACAGGTCACGCTGACAAAGCGTTGCTGAGCAAGGCCCTGAACTAGATGCCCACTTCTCCACGTGTTTGAATTAAGCTCAAGTAAACCACGGTCAGCTTTGGTTTTTGACCAAGGCAGCTGTGTTATCAGAGGTTCTAAAGACAAGAGTCCCTTCTTGACTTTCTGGACCAAGAGATCACCATTCAAATAATGATACGCATACCAAAGAAATGTAATAGTCATAAAATTCAGAGCCACAAGAGAAGAAATTCACATTAGCGAGAAATAATTGAACCATCTGGGGGGAAATGGTATAAAGGAGATACCTTTTAAGATGTTTAATATAGCTGCTGACCCATGAAAATTACCACACCCAGCCCTGGCTGGTGTGGCTCAGTGCATTGAGCAGAGACTGCAAACCAAGGGGTTGCCGGTTCGATTCCCTATCAGGGTGCATGCCTGGGTTGTGGGCCAGTCCCCGGTGCGGGGCATGAGAGAGGCAACCACTCTTTCTCTCCCACTCTTTCTCCTTCCCTTCCCCTCTCTCTGAAAATAAATAAATAAAATATTTTTTAAGAAATACCACACCCAGGACTTCCAGCCAAGATGGAGGCATAGGTAGACACATGTGCCTCCTTGCACAACCAAAATAAGGACAACAAAATTTAGAAACGAAAAACCAGTACTGACAGAAAATTGAACTGTATGGAAGTCTGACAACCAAGGAGTTAAAGTAGACACATTCATCCAGACCGGTAGGAGGGGTGGAGTTGGGTGGCCGGGTGGAGAGGGCTCACGGCAAAGTGACAGCTGGCAGACCCAGGTGTGCAAGGCAACAGCAGGTAGACCCAGCAGATTGTGAAGCGGGGCACAAGGCAGCTGGAGAGCCAGGCGGTCCCACATTCATGTGCATATAAACCAAGTGAGACTGGGGAGTAAGACACACTGCGCAACCCAGGGCCCCAGCTCGGGGAAATAAAGCCTCAAACCACTGATTGAAAACACTTGTGGGGGTTGAGGTGCTGGGAGAGACTCCCAGCCTCACAGGAGAGTTCGTTGGAGAGACCCACGGGGTTCTAGAATGTACACAAGCCCACCCACCCAGGAACCAGTCCAGAAGGGCCCATTTTGCTCAGGGGAAGTGGCAGAAGGACTGAAATCCAGCAGAGAGCAGAGCAAGTGCCATTGTTCCCCCTCAGACCCCTCCCCCACACACAGTGTCACAACCCAGTGACATAGGTTAGGCCGCCCTGGCAAACGAACACCTAAGGCTCTGCCCCTCACTACATAATAGGTGTGTCAAGACAAAAAAAAAAAATGGCCCAAACAAAAGAACAGATCAAATCTCCAGAAAAAAATACAGCTAAGCAATGAAGAGATAGCCACCTTATCAGAGGCACAGTTCAAAAGTCTGGTAATCAGGATGCTCACAGAATTGGTTGAATTTGCTCACAAATTAGATGAAAAAAATGAAGGCTATGCTAGTGAAATAAAGGAAAACGCACAGGGAACCAATAGTGATGGGAAGGAAACTGGGACTCAGATCAATGGAGTGGACCAGAAGAAAGAAAGAAACATCCAATCAGAAAACAATGAAGACATAAGAATTCAAAAAAAAATGAGGAGAGGTTTAGGAACCTCCAGGACATCTTTAAACATTCCAACATCCAAATTATAGGTGTACCAGAAGGGAAAGAAGAAGAGCAACAAGTGGAAAACTTCACTGGACAAATAATAAAGGAGAACTTCCCCAATCTGGCAAAGGAAATAGACTTCCAGGAAGTCCAGGAAACTCAGAGAGTCCCAACGAAGTTAGACCCAAGGAGGAACACACCAAGGCACATCATAATTACATTAACCAAGATTAAAATGAAGGAGAGAATTCTAGAAGCAGCAAGAGATAAGGAGGCAGTTACCTACAAAGGAGTTCCCATCAGACTGTCAGTTGATTTCTCAAAAGAGATTTTACAGGCAAGAAGGGGCTGGAAAGAAGTATTCCAAGTCATGAAAGGCAAGGACCCTACATCCAAGATTGCTCTATCCAGCAAAGCTTTCATTTAGAATGGAAGGGCAGATAAACTGCTTCTCAGATAAGGTCAAGTTAAAGGAGTTCATCATTACCCAGCCCTTATTATATGAAATGTTAGAGGGACTTATCTAAGAAAAAGAAGATAAAAAAAACATGTACAGTAAAATGACAGCAAACCCACAATTATTAATAGCCACACCTAAAACAAAAACAAAAACAAACTAAGCAAACAAATAGAACAGGAGCAGAACCACAGAAATGAAGATCACATGGAGGGTTAGCAACAGGGGAGTGGGAGGAGGAGAGAGGGGAGAAAGTTACAGAGAATAAGTAGCATAGACGGTGGGTAGAAAATAGACAGGGGGAGGGTAAGAATAGTGTGGGAAATGTAGAAGCTAAAGAACTTACAAGTCTGACACATGGACATGAACTAAAGGGGGGGAATGTGGGTGGGAGGGGGTGTGCAGGGTGGAGGGGAGTGAAGGGGGAAAATGGGACAAATGTAATAGCATAATCAATAAAATATATTTTTAAAAAATGCCACACCCAGAAGAGGCACGTAGGAGAAAATGAAAGGAACCTCTAAGGCTCCAAGCACCCAGCCAAGATCAGCAAGATAAATACAGGAAATAAAGTGACTGTGAATTTTTAACCTTGTAAGAGCTCAGCTGAAATATCTTGTGCTAGAAAATGGATGCCTCTGGAACAGGAAGCCTCAGCCTGCGGGTCATGTGTTTGTTCCCACCTATGTGCAAGGCATAGTCAGGGCTCAGGGGAACCCTGTGTTGTAACTGCCGAACAATTTCTTGTGGTTCTTTGAAAAGATCATCATGACCCATGATTTTCCAAGCAGATTTTTCCAAAAACAAAATTGTTCTGAACTCATTTTAGGTTAAACATACTGCTTCCTCATAGAGATGCCTTCCAAACAAGGCCTCCACCTCACCCTCATAATAGTCCACAGGTTCCCCTTATTTATTTTTCTAGAACTTACTATTTATCATTCCAAAGCCTACAGTAAACAAAATAAATGTAAGAAAAGTGAGGAGCATAGATTACGTTAGTACCTAAGGATGTTAGTCATCAAAAGAACAACCCCTAGCCTTCTTCCCATGGCTTCATTCCACACAAATTTATCCACCACGATCCCTAATTCTTGAACCAGGTGTCTCCACCAAACCTGTGTTAGCATATCCCGGCTGTCATTTGGTCCATTCATTCCTCATTAGATAACAAACAGCACAAAGATCAATTTCATGTTGGTCCCTAAGTGGAAGAAAACAAAACGAGTTTCCGTTGGCCATGCCAGGCAGTCCCGTTGAGCAGAGCATAGTTTTCTGTGGGGGGGAAGGTGTAGCTGTATCCAGAAAACCGTTTCTCCTCTATCAAAGGCTGTACCTGTATCGCAGAATTTCTGTTATCATTCAAAAACGGTCCTGGCTGGTGTGGCTCAGTGGACTGAGCACCAGCCTGCGAACTAAAGGGTCACTGGTTCAATTCCCAATCAGGGCACATGCCTGGGTTGCAGGCAAGGTCCCCAGTAGAGGGCACATGAGAGGCAACCACACATTAATGTTTCTCTCCCTCTTTTTCTCCCTCCCTTCCCCTCTCCCTAAAAATAAATAAATAAAAGATTTTTTTGAAAAAGAAGCAAGAATATACATGGTGGCAAAGCTTACAGGTCCCTCAAGATTCAACTCCTCTTCCATGGCTCCTTGTTTGAGGTCTACCTTCTCAAGCAGGGTCACATCTCACCAGCAGAGGACTGAGCAAGAGAAAGTAGGAGTTCAGTTCCAGTATGATCCAGGAACATCTCTTCTTCCTGGCAAAATTAGGGGTGAATACCAGAAGATAAATCTGGGGCTCTGTGTAACAAACCCATTCTTCTCCCAGCACCCCCGACCTTGATCGGGCTGTAAGTTTTTCATGAATAAATTGCAGCCACCTGTGATACTGTCATTTAGAATAAGAAAAATATAGTTGATCTTTGTCCTGTTTTGGCAAAGAGCCCCTAAAACCCTTGGAATTTCCTAAGTGATGAAAATCATAAAGGTGTCTTTTGTTATGTTAATGAGGTGACTTTGGGAACTCACCCCCCTTAAGGATGGGGGCTGGTTGCCAGGAGACCCAACCACCTGATGAGAAGGTTGGAACTTGAAGTCCTACCTCCATACCACCACCTCCTGGGAGGGGAGGGGGCTGGAAGTTGAGTTAGTTATTAATGGCCAATAATTTCATTAATTGTGACTAAGGAAGCCTCCATAAAATGCCCAAGGGACAGAATTCCATGTGCTTCCGGATTGTTGGGTAAAAATTCAGTTGAATTTTTGGACATCCTTCAGGTTTCTGAGATTTGTTTGGTGTTGTGTGGGAAGCCCCCACCCACCCTCATCCCTACCAAAAACCTGCTGGTTGGAAATTGAGTCTCAGAACACTGAAAGAAGACTATGCCCTTTATTCCTCTTTTCCCTCATGCAGGAGAAAAAAAAAAAGAGAAATTTGTAAAACTGAAAGATCCAAACAAAGGATTTAGTTAAGCTCACTCCAAGAAAGAACGTTTTTAAATAATATAAGAGAGTCTTGAGATTAATGTGATATTGTATGATCACACGCAATGGTTCAGGTTGGAGAACATCTTCCTCACCTCCTAGCTCTTTGTTTATACCTGGCTGATGCCTCAAGTGAAAACTCTATTCTTGCCCATGCCCAGCAGCCTCGCCGAAACCTCTGGACTAAACCCTATCTGGCATCTCTAAATACCAGCCCACTTTCTCCCCTCCACAAGGCTGCTGCAGACACTGGCTTCCACAACCTCTCACCATGGATTTGCCTGTAACCTCTACTCCATTTGACCCTCTGCATGTCCACCCCAAACTGTCTTCTTAAAATCCAAAGAAGTCCAGTGTGGCCTACCCTCTGAGGCTCTAACCTCCAGTGTATCCCTAACACTCTCCTTAGTCCCTCCACCCTCAGCCCTGCCTTCTCCTGGCCTTCCTCCCACCTGCCCTGGCATCACTGACTGCTTACCAGATGCTACTTAGAAGATACAATGTAACTCTTCAGCCAGTCCTTCCACTTAATGAAAAAGTGATGAGAGGCTTAGGAGCAGTTTCCATCAATTCCTACATGAAGCAAAAAAGAATCTCAGTTGATCAGTTCAAACAAGAGTCATAGTTAAAGTGATTTGAGGGCAGAATTGACAGAATTCTATTTTTTTGCCAAACAATTTTACCAATTTGTAAAGTTGGAGATTTTTTAATGATTCGAGGTGGACACCCTAGCCGCATGTGCGCACATGTGCCGTACGTGTACACACTTGTTAGAGTCGGGTTGCAATTGTTGTTGCCTTATAAAGCATACCTTTCACAAGAAAAAAGTTCAATCCTTTTTAGGGAATGGGCATTACACAATCGTCAAATATTTCACCCTTATAGATCACTTAAGACAGTTTTTAAATCTTGCTACAGTTTTCTCCATTCCAGCCTTCGCATCAAAGGTAGAATCCCTGCCTATGTAAGGTGTGGATCTTTAGGCCAAGCTGCAGTAATACCTATCCAAAACATCAGTAAATCATTTCTTCCTCAGGGTTCACCGCCGGTTATTTACCCTGAGAATGGGGAAATCCGCCCCTCATTCCGTCCGCCTCTGCTTCGTGTCAGGCTGACACCCTGCGGGTCACTTCACTCGTCCTGAACACATTGTTTAAACATACGGTAAAAGCAATATTCGTCGAGTGGTATAAGTATCACCCCCCCCACCCCGCAAATTACAACAGCTGAATTACAATATTTGAAATTACAATAGCTGAATACTCCCATCTTGCACAGAACTCACGGAGACCTCGCGTCCCCACAGCCCACGACGCGGCCAGACCAACTGCAGCGCTCTGGGGCGGACGGGACGACAGACAGCCGGAGGCGACAAGACCCAGAGGTGCTGCTTCTTCACGTCTCCCTGCCCAGCGTCGTTGCTTTGCAACTTTGCGGGGATGGCTAGTGAACACTGTAAGACCATTCTAAGGGGTGGAAGTCCGTCCTAGAAAGGACTCCTATTTACAAAGCCCTTCTGCACCCCCATCGAGGAGCCCAGGGTGAGGAAAAGAGGAGACTTTCCGTGCCTGCAACACCAGACTGCACGCTTCACTGAGGCACCAGGAGGAAGAACTGAGCCGCTCCGTGCAGAATGAAGCTACCGGAATTGTTAGTTTTCTGCACTAACTTCATGCACAGGTCAATTATTAGAACACACTACCAGAAAGTCCTATCTATTATTAAGCACCAGTCTCACTGGTGAAAAGACTCCTGATTTTGATGCCTCCACTGTCCGCCTTTGCTGGTAGTTAAACAGCATGAAATGGACATTGAGTCTGAGGAGTGCGTTGAAAGAGGGAAAAAAATCTTCATTGTTAACATAGATTTTGTTAAATAAATGTGTGACTTAGTTCAGAAATTAGAGAATAATTTGTCAAGACCCTTTTATAAATGTTTATCAAAAATAACCCCCAACTCCAGAAAGAATAGTGTATTTCCTTAGAACATAAGAATTTCTGAAGCCAATACCTGTACTTCTGTTTCAAAAAATTGTTATAATATAGATGGTTATGCATGAAGAAAAAGTAGATTTCGGTTGGAGAAAAATGTAGTAAAAATCAAAATAAATGTAAACCTTGACACTTCATTTACTCATTAGTACGACACATATCCCCCCCCCTTATGATAATTAAACAAAGATGCTAAAATGAACACAAGAAAACAAGCCTGGTTAAAACAAGGCGTATTGAAACAGTGTTTCACCTTGACCGGCCTGTGCCGCTACCTTCCCAAGTGGCTTCAGGAGGCTTCCTGGCAGGAGGTGGCAGCAGCGAGTCTAGGACACAAGGCCACAGAGTCATAAACCAAAACTTCAGCTGAAAGCTTCAAAGACCCGAAGAATTACCAGGGAATCACATTTAAATCCGTTGATATGAGAAGAATTTCAAGCATTTGTCAAATGCAGATGCCCGCAGAATAATGGCTTCGGCGAATACTTGGCTTTTGTTGAGAACTTTTTAAATGAAAACCCATCTCTCCTGATGGCTCAACAGGAAAATTGAGAGAAATGCAACTGTTGCCCTGGAGGGCCCCCTTCCTGCCTTTCGTAACCGTGGGCAGCGCAGACACGACATTTTCCTCCAGTGTAATGGGGCCAAAGCCCCAGATGCCTGCCCGGGTTCTACCCTTTCCAGTTGGCTTTGACCTCCTCGGTCCCTCCCACAGGAAACGAACGTGAGCCCTCGTGCTCTCGCCTCCTGGGTGAAGTCCCCCCTGACAGGCCGTTTCCAGAAACCGGCCCGTTCTCACCTGACCCAGAAGCACAGCTGCAGGGTGAGCTGCTACAGGTGTTCGGCAGATGAACGGAGAGAGAGGCCTCTGAGGCTTCCATTGTCATCCTGTAACCCCACTGTCTCGTTCTTAAATCATTGTTTCCACTCCTCCTCTTGAACGTAAGTGAATGTCAACAGTTCACAAAGCGAGACCGCACTGCAATTTCTGCCATTTACTGAAATCTGCCAAGTTGATATATTGTTCTCATCATTTTGGGGCCCATTCGGCGTTCTGGCAAGGGCCTGCTCCGCGTCTGACGTGATGAGCTGTGGCATCTCTCATGGAAGGATGAAGAACTTGCCCCTCGGTCAGTTCCCTTGTGAGATGCAATACCTTGTAAGATTTAGCCAAGGCCTCGGCCCAGCAGCCTCAGGGAAGCCAGAAAAAGAAAAGCAGTTACATTTTTGCTCCTTCCGTACCAGTTACCTATGATACAATTTCCTTATGAGCTTGCTGGCAGTTCTAGCGGCAAAAGGACTATTTGTTCTTCTGTGGACATTTTCAAGGCCACAGGATAATGGTTTCAAAAAAAGGAATGGAAAATGATGAAATAGGAACAATGCTATTATCCTTTCAAGGAGAAAACTACCAGGATATTTCAACTGGGTGGTCTAATTATTACAAATGAATATTTATTTTTTTATTTGTCTGTTGGTAGGATGACTTATTTCAGAAAGGATTTAAACAGCTTCCAAAGAAACTTACAATACGGCGAGATAAAATAACTTTAAAACACACACGGAAAAAATCAAAGACAAACTCAGGGGATGGAAAATGAGAGGGGGAAAGGAACTCAGTAAAGAAAATTCACGTTTGTCCTGTGTCTTGCTAAAGGTATGCCACATATTATTACTATTATTAATTGTTAAGTAACTATAAATTACTATATCCACAAGTAACAAAAACGCTGCTTATAGAATGAGGATATAGGACTGAGACCTCTAAAAGTTTTCCCAGAACGAAGATTACAGGATTCTCGGTGGGAGACGCATTGGTGTCACTAACAGATGGACTTCTGTCACATGGGCAGCAAACACGCACATGCTGCGACCGAGATGTGCTATTGGTCCCCACGTTCCTAAGCGTTCAAGCTCACCTGAAAGAGTAGCTTTATTGTACGTTTACACTTATCTGTCAGAGACCATGGCGTGAAGATTTCCCGCACACGGCAGATACATGCACCCCTAAGTCCATGGCAGCATCGTTGACGGCGGCCAAGACGTTCAGACGACCTCAGGGTCCTTCGACAGAGGACTGGGTGGGGACAATGCGGTGCGCGTAGGCGGTGGAGCACCGCTCAGCCCTGAGGAAAGAGGGAACGCTGCCCTTTGCCACCACGCGGGTGGGCCTCGAGAGTATCAGGGTAAGTGAAATAGGTCAAACAGGAAAAGTTAAGAACCATATGGTTTTACTCATATGTGGGTTATAAAACTGAACGCAGCAAGTGAACAAATAAGAAAAACAAACAAAAACCATAGACACAGACAACAGTATGGTGGTTACCGGAGGAGGGGTGGGGAGTAATAAAGGGTAGAGGCCAAATACGTGTTGATGACGTGTTGATGGAAGAAGGCTTGACTTTGGGTGGCGGGCACGCGATGCAATACGCAGATCATGTATCAGAAATGTACACGAGACCTATATAATCTTCTTTAAATATATTTGATTGATTACTTGATTACAGTCATCCCAATTTTCCCCTTTAACCCCCTATATTTTGTACCCCCTTACCTCCAGTAATTCCACCCCACTTAGTTCATGTCCATGGGTCATGAGCTTAAGTTTTTAAGAAATGATGGGGATATATCTTTCCGGTGCTGGAGTCCTGAGCTGTGCAGTCTGGCCTGGGGCTGAGATCACCTGGGGCTCCCAAGGTACCCCTCCTAACTTTTATCCACCACAGGTAAATGTAGGACTGCCCGCTTCACCACTGCTGCCTCCTCTCTGGGCCTCTGCACCCATCTCTGCATCCTGCCCCTCCTACCCATCTGGATGAATGTGGGTGCTTTAAATCCTTGTCAGACTTCCACACAGTTCAATTCTCTGAGGGTTCTGAGTGTTATTTGTTTCGTGGTTTACTTGCAATTCCTTCTGTGGTTACCCAGGAAGATGAAGCATGTCTACCTGTGCTTCCATCTTGACTGGAAGTCACGGAACCTATATAATCTTATTAACCAATGTTACCCCAATAAACTTAATGTTTAAAAAAAGTACTCAGCCCTGGCTGGTGTGGCTCAGTGAATTGAGTGACAGCCTGCGACCCAAAGGGTCACCGGCTTGATTCCCAGTCAGGGCACATGCCTAGGTTGCGGGCCAGGTCCCCAGTGGGGAATGTGTGAGAGAACCACACATTGATGTTTCTCTCCCTCTTTTTCTCCCTCCCTTCCCCTCTCTCTAAAAACAAATAAATAAAATCCTGTTTAAAAAAAGCGCTCACAATTTGCATCCTGAAAGCTGATATCCTACCATTCAGGACAATTACAGATGAGCAGCCGCACCACCAAATAAACTTTAACAGGAACCCAGCTGTCTGACTGCTGACTCAAGAGCAGTTTCTCACACACCTATGGAAGAAAACTCAGAACTGGATCAAGCAATGGGGGGAAATTACTCCCTTTCCAAAAAAGAGCAATCAACACTCCATGGATTTGAATGATTTATTACTCGGCACTATGAAGCTGGCATTAAGAAAACTGACTCACTATTCACAGAAGTATCCTATTCAAGAATCCTGTGCATGACGTGTTCTGACAAGGCAGGGTGATTTTTCAACATCTCTAGTGGCTGCCTTTCGCTCCCCCTGCCCCAGTGGCAAAAAGTTGAGAATTGTACTGGCTCCTCCCTGTTGCTCCTCTCTCCGCTGCCAAACCGGGCATGCCTAAAAGGGGACAAGGAAGCGTAGCTGATGTTAAATGCCTGCTGAGGTCCTGTTACCCCATCCTTCGCTGACTCCAGTACGGACCTTCCTACACCGGCCAAAACACTAGCAACATTTTTAGCTCATGTTAACATTTCCATCTTAAGCCATTGGTGGTTTGTATTGGCCTTGGTCTTGGCCCCAGTGGGGTGGGGTGTGATCACGCTCCAGCACACATCAACACGCTAAGCAAGCGTCCTGGGCAGCACAGTGCTTCATGTCACGGTGTGCAACTGCGATTTCCAAAACTGCTTCAAGACTGGTTCCCGCCCAAAGTCGGAAGTGGTCACAGAAGATGGCCAAATTCTCCTGGCTACAAATGAAACACTCTGCTTACTAGGAGGTGAATCTTCAGTGCATCAACAACCAAAGTAACAACCTACCCATAGGCTCTTTCACCCTTATCCAGACTCACTTATCCATCCCTTGTATCCTCAGAAGTAGGAATAACCTGCAACAATGTAGCCAAAGCTAAGGCAAGCACCCGAAATAACAGCAGCAGTTCCTGCTTACAGAGGACTGTTTTATATGGCTGGCACCACACCAGTTGTTTATGTTATTCCACATGGTCCTCACACTGGGTTCATGAAATTGATTTTATTAGCCTCATTTTCCAGAGGAGGAAAGCCAAAGTTAGATAAATGAAGTACTTCGCCCAAGATCACCCAACTAGCAAGTGCTTAGGTTTAACAAGTATGAGGCCAGTTAAAAATTTCTACCAACTCTTTGGAGAAATGCACCATATAAATTATAAAATTTTTGAACCTTCTGAAAAATTTTCCCCACACTAACCATGAAATTACCAGGGAATATGATTAATGAATCACAGGAGGCCACAGGGACAGTGCAGGCTCCCTGCCTCCAGTCCTCTAGGCCAGCGGTCCCCAACCTCTTTGGCACCAGGGACCGGTTTCATGGAAAACAATTTTTCCATGGACTGGGGGGTGGGAGCTGGCTTCAGGATGATTCCAGCGCATGCCGTTCGAGCCCACCTCCTGCTCTGCGGCCCAGTTTCTGACAGGCCTGGACTGGTACCGGTCCACGGCCCGGAGGTTGGAGGCCCATGCTCTAGACAAGCTGCTATCCTGGCACCATGCCTGTGGGTCCGTTGCAAGTTGCTATTTGCTAGTCTACACCAGTGGTTTTCAAATCTTCCTCATCTCATGGCACGCATAAACGAATTGCTAAAATTCTGCTGCACGCCAAAAAATATATTTTTGCCAATCTGACAAAAAAAGGTACAATGTTGATTCATGCACACCAGACTGCTGTTGTGTTGGCTGTTGTCATTTTTTATTTGACAGTCTAAGCGAAAAGACATCAGTGCCCCTGATGAAACAGTCAGGTAGTGCGTGTTTTAAAAAGCCTTGTGGAGCAAATTCTCGTGGTGAAAATCGCTGGCCTCTGTAGATTAGATGGTGACCCACAAGCTTCAGTGGGCCTCAGGTCTTCCCACGAACGTGGGGCCCACAGAAAATAGTCCACCACCCTTTGTTCACTCACAATTCATCCAGATATTCAAACTAGCTTAAGCTCCCTGAAAACACCCTATTTATTTCAAGGAATCTAGCAAAACGCTATCCAACTGAAGGCTTAGCAAAATGCCTACAACTAATCCAAGGCCTGCGGGTTTGTTGGGAGCTAGTTTGAGAGGAGGTCAAAGCTTACACACAAGGGAAAACAGAACATGTGTGAACGTGGCTGAATCTTCCCTTCCCAAGCGGAGCTGGACAACTCATGTAAATACACAAATACGCCGAGCTGTGTTGTGAAAGGAGCCATTTGTTTTACTAACACAAGTTGGTATGGTGCAAGATTTTTCTTGGCAAACAAACAGAACACAATGGAAAAATTTGTAAACAATGGGGTTTTCTGGCAATTTTTTGAAAACTGAATGAACAGCCTTTCCAGAAGGTAAAAACCCTTTCCTTTTCCTCAGTCCCCCATGAGTTACCACTCACATATAATCACTTTCAGAGTCAAAGCAGATGAAGGAATACAGCTCAGTGATCCGCAGAGCTTGTTCAAAGCACTGTTTGGTCTCTCACGAGCTAACCCGACAAGTGCTCCACTTGGGGAAGTATGTGGGCCCAGCCAGCCTGGCCAGAAGGGGAAGTCTCTCAGTGACAGTCACATGCTACAGGTCAGGAGGTGAAGAAATTGCTCCTCTTTCCAGAACTCCTCCGAAGGGTGGTCATCATCACAGTGTCGGAGGTTCGAAAGCAAGGAATTGCTTTCATTACCAAACGTAACTACAAAGACCAAATGTTCTTGCGTAAACACAGGTTTCGTTGGAAAAGTGTTGGCTGAAAGGCAAAAACATAGAAAAGTTCTCTGAAGATAAGGTATATGATATTGGCGTAAGGAATCTCAGCCCATGAAGCCACACCTCTCTCCCGAGCAGACCCTGGACCACGCGGATGGAGTCCGTCCGCCCTCGGCATCCTGCGCCTCGTTCCCTACGCGGGCACTCACAATGGCTGAACACACACGCTGTTTTGGAGTCGCTGTCTGACTCATCTCATTCACATGCTCAGAAAGTACATTTACATGATGCATGTGTAAGAGATGCAAAGAACTAGGAATTAAATATTTTCTAACATTAATTTACATCCAAAAATTTTTAAGTGAAAACTTTATTCACTTCACTATACCTAATTGCACAAAACTACACATAAAAGATGTACATCAGGTTTTGCTATCCAACTCCAACTCCCCCTCCCTAAGGAACTGGTAATAACCCTTAATCACTATGACAAGAGATTAATTCTGGTATAATTTAATTCTAGACCCTCTCCTGTGTACTCCATACTAGGCTTATTCCACCTGCTTTGTACTGGGACATATCCTTACTTCAGGGTTTCTGCCACCAAAGTTTACAGATGCTGTTTAAGTCTATCTGCCCCCAACCAAGTAACCAATGTCAACAATCTGTTAACTTGTCTGTATATTTTACACTTTTCCGCATGCTCATATATTCCTATATAAGCACATACATAATATGTACGTATGTTTATGTGCTGATTTGATATATATCCCAATATAGGTGTTGGGAATTTTTTTTATTTTAAGAATGAGATTACACACAAACATACAGACTATTTTTGTCCTCAGCTAAGAGTATGTCATGGAAATCCTTCCAAGTATTAATTTAGCTCATTTCCTTTCATGGTTATTTACAAGTTCATAGTAAGTACTTGCCACAGTTTAAGCAATCATCTCCCTGTTGATGGGGATTTATTTTGTTGCCTGTCTATAGAGTAGTTCTATCCCATTAGGAGCACAGATGATGGAATATACGTAAAAGCTAAATCTGCAGAGTAAAGGTATGAGGCCACCTACAAACAGAACAGGACAGAAGGACCATTCACACACACTCTCCATTCCTTTGCCCCTCTACTGGTCCCCTGTCACCACCGAAACTGCAGCAGCCCCCAACTGGTCTCTCTGCTTCCACTCTCGCCCTTCTACGTCCTGCCCTTTACACAACAGCCAGTGAATTGTGAAAGTGGAAAATCGTCTCATTTCATTTCCTTGCTGAGAACATTCCAACAGCTCCCATTCACATGAAGAATTAAGTCCACAGCCAACCAAGTCCTATATGATCTGCTCCTTGGCCATCTCTCCAACCTCATCGTCCAGACACTCTCCCCACACTCACACCGCTAACCAAATTCCCTTTCTTGTTTTTCCTGAACTGCCCAAGAATCCCCCCACTACTGACCTTTCTCCATGGTGTTCTTCATGCCTACACACTCCTCCCCAGAAGTCCTGGGCTCCTTTCCCAGTTTACATGAGCCTCCGCTTAACTGTCCTCTCCTCAGAGAAGCCTTCTTGAATTGTCATATGTAAAATAGCCACTTGCCTTGCAATATGTGTCTTTGAATCCCTGATAGTGTATTATTTAATTATGCAATTATATATTTCCCTCCATTAGAATGCAAGTTCCATGCTTTGTCCTCCATGGTATCCCCAGGCCTGAGAACAGTGCATAGTGTGTAGTAGGTGCTAAATAAATACTTGTTGAATAAAAGAATGAACAAAGGAATGAGTGCCAAAGGTTAAAAGGGAACACTATGATATAGACACAACACATGTAGACTCTGAGTCTTTCAGGAGAGCCGTAGCTGAAGGCATTTTGCTTGGGTTGGCTCTAGCAGGCACTTCATCTTGTATTAGTACTTTTTGCCACTAAATCTTCTTTTGCTAGAGTTAAAATTGTCTCTGAAAGCAGACAATTGGGAAAAGGCCCCAAAGAGTCCTTACTCCACTTGAACTAGGGCACACAGTTGCCTGAGTTGCTGTTTAATGTCACCCTGTGGGGTCTCTCTGAGCATGAACTACAGTTATGAGCAGAGACCAAGGGCAACACTGGAGAGAACATCCCTACGTGTGAAGGGTGCTCTGCTTTCCTTTTGGAAGTGACATGAAAAGGACTAATCGAAAATGGATGCTGAGTTATATTGTTTCCCATTTTCCTTTGAGTTCAATATAATTCAAAAAACAGACACTCCCATTATTGCCTGTTTACGAATGTGGATATACACTTCCGCTTCAGTAAAAAGAGCTACTTAACTAGTAAGGACCCAGCATTTTGTGAAATGGGAAGTAGAACGTGCGTGGGCAGGGCTGACCCTGTTTGCAGTCTGCTGACTCCTCGTGTTTTCACTGTCGTCTCTGCCTCCAGGACTCTCCTCCCAGGCAGCAAATTGAGCCGTTCGCTCCACCGCAAGCTTTGCGGGATCCCACCTCTTCTCCTGGGCAGACCCAGAGAAATCCTCCAGCGGAGGGAAGGAAGCGCGTTCCCCAGACGGCGGGAAAGCGTGGGACTCTAAGGGAAGAGCCCACCTGTGAACCCCTCCACCGCGACCTCAGCAAGGGCAGCGGAGCCGCGCCTTTCCCAGCCTGGGCAACCTCACCCGCACCTCCTCTGAGGGCGTCTTCGGTGATGGTTTTGATTCAATGTCATCGGAATAAAATGCTAACAAAGACAGCAGGGTGGAGTGCGTACATTTTTTTTTTAAATTTATCACAGAGTTATATGGCTTACTATTTGTCAGACATTGCTCTAAGAATTTAAAACGATAGCTCATTCGCTCTTCTTGTCAACGCTATTAGGCCACAGGTACGATTAGACCGGTCGCTGATGTGTCCCAGTCTCAGAAGCGCAGACTAGCCGCCCCGGGATCGCCGTGACCTGGTGTGCGACTCCAGGGCCCTGCTTCCACCCCGACCCGCTGCCCCTCTGCAGCACTGGCCTCCGCCAGCGACAGCGGGGAGAGAACTCAGTCTCGTCCACAACCTTCTCTTTCGAATCTAAAAAGCTGAGTTGTAAGAACTAACCACCTAAAAATGTTCTAAAGCATATCTACCACCTTGGCAAAACTCGGCTTGAAGAAGAAACTCTTTATTTGAAGGAAAAAATGGGTAAAATGTTAATACTTAACGTCCTGGATTTAGGTCAGACCACAACCTTCTGCCGACACTAATTTCACTAGCACTGATCGTGTAAAAACCTGCTCCGGAAAGAGGTCCTGTTTCACAGGCACACCCCATTGGAAGCCTTGTAATCTGTGGTTAAGTCCTCCAGGGTTGTGTTTACCCCTGTTTATACAAACAAAAGTGGGCTCGGTTCCTGTTGTGCATACATTTGAATTGCTTGTGCTTAACAATGCATGCGTTCAGTTTTCCTATTATATCTCGTGCTATTTTGTAGCAACTTTTCAGAATGCTCTGTACTATGGGGAATGTGCTTTATGCCATGTGATAACAGGCAGGAATTGAAAAAGAGACGATGTGCTTTGAGAGAGGGACATATTAAGCGGAAACTATTTATAAAATATGTAAACTTAAAAAAGATGAGTTGAAGATTATAATCCCACTAGCTTTCATTTTATACTTCCTCTCATCCCACAGTCTGAGGTATCAACCAAGATCTCCTCTCACTTAGAAAGGAGATCTCCTCTCGTTTGGAAAACCAAATTATTCCGAAAAGGAAAATTTGTTTGCAGATTAACCGTAGGTAGCCTAGGTGTGCTGCCATCTTGCAATACAGTAAGGACTCAGAATTTCCACTAATTTAAAAATAATCAATAAGGAATATTTTCTGCCTTATCAAGACAGCAATAACCCAAAACATACTTTTAAGGTAGTTTAGAAGAAATGTTCAAAACCTGTTTGAGAATTACAAAATTCTCCGAATCTAACAAAGCCGCACAAATGGAAAGACATACCATATTCTTGAAGAGAACTCCACATCATACGGATGTCATTTCCCCCACCTTTATTTATAAATTACGCAATCCAAACAAACACAGCTCTCAGAATTCTTGAAAACTAGACACGTATGTTAGAAAGTTTGGAAAGAACAGACAGACGAGCAATAACAGTCAGCAATAATCTTAAAATAAGAGCAACGAGAATATGTGGTCTTACAGACATTAAATGTATTTTAAACCCCCCACAATTAAAATTATATGATATTGGCTCATGTATAAACAGAGCAGTAAAACAGAGAATCCAGAAATAGAATAACATACATATAGAAATTTCATGTGTAGTAAACACAGCATCCCAAGCAGTTTGAGGAGACGAGTGGTTTGAAGATAATGAAAGTGGTTTGGGGGCAAGTAAAGAGCTGTATGTGGGTAAAAACATGCCCGGCTCTCACACCAAGTGAATACGGGATCTAAATGTAAACAAATGAACAAAAAACACGTAAAAATACTAGATGAGACCATGATAGACTTTTTGAATAATATGGAAATGAGGACAACTTTCCTAATCATGGTGCAAAACCCAGAAGCAATAAGGGAAAGGACTGAGACATTTAGTATATTGCTTTACAAATTTACTACTACTACTAATAATAAAATTGTTCCCCTCACCCACGAGGGATACATTCCAGGACCCCCAGTATATTCCTGAAACCTCAGATGGTACCGAATTCTATACGTACTATGTTTTTTCCTATACATACCTATAATAAAGTTCAATTAATAAATTAGGCACAGTAAGAGAGTAAGAATATCTAATAATAAAATTAAACAACTGTAACAATATACTGTAACAAATGCAAACGTGCTCTCTGTGTTAGCAAACTAGTTGCGTATTCTTTCTCCTTCTTCACAATTTCAAAGACAGATTTGTCCTTACCATAGCTGTTAGCAACCTCAGCATATAGTTTTATTTTCTTTCCTTATTAAGTCAAGAACATTCACCTTTTCACTTAAAGAAAGCACTTTGTAGCTTCCCTTTGGCATATACGAATTTCCAGCATCAGTTCTCTTGCATTTTGGGGCCATTGTTACATAAAATGAGGGTGACTTGAACACAAGCCCTGAGAAGCTGGGGAAGCTGGTGGGGGTGGAAGGCAGGATGGAGATGCTGAGAAAGGAACGGTTCACAGACGGAGCAAGCCTCGCGAGATTTCATCACACTGCTCAGAACTGCCCCGCAATTCAAAATGTCATGAGTTGTTTATTTTTGGAGTTTTCCAGCTAATAGTTTCAGACCGTGGTTGACCACAGGGCACTGAAAGTGACCTGTGGTCACTTTCTGAGGTGGAACCTCAGAAAGCGAAACCATGGATAAGGGGGAACTACTATAATTTTTGCAACTCAAAACACTCCATAAGCAGAGTAAAACTGCAAATGATAAACTGGGAAGATTATCTGACATTTCTATCACAGACAAAGGGTTAATATCCTTAATATGAGTGACATCCATCAAAATAGGTTCGACTTTGCTGAAGTAACAAACAATTGGAAACATCTCGGTGGCATAAAGCAACACTATTTCTGACCCCGCAGGTTTGTCGCTGGTCAGCAGGGAGGGCTATAATCCCATTGCCTCAGGGGCCCAAACTGCAGGAGGCTTCATCTCAACACAGATGTCCACATGGCAGGGGGCAGGGGGCACCGCCAATCGACTGAGCGTGACCTTCAGTTTGAGGTCTAGAGCAAGGAGTACCGATTTTTGTGAATGGTGATAACAAACCCTACCAAGAGTTTCTGACAATATGGAAAAAGTAAGAAGCAAAACTCTATGTGAGAAATGATCCACAGATATGTTTACCATCGGGTTTTTCAACCTCAGCACCGCGGCCATATTCCGGGAGCTAATCCTCGGTTGCAGGAGTGATTCTTGGTCAATCCTAGGAGGCTTAGTAGCGTCTCCAATCTACCTGAGGGGCCAGCAGAACCCCCCTCCAGTGGTGGAAACCAGAAATGTGCGCAGAGACTGCCAAATGTCCCCTGGGGGCAGAACCAATGGCTTCCGAAAGTGGAATTCGATTGATCCTTAAACATCGGGCTTTCTGCTCAACCCACCCAGAGGAAGAGAAATGTAAATCAAAACTACAGCACAACATGTAGTGCTCCTGATATTGAGTAAAATCTCAAAGTTGATTGAAAAAATCATTTTACAAGGCTATGGGGAAACTCCAAAATGTATTAAATAGAAAAAGCAAGGTACAGAAAAGCACTTAAAGCATGTTACCTTTTATCCAGAAAAGGAGGAACTACAAATGTATATTTGTATATATTTACATTTTTGAAAAGAACAGAATAATAAACTAAACACTAAAAAAAGCAGTTTCCTATAGATGGGGAGGTGGGCAGGAGAAAGACACAGGGGTGGAACCAGACTGACCTGAACACCCCTCATCTTAGGGGTTTAATTTTGGACATGTTAAGGTTTCACATAATCAAGGAACAAAATTTGTTTTAGAAGCAATCCCCCAAATTTAAAAATAAATAAGCCTAACTGAATATAAAGTTGATGGCATAACCACATAGAGAACAATTATTTCAAATATTTTA
This sequence comes from Anoura caudifer, assembly GCA_004027475.1. Taxonomy (NCBI): domain Eukaryota; kingdom Metazoa; phylum Chordata; class Mammalia; order Chiroptera; family Phyllostomidae; genus Anoura; species Anoura caudifer. The sequence goes on along the minus strand of PVKU01000312.1, from coordinate 134,854 downwards.
AAATATATTATTTGTATTACACATTAATAGTGAAGTGTATCCTAAGGAAACAAAGTACTACAAAAACAACCTCGACTACTTTTAAATGTCTTACTGTTGGTAGTGATAATAGCACGGTTATTTTGAAACTATTATATATAACTCCAATACTATACATAACTCCAATATTATACATAACTCCAATAATATATGTAATATGTAACTCCAATAATGCATGCAGTAAATAAATACTATGTTAACGTCATTAGGAATCAAGATTCAGAGTAAGAGGTATACCTGTAAAATTACAGTGATTAAATTAAAACCCTATAATCTTACAGTTGGATATAAAGTGGCAGAATAGATTCACGATTCAGTTTTTCTAGCTGAAAAACAAATATTCATTGGGTATCTCTGACACCAAAAGGGCCTGGGAACAATTACAGCTCAGTAGAAATCAGCACACCCAGCCGTCAGATCTCTAAACACCACTTGCTGGGCAAGTCGCCTACATGGTGAGCTGATAATGTGTCATGGCAGAAGTCGAGGACTTCCACAGAGTCCCGTGGTGGTGCCATGAGGCGCAGACGCTAACATTAATGAGCTTACTAAAGAGCAAAGCCAAATGGGAAATGAAACATTCCCAAGATTCATCAACCGGATTCACAGCCCCGTCTGATACCACTGCTTTCTCTGTGGACCACATCACGACAGAACTCAGAAATGACCGTAACAGGCAGGGTTCTGTGACAGTGTGACAGTCCTCGGAGGGAGCCGGGCCAGCAGGCTCGGTGTGCAAACAACGCTCTCAAATAACCTCCAGGCCACATGTTACGTCCCTTTCATGAAATATTTGGTGCTATCGGAAGAAGAAAATGGTTCCATAAAGAGCATCTGCAAGAACTCTGTATACCCTTTTAAATGATAAAAATGAAACTTCTGAAAAAGTAGTCACGGAAAGCACACAGATTTTGCAGGCAGGCAAGCTGCCTTCAAATCCTACTTCCATTGCTTACCCAGGTCCCAGGTGTGCAACTGCTGGACAGGCTGTTTAAATTCCCCCAAGCTTCACCTTCTTCTTTGTCAGGTGGGTATGAAAATTCCTATTTAACAAAGCTGGTGTAGGGTTAAAAAAGTTTTACACACAGCACTTAGTAAACCACACAATGAGAACTAAATAAATAATAGGTATTACAGTTAAGTGAGTTAGATCGACAAAACGTTCTAGCCATTTGAGATGGGAGGCTCTGAAACTACTTTGCTACAGAATTAGAAACAAAGGAATCCAATAAACCATTTTAAAGACTATTTCAAATGCATCACAACACATGAATACTTTATGGATCATTTGTCAATGCTGAATACATGTCTCCTCTGCTGTGATAGGAAGAGATCTCCAACTCTACATACGAAGGCCAAATTACATCACCCAAAGTCCCTGGGGTAGAGGGAACACTAGGTCAGTGAAGTCTCAGCTCTCGTTCCTACAGTCTCTCATGAAATTTCCATTGGTCCACTTGCCACATCCCATCGATTCCTACCCGGCCTTTTGTACAAGCCCTACGGCCACGCCCACCTTGAATGCTCACCCATTGGCTTGTCTCGGAAATGCACTTACGCTGTTCTTCATGTCATAGCAAACTACCTTGTCCATTTTTTATAGTGTAACTTCTCCCATTTATTAGTAAGGTTATTTCTAGTGTGTGACAATTGGGGTAGGCTTTTACCTATTGCTTTGCAAACTTACCATTTATGGAACAAACTGATAGTATAAACATGCCTTCAGTTAGTTGCTCCTTCTTTGCATTTGCAAAATACTGTATAAATTGGTATTAATAATAATACAGCTAGTCCTTGTATTCATCATGGGCTAATAACTCTATTGTGTCTAATATGCATCAAATAGCTTACTCCTAATAATAACCCTACAATTAAGGTACTATTATTATCTCTCTTATATACATGGAAACCAAGGCTCAGAAAAGTTCCATTACTTTCCAGATTTCTCACAGCTAGCATGTGGAGGAATTCGAATAAGAGCTCAGTAAGTCAGATTCCAGAACCCTTCTTGTTATTCCTATCACATATTAGTATTTAGGATTCTGTCTTGTGATTACTGTATAAGCTCTTATTATTTATCAAATAATAAAAATACAACTCTGGGCCAGTAAAGATCCTGTCTCGTTCACCTGTGCACCAGTGCTGGAATCGAGACCCTGGCACATGCATGACAATCAGTTTTTGAAGAATGAATCAATCAATCGATATCATACAAAAATATAAAATCATCAGCAAAGTTGTTAGATTTTGTTTGTTTGATGTTTTAACCTAATCTGAAAATTTTAGCATTACTCATTTACCAACAGAATAACATACTAAGTTAAAAAACATTAAAATCTATTAATTTAATACAAAACCCCTGATAACTCTATATGAGCAATATTTACAACCTGGCATGTTTTATGCACTTCTAAGTCAACTCCCTCGCCCCTCTCACAGATTCCTAATGCTACTAAAATCTAATCCTCTGTGTATTGTGTGCATAACCCAAAAAACTCAATGTGACTAGAGACAAGCAGGCCACCACACAGTGGGTCTCATTACACTTATTTGACTTAACCTACAAAGGGCTCTTGGGGGCATATGCGAGGGGCCACTGCCTGGACCACTCAGCTGGCCACAGGAAGATTAAGAGACTTCCAGCCAAGATGGAGGCATAAGTAAATATGCTTTGCATCTGCACACAACCACAGCAAAAATTACAACTAAACTACAAAATAAACATCACCCAGATTCATCAGAAAATCAAGCTGTATGCAAGTCCAACAACCAAGAATTTAAAGAAGCCATGTTTATCCAAACGGGTGCCTTTTCTACAATAGGCCATGGTACTAAGACAGAGAGTCACAACAGCTCTATCTAACACACAGGAAAAGCTGACAAATTGAAGAGACAAAGAAATGTGGCCCAGACGAAAGAATAGAACAAAACTCCAGGAAAAGAACTAAATGAAGTGGAAATAAAATTTGCTTATAATCCTATTATAAGCAACCTATAAGATGCAAAGTTCAAAATGCTGGTGATCAGGATGCTCAGAGAAATCATCAGGTACTGCAACACCATAAAAATGACCCAGGCAGAAATGAAGGTTGCATAAAGTGAAATAAAGAAAAGTCTATAGGGAACCAACAGTGGAGGGGATAAAGCCAAGATTCAAATCAATGATCGAGAACATAAGGAAGAAAAAGCATTCAATTAGAACAGCAAGAAGAAAAAAGAATTAAAAAAAAAAAAAAAAAAAAAAAAAAAAAAAAAAAAAACAAGGATAGCCCTGGCTGGTGTGATTCAGTGGATTGAGTGCAGCCTGAGAACCAAAGGGTCACAGGTTCAATTCCCAGTCAGGGTACATGCCTGGATTGTGGGCCAGGTCCCCAGTAGGCAGCCACACATTGATGTTTCTCTCCCTTTCCTTCTCCCTCCCTCCCTATCTCTCTAAAAAAAAGCAAAAAACAAGAGCAAAACAAGGATAGTATAAGGAGTCTCTGGGACATCTCCAAATGGACCAATATCCAGATCAAAAGGGTGCTAGAAAGAGAAGAGAAAGACCAAGAAATTGAAAACTTACTTGAAAAAATAATGACAGAAAACTTCCCTAATTTGGTGAAGGAAATAGACATACAAGTCCAGGAAGCATAGAGAGTCCCAAACAAATTGGACCCAAGGAAGAACACACCAAGCTACATCATAATTAAAATGCCAAAGGTTAAAGATAAAGAGAGAATATTAAAAGCAGCAAGAGAAAAGCAGAGAGTTATGTACAAAGGAGTTCCCGTAAGACTATCAGCTGATCTCCTAAAAGATACTTTGCAGGCTAGAGGAGACTGGCAAGGAGTATCCAAAATGATGAAGAGCAAGGACCTACAACCTAGAATACTCTACCCAGCAAAGCTATCACTTAGAATAGAAGGGCAGATAAAGTGCTTCCCAGACAAGGTAAAACTGAAGGAGTTTATCATCACCAAGCATTATTACATGAAATGTCAAAAGGAACTATATAAGAAAAACAAGATCAAAACTATGAACATTAAAATGGCAAATAAAATGCACAAGTGTCAACAACTGAATCTAAAAAACAAAGTAAGCAAATAACCACAACAGGAACAAAATCATAGATACGGAGATCATTTGAAGGGTTATCAGCTGGGAGGAGGAGAAGGGAGAAAGACGGAAAAGGTGCAGAGATCAAGAAGTACAAATTGCTAGGTACAAAATAGATGGGGGGATGCTAAGAACAGTATAGGAATGGAGAAGCCAAAGAATATATACCCATGACCCATGGACATGAACTAAGGTGGGGGGGGCGCGTATTGCTGGAGGAAATAGGCATACCAGGCAGAGGGGAGAAAAGGGGGAAAAGTGGGACAACTGTAATAATAAAATCAATAAAATATATTTTTAAAATATTTTAAAAACAGGGCTCTTGGTGTTGCCTGGCAATCCTCCTTTCCCTCGCCCCTTCCCTGTCCCGCTGCCCTAGAAATCTGCTTCACACTCCTCTGTTCCAGCGGCAAACATCTCCTCTGCCTCCTCCCTGTTGGCTCCAGGCTTTAGTCCCACTGTCACTGAGCGGACAGAAGCTGTGAGAAGTGTAACTTCCACATTCCCCCATCCCATCTACTGCCCGATATACCCCACCTTCCTGCCCGTTAGAAAGGGCGGACTGCCCGTGTGTCCATCAGGGACCAGCTCGTCCAAGTGTGCCAGGTTCCGCCCTCTCTCACGCCACCAAAGTCATGGCGCCCGCTGCTGCTCCTGCCCCCTTGTGTGGCACTAGTCTCACTCCCTCCTGCATCAGCAGCATTAGTTTCTTCTTCTTGAATCAGTTCCTTGACTTGCTGATGAAACATCACTTCCTCGTGGTTCTTTTTCTACTTCAGGAGCTGCTCTTACTTAGTCTCCTTTGCTGATTTTCCCTTATGTTCCAAAGCTTTAAAGGTTGGAGGGACAAGACCTCTCGTGTTCTCTATCTGTAGTCACTCCTAGGTGATCTCAAGTCTGTGCTTAACAGGGAGTCTCGTGAGCGTTAGGCATTAAAGACATCCCAGCTCCAAAACGAACCTTTCTGCTTGATGTATCAGAAGGTCTTGTGGAAAACGGTAGGTAGCTTACATCCTCACCCTTTGCGTCTGTGTCATTTAATGGTGTGTGTGTACCACCTGAATCTTCTTGTTTCAGCCCTGTGGTATGCGCCCCACCCTTTGGGAAACGATGGTTTAGCGCATGGTTGAACCCTTAACAGTATCAGCTCTTCTACCCTGATGTCCTCACCTTCACAGTGGATATAACCAACAGACTACGGAAGCTTCCGTGGACCAGATAAGACCCACTTTATGCCTGGACAGTGGGGGAATGAATCTCATCAACGGTTGTTTCTGACTTTATTTCTACACTTCCAAGCCCTTTTCTAATGAACAATTTTTTCTCTTTGAATATGGTAATACTTCATCAAGAAATAGCCAAAGCTTGTATACCAGAAAACAATTTCATTTCCTCAAAGCAACTTTGCAAATCTCTAATCTGATATGGGGTGTATTTATTACGCATTCCAACTCTCAGAAAACAATCTTATTCTTTTCCTTTTTAGTTTTAGCAGGACATTTCCTGTCACCTGTGTTCTCTTTGTAAGTGCATAACACTACGGCACTGTCGGAGCAGGAGCAGGCCCACCTGTGAGCAGTGACAGGTCTGGTGCCAGAGGACAGGGGGCAAGAGGGCTCAGGCCACAAAGAGCGATTTGCCCTCTCTAAACGGAGAGGGTAAGCCACGTGCACCCAGGTGGAAGGAGCAGCAGTGCAAGGGCATAGAAGTGTGGAAAAATGAGATATATTCAGGGATTCAAACTACTCACATACGGTCTGGGGAGAGATGATTTCAACTTAAACGGTGGATTATGAGAGGACGCAGCCCCTGCAAAAGTAACAGAACCCCAAATTCATGCGTAGTGATCAGCATGGCATAGAGGTAGACAGCATCAGAATTTGGAGGGAGATTTGTGCTGCTACCTCAGCTTCAAATACTATTCTTTGTACGACGCTGGGCAAATTATTTACCATCATAAGCCTTCACTTCCCTGCCTATAAAAATGGGGAATAATACAACAAGTGATTCTACCTATTTCGCAGTTATTTTTGAGGGTCAAACTAGATAGTACCCCTGACCAGTGGCTCTCCACGGCGGGTCATTTGGCCCCCAGGGACATTTAGGAATGTCTGGAGATGTTGATTGTCAGGACCCAAGCGGTGGGGGAAGAGGCTGGGATGGCATTCAGCAGGTAGAGGTCAGGGAGACTGCTTCCTAACCTACAACGCACAGGACAGCCCACCTCGAAGGCTATGTGGACCCGAATATTAAAGGCGCTGAGGTAGAGAAACCCTGGCTCAGCCTAATGCCTACCTGATAGCATGCAGCCAAAACACGTTCTCCGGAAAGGGAGGAGAGCGAAAGGGGGATGCGCTCGGCCAAGGAGGCGTGTCCACTGCGGCTGCTTTCTGTGCCGGTGAACGTCAGGCCACTGTGACCCACTGCCATCAAGTGCATCCCCCAATCCCAGGCCCAGCTGGACAGTCGGTCACAGGTGCCTGGATGAGCATCACAGACCAGCAGCCCCGGAAGAGCAGTCAGCCCCTGACCACAAGGAAGTCTCGTACAACAAGGAGACGCACCGAACCTCCGTGTAACTCTAACACACAGCCACCACCTCCTGCCCCATACACAAGCATCGCAGGCCTGAGAACAGCAAATGGCAAGATCCAACGACTATGGTTGAAAGTTCATTCCATCCAGTAGCCTTGCGATAGTGAATCATCACAACACAGGTCGAGTGGACCAGACATGTACTTAAAAAGGACCACAGCACACTGTCTGAGCACGTCTTGCACATAGAACCTGAGAGGCCAAAAGACTTCTGAGGATCCTTCCATCTGCAGGCTAAGAATGGCTGGGGACCGGGAGAGAGGGTGCCCTGGTGAGGACAGGGTTAGCTGCAGCTAACCACACTGTGGCAGAACGTAACACAGAAGCCAGGCTCTGCCAACAGAGGCTCGAGCCACAGACCGAAAGGCAATCTGCATGTGTACACGATGTGGAAAGGCGGCTCCTCAGATGTTGGTTTTTCCCAGCCACAGCCTCGCACGCAGTGGTGTCATCTTCAAATCAGGAAGGACAGTTTGAGTCTTGGACTACGCAGGCGTGAGAGAAATGAATGAAGGGTAATGCCCTGTGCTGACAAGTTAATGTCTCAGCAGGAAAGACCAATCAGGAAGCATGTCGTCGGGGGTGCTGCCTGTAACTCCAGAATCAATTCGAACAATGTCTCTGCTTGAACTGACGTCTTGGGGGAAAGGATAAAGGACGAGGCTCTGGAGTCAGGCAGCACTGCGTCCAAACAGCAGCTCCGCCGGTCGCTGCCTGTGTGACGCGCTATGTAATATTCCTCAGTGCTGGAAGGGGATGATCGTCATGGCTATTTGGTGGAGCTGGACTGAAGATTACACGTGATGTTTCAGGTAGAATTCCTGCCACCACACCCAGCAACACAGAGTAGCCCTTTGCTAGATACCTGCTACCTTCTGGCTATTGGTGTTTGTACAAGAAATCACTCAGCTCATTTCCACATCATCCCCTGCGCTGAAGAGCAGGGGACGCAGCTACTGTCCCCTGTACCCCATGCTGAGAACCGTGCACCAGGGCACAGGGGCCCATGTGCCCTGAAGACTGACGGGAAACTGGAACCACAACTCGTAAATCTATGGTTCTCCCTGCACGTGGACATAGCCCCTTTTCCGTTTTGATAGATCCACGCGAACGTTCATCCTATGTTCTTTGTCACGCCCATATCGCCACCATGTGGGGAAGAAAACAAGTTTATGTTGAACAATTTCTTCCTCGTACACTTTCTTTGCTGTGATACTGGGCAACCACATGGCACCTGCCAGTTTGGGTCAGCCACTGAGGTTCCCCCGGGGAGAAGTCTGTGTTGGTCAGTGCAAGGTTCCTCTCAGGGCCTGTCGTGAGAAAATGGAACTCAGAAGAAGCTAAGCTACCATCCCCAACACCCCGGGCTGGACCACAATGCCTCTACGGAACTCTAAGGGGCAGTCTGCTGCCCAAAGAAATGGTTGGTAAAATATAAGTCAGTTTTGTGGATAGAGGCAAGGAAGTAATACAATGAAAGAAAGGAGAGAAGCATGAATTTATTTAAACTGGTATTTCCTGTGATTGTTCTGTGGGCCATGAATGCAGAAACGGCAGGAAAGTTAACTTTTTTTTTTTCTTTTGAGGGCTTACTACGTGCCAGGCACTGTCTTAATTCTCTTACTATATTGTCATAACAATCTTATGAGATGGAAACTATGGCACCCACATCTGGCAAGATAAGGGAAAGGAGGGTTAGAGAGATGATGTATCAAGATAACAGAGCTTGTAAGTGGCAGGTCTGGGGTTTAATCTCAAGTTGTATGAGCCCAGAGCCTTCCCTTAGAATTTCCGCACTTTAACACCTCTGAATAGAAGTAAAGTAATATTGTCTATCAGACATCATTTAAAATCTATATAACTACCCATTTCCCAAAATAACATTAGGAAATGAAATGGTGCTCTCATCACTGACGATGGTTTTGCTTCAGCCAAAATATTAAGGTTGTATTTTAAGGAGAGGAAAGAGGTTTTTTTAATTCACTAGGCTGGACAGTTAGTCTACAAAACATTTAAAATTTGGTGACTATAATGGTCTTAACGAGTATTATTTTTTCTTCCAAGTGTTTAACATTTTTACGGGAAAGGAAGACAAAATTTTCTCCAAGTAGTCCAGCAACTATAAAGGGCAGTCTTAAATTTTTCTGATTTTTTTTTTTGCCTCATTCTGTTTAATTCACAAATTTCCCTTGTTTCCCCACAAGTAAATAAAGCATAAATTCAATCTTTTTTCTAATTGGCTCACAAGCACCATCTAGTGAGGAAACAGAAAAATTCCTACTAGCAATCATGATTTAATCTTCACTAAGTAAAGCCTAAATGTGCCCCATTTTACCATTGTTCTAAAACAGAGATTTCTTAAATGCAAACATTGCAGATAAGGTTATACATATTGTGTATTTTGAGTTCTGGTGCTGTGCTGAATTTTTAGAAATTGAGAATTAGCTTGTTTTCTAGTTCCCACCCCCACTGGCCTGTCTACCACCCATGACTGCAGGTTCCCACTCAGCAGTTTAAGCAGCCTGTCCCACGGCAGCGATATCCCTGGGGGGTTGTTTTCAGTTCTTCTTCCCAATCAGCCCAAACTCTGCCTCCTTCTTCCTCCCTCTCATTTAGCACGCTAAAAGAAAATACAGTCTCGCCACTCACTTATCAAGGACCATCTCTGCCCTCCAAAGGCTCACACTTTAGGGAAAACAAAGTGTTGCAGCTGCAGAGCAGAGTTCGTGCATCTACCCAGAAGGGGCAGACAGCACTGGCTACCATTTTGCAATTCCATCCGATGGGAGAGAGAGCACCTTCTTCCCCAGCAGCCACTTTCCTTGTCAACCTCCATTTAACTGACTCATCCCATTAACTGGAGCCTTCCACCCCATCTGTAAAATACGACTCATGCCCACTGCTTATCCAGGGCTAAGGCAACTCCAAGACAGCCATGAGCTTCTGTTCCTACCCACTGAGTAGAACACTTCACAAGAGGCAATTGGATTTTGTTCCCAAATATTATAGAAACACCCCAGTTTAAGTTGCAGTTACACAATATGAATGACACAACTTAAGTAAATACAATATCAATTGATCAAACATAAGTTCAAAAATTAGCCTCAAATTAAGTACAGAAGATTGGAGAAAAATTATAAAAATTGGGAAGGATTTTATATTTAGTTTGGATTGAAGATATTTTTAGATTCCTGCTCTAATTTAAAAAAAAAAAAAAAAGAACCTGGAAAATCTTAGCTGCCACTTGTGGGTACATTTTATGCAGAAAGGCAATGCATGGCATGCCTAGGATCTCAAACTTTGAAAAGAAGTGAAAAAAAGATGACAAAAGGATTCATTACCAAGAAAAACATTAAAAAGTGGCACAGAGGCAGAAGAAGGGTGCCAAAGAAAGCAACAGCACAACATGAGCTCAAGACTGTGGAAAAACAGAACAATCCACTGGGCTCTTTAAACGGCATTCAGAGAAAACTGAGACCGTAAGTGGTACAAGTCTTGGGACTCTGGCAAAGGTTGCCACAGTGACAAGGAGCAGAGAGAAAGCTGACTTCCTCAAATGCTCATGTCCTTCCATCTTTGCAAAAGAGAGTAAAATTTTTCTGGAAAAGGAAGAAGAGAGGACTTCATAAATAACCTCGCAAGGCCTCTGAAATGTGACTTGTACGTGCAATTCCCAAGTTTAACTCCAAAAGTGCCCTGAGATGCTGAGTCTGCTGTCTGTCCTCTTGGAGGAAGCCAGACAAGCAGGAGAAACGTTGAAAGATGGATCATGGACAAACACATTCCTGACCTTCCAAAAAGGGCAAGAAGTAGATATTGCAAATGATGAGCTAGAAATATGCCAATCATCCTCAACTATGTTAAAATTGCAGGCGATAAGCATTTGAAAAGGGAACAGCATTGGGTAGGAATCACGATCAGTTTGTACGGAACAAGTTCTACCAAAACTAACTCACCTGTTTTTGTAGGTTTATTAGGTCAGTTAATTTCCTACGTGTGTGTACTTGTAGAAGACATTTGACAAAAATTGAAAGAGACCCTTCTGTACCAAAAAGTGAAGACATTGCTGTTTATGCCCGAATGGTCCTGAGCAAGAAATCAAAGCCAGCCCCGGAGAGTCATCTGGAGCATGTGCTAACCAGCTTCATCCCAGCCCTTCAAAACCAGGATGATTTTTTTTTCCTCAATGAATGTAATGAGAAAATTGATGCCATACTTGCAGGTGATCCAAAGTTAGGACTCGTCAACTCGCTGGGTGGCAGACCCAGGATCCTGATCCCAAAGGACAGAAAATGGGCCCAAAGGAGTCAAGGTTAAAAAAAAAAAAAAACCTACAGCGTGTACACGGGACAGAGATGACTTTTCAGCAGTGTGTGTGGGAACGCAGTTGAGGACCTTAGCTAAGTTAGATATGTCAGGGACGAAGAGTTGATGAGCTCACAGACCATATTAACTGCAGCAGCAGCACCCAGGAGAGGTCGCATCCTCCGCAGTGGCTGATCGGTGGTGTCAAATGTCACAGAGATGTCCAAGAATGTGAGCTCTGAGATGTACATGTGGCGCTAAGGAAGTCGCTGTTGACTTCCAGGAGAGCGGTTTTAGTTCGATAGCTAGGACAGTACCCAATAACAAAGGTTTCTGAGGAATATAGAGTGTGAACAAAAATAAACTACCCATTTGAGACCTTTGATTGGTAAAGGAAAGAAAATAGTTTTTAAGTAGAGAAGATGAACTAATATTGAATTAATGTGAAGTTCTCTTGTTTTAGAAAGCTTTGATGATTTAACACAATTAAGAGCAAAACACAAAACCAGAATTGAAATTCAAGGACACCGTGTGTGATGTCCTCAGACTATCACCCAGCTGCAGCTGAGCTCTGCCTCCAACCATCAACAAGTTTTTGTGTTTTACTTTTACATTTATTATATAAATGAGCATATCAGAAAGACTGGCTCTTGGGTATTACAGAGGAACTAGAAAATAGTTTAGCAGAATTATTCGGCCTGTAAAAAGGAGAGAGGGGTCTAACTTGTGAGCAACTACAGACAGAAAGACAATTTTCTGCAAAAACCCCATCAGCTCTATTGTAGAAAAGCAACCTCCTCAGGGAACATGGACCAGTAGGGGACGAAGGGGAAGGTCAGAGGATGATGAAGGGCCCGGAGAAAAACGAAGAGCAGGACCAGAAACAGAGGCAGGATGGAGATCCTGCCCAAATCAGAGGGCACTGCAGGTTACTGGACAGTTACAGGCCTAGTGGAAAGGACTGGTAATTGACACCAGAACCATGATGCGGTTTTGTAGTTGAATTATTTGTAGCATTTTGGGTGGATCTGTATGCTTAAGTACTATACGGCCTGCAGCTAAAGCATTAAAAAAGAAAAAAAGAAAGAAGGAAAAGGAAAACTCAAGAGCAACGTGCCCTTTAAAATGAGTAGTTCATCCTCTAGTGAAGCACATGACTCCTTTCATGGCCCCAACCCCAAAGTGACAGATTCTGTATTTCTAAAAGGTGAAGAAATCTTTCGGAAAAATTGACTCTGCCAAACACATGCATGAAGTTAAGCAAATGTCAAATTGGTACATTAATCTGTTCTTCTTTGCTTCTTTGTTTAGCAACCCGAAGAGTTCATAAATTACAAGTAGTTCCCAACTTACCAAGAAGTTGTTTTCTAAAAATTAGTTGGCAGATCAGTTCTGTGACAGCATAGTATTAAGGATCAGAGTGGAGCCAGGCCACCCAGGTTCAAATCCAGAGCCTACCACCTTCTAATTAATTGGAATCTGGCTTCCACCACTATAAAATGGCTATCTGCTCCAAGGGTTGCTTTGTTGTGATTAGAGAGCTGTTGCTCTGAAAGTTCTTAGAATCATGCCTGGCACATAATGAGTGGTCAACAGTTGCTTGCTATTAATACAATTAGCACACTTATAAGAACAGGAACACAGTAAGTATTTACTAGAACAGGAGGATCAGAGGGGACAGCAGTTACGGGAAAGGACAAGGGAGAAATATGCCACCAGGATTTGGTAAAATGCCTATACGTCCCCATATGCATAAGAGGAGACTTCTCTCTAGGTTACATCTGCCAAAACGTTTAGCAAAACACATTTAAATTCTAAAGAGTGCCCTGGCTGGTGTGGCTCAGTGGATTGAGTGCTGGCCTGAGAACCAAAGGGTCACCGGTTCAATTCCTAGTCAGGGCATATGTCTGGGTTGCAGGCCAGGTCACCAGTAGGGGGCGCGAAAGAGGCAACCACACACTGATGTTTCTCTCCTTCTTTCTCCCTCCTTTCCCCCTCTCTAAAAATAAATGAGTTAAATCTTTAAAATAAATAAATTCTAAACAGCATGTTAAGCATAAATAAATATAATATGCTTAACTAAATTTTAAAATTCAGTAATTGGATGGAAATGGGAAATGTTGTACATATATTATATCTTGGAGACACACAGTGTATGTTGTCATTCCTGCAATTAAAAAGAGAAAAATCCTGTTGAACTTGGTTTAATCCATCATTTTCTACACTTCCGTGCCCTGGAGCCAGCTTCTTCTTCCCTGCCACTAGGAGCACGTGTGGGCAAAGGCCTCTCCAGGTCAGTCACTTTCCAGAGACTCCAAATCAAAGAACAAACAGCAGTTATCCCAAAGGAAACTGCGGCGGAGGCCTTTGACTCACCACCCTTGGAGAACCATGGAAACACTCTTCATAGTCTGAACAGTGGTGGAATCTTCACCGCTCCTGGTGAAGATTCAAAGTCAAACTAAGGATGTTAAAATAACACCTAGAACTCCAGCACGTCCTTTTCTCTGCTCATTTTAGTGAACCCACTCTATACCATTTTTCTGTTTAACTAAATCTGAGATCTGTAAAGTCTATTGGTGCATCAGAGTTCTTCCTTAATAAATCCAGAATTGTCTAATTTTCAAAGAAAGGGAAGCTTTTAACTATTGTTGCATGGAAAAACGGGTAATACAGCCACCCAATGATGTTTTTACAACGCATGTTGGTTTTTCTTGCTGGTGATGTTCCTCATCTGTGGGTTCGAATGTAGATGACTCAGGCCTTGCAGAAGGGCCCACATTGCTCTAATAAGTCTTGGCCTCAGCAGAACTTTCTCAGCCTGCACTTCCTTTCATGAAATCTCCCATAGATCTTTTAGAATGCCGTGTGCCTACTCTCTTGTCCACAGTAGCAATAAAACACTCCATCTAGGCACAAACATTTCTAACGTAAGAAGTAAGAAAGCATTTAATTGTTCAGACTCTCAGGCTGCATGCCCCTTGCTAATGCCCCAGTGGCCGAAGCAGATCACAAGCCCAGAGTCAAAAAATTAATTCCCATATGCAAGAACAAGGGAATTGCTAAAAATGGTTATGTCTGTCTCTGCATGTGCACCTACACTATCAGCAAAGCATCTTTAAAAATACTTAGCCTTCTCCTTTTATCACATCTGCAAACATTCTCCACACACATCCCCCACTCCCTGCCACAAAGAAAACAGATTTTACAAGTGTCTTAAAGTTCCTCATGGCATTAAATTATGCTCTCTAGAGAAAGCAAATATTTATATGGAAGAATCACCAAGTAATTTATCATTCAACTCATTTGTAAAAGACAGTGAAATATGAGTCACCCAATTTTGCCATTTCTAAGGCGAAATGGTTGAAATTATTAAATAAAAGGTTTAATCATCTGTGATTTCAATGACTTACACCATCCCACTTCCTTACCACAAACCAGTTATGTGCGAATTCATGATGTGTTCAATAAATCAACAAACAACAAGTGCTGGCGAGGTTTCGGGGAAAAGGGAACCCTCGTGCACTGTTAGTGGGGATGCAGACCAGTGCAGCTACTGTGAGAAACAGTACGGTGTTTCCGCAGAAAACTAAAAATGGAACTGCCTTTTGACCCAGTGACTCCACTTCTGGGACTATATCATAAGAATTCTGAAACATCGATTCAAAAGAATCTATGTACCCCTGTGTTCACTGCAGCATCATTTACAATAGCTAAGATCTGGAAACAGCCTAAGTGCCCACCAATAGATGAGTGAATTGAAAAGTTGTGCTACATTTACACAATGGAATACTATGCAGCAGTAAAAAAGGAGGAATTCTCACCTTTTGCAATAGTGGAACTGGAGACTATTCTGCTAAGTGAAACAAGCCAGTCTGAGAAATACAAACACCATATGATCTCACTTACATGCGGAATCTAATGAACAAATAAGCAAAATAGAACCAGAGGCATAGAAACATGCAACAGACTGACAGCTGTTGGAGGGGCGGGAGGTGGGCACTGGTTGAAAGAAGGTGAAGGGAGTAGCCTAAGAATATATGTGCATGACCCATGGCCATGAGCAACCGTGTGGGGGTGGCCTGAGGTAGTTGTGGGGGCCTGGGTGCGAGGGGGCAAAGGAGGAAACACTGGAACAACTGTAACAGCATAAGCAATAAAACATAATTTTAAAAAAAGAATTCACAGTGTGTATTCAGGGAGCTGTGCCAGCGGACGTTTGATCGGGGAAGCAGAAGCACTGCGTGTGAACGGAAGAAAGCAGCACCGTGTGGGTGCCAGGGACGATGGCTGGGAACGGCTGCGGGCTGCACTCCTGCTGGTGGGCGTGAGGGGGCAGTAGGCAAGCAGGGGACAGCCCGACATGAAGTGGGGGACAGCAAAGACAAGCTGGAGCCTTCGTCTGTGTCTCGCGCTCGGACCCACCGGTCACCACAGAAGCCGGGGCTCCCCACCATGGACCTGTGCACGTGTCTTGCCCAGGATGTCCAGAAGCTAAGAAAGTTTCTACCCAGCAGGAACGGGAGGAGCTGAGGCCCCAGCCAGTGGTCAAGACCAACAGCAGGCCTGGAGGTCCAGGAGGGTGTGCGCAGGCTCTGAACAGGCCTCCTCCCTGTGCACCTCTCACTGCGCTTCTCTCTCCTGGCGCTAACCGAAAACCAGGCAGCGAAGGAAGTTCTGGGAAGCATACTCCCGGCTCAGCTCGGTGAACGCAGCGCTGCGGGAACCATGCCCACCACCCCTCCGAAACAGGGCCGCTTCTCACCTGATAGACTGATCTGAAATCAACCCAGAAGGAAAAAAAAAAAAAAAAAAAGCAGACTCCAGGAAAAGGTAGAGAAACTCACGCCAGCCACCGAATTGCTGCCGCCCCCGCGGACTCGATGTTTTCCCGGTAACCGGAGCCTCCTGTAACGCAAAGCACAGACCTCCTCCTTCCCGCGTGCTCTGGCAAAACGGGTCAGGAACAGACTGTGGGAGTTACCAGCAATGTCATTTTTTATTTCACTTTTGCTTGAGAGCAGCATAAGAAAAGGGAGACTCGTCAGCATGAAAATTGACAAATGACTATTGAAAGGCATTTTCTTAAATGTGACTATTCCAGGAGTTATGAGCCCAAACCTGCTCTTCATACTAACATTAAAAATTTATTTAAAACATTCAAAACTATTCATTAAAACACAGTACCGTGTTACCTATTTCAGGAGAATCACTGCCTATGAAATTTCTTGATTCGGTGAATTTTCGCATGCTTTCTCCTCCATTTAAATGCCTGTCTCTTCCTCGGCTGACAACCCATATTCAACTTCCAGGACCCTCCTCTGCACGAGCGCCCCAGAATTCACGCCTCTTACCCCAGGCAGCAAAACTCAGCCTCTTCCAGGAGCTACCGCCTTAACTTGCAAATCATGTCATTTTTACACTGACACCAAATCATAATTTTATTGTCCTTAAATGCATCCCACATGACGCTGCAAGGGCCCAGGTCGCATGCACCTGTTACCTGGTCGGGCTTCTCATTGGCCCTCCATCACGTATTTGACAGACGGAAGACCAAACTAAGCCAGAGGTGGAGGGAACAGAATCCAAAATATTTCAAGTATGAGCAATTTCTCACATCACCTACAGATCTTAAAAAGGTCACTCCCTACTTCCATTAGCTTTTTTATGGCTTCTCATTTGAATTGCAACCCCTCACTCCACATTCCTTCCAAAAATCTTATGCTAATGATGTGTTTCTCCGCCCCTTGGACATCGCCTGCCTCCATCTGGAATCTAAGAAAATCCCCCGTCGTCTGGTTTGCACCCACCTCATGAAGGCTCCTTTGGTCTGTCTCTCCCTGCGGGCTTTTCCTCCCTGTGCCACGGGAGGCGCCTGTTCCGGTGCAGAGGGCTCCGCTCCCCCGGACACGCCCCTCATCCCACAGGCTCGTACATGAGAAGCAGCTCGCAGGCTAAATTCTACCTTATTGCCCCACGTCCTCCCTTGCAATCAATTCTAATTTCACGCTCAGGTAATGGCATGAAAATATTAAATCATGGCAGTTTTAAACATGCTTTTCTTCTTTGTTCCATTTTGTTCAACTTCCTTTATTTCTGGGGAGAAAAAAATATTATTCCAGAGGAGCAAAAAGCTTATGTACAAAATAGGAACCATGACATTTTTTGAAATGACCAAGCACTAGTAATTTAAGAAAGAAATATAATTAATTGGCAGAAGATACGGTTCTTGTTGTTCCATCTGCCACAGAGTAATTATGGGAAGATTGTGATATTTGTTTGTGTGCCAATTTCTCCAGTGAAAATCACAATTAATAACATACACAGGAATCACCATTTTTAAAAAAGTTGCATTAGTACAAAAAAAAATAGATGGACTAAAAATGCTTACTTGTGTGCTTAAAAAGACAAAAATTATCAAAGGAGCTGCATTTTGACCCTTCTATTTTTTGTTTCAGATGTGCTCCAACTATGAATGAATGGTTCTTCTCAATTTCTGGCTATAGACTTAATAGCAAAGCACTGCTGATAAACTAGTAGAAATTGGACAATAGAGCATTTAATATTCCTCACAGGGCAAGGGGCAAGAAAGAAAAAAACCTTCTCCAAAACAAGTCAATGTCTCACTAAGTTTTTAAAAATGCAGATATCTAAAGTAATTCAGTCAGTCTCAGAAGAATAATCAAATGGCTCTTCTAAAGCTTTGCTTAAAAGTGTTTGGTGTTTAATGGTTTTCTTAAAAGATTTTATTTATTTTTAGAAAGGAGAAGGGAAGGAGGAAGAGATGGAGAGAAACATCAATGTGTGGTTGCCTCTCACACGCCCCCTACTGGGGACCTGGCCCACAACCCGGACATGTGCCCTGACTGAGAATCGAAATGACAACCCTTTGGTTCGCAGGCCAGCACTCAATCCACTGAGCCACACCAGCCAGGGCTACTTAAAAGCATTTGAATCAATTCCATTCCAATTTATCTAAATAATAGAGCACCTACTACTTTTTTGTGCAAACACATTAATATTCCATTCTCACATAAACCCTTTTTGAAAATTTCATCCCAAAGGCAGATTGTACTAATAGATAAATTTGCCAAGACATGCATATTACCATACCCCCTACCTTGTGAATTTATTCCTTCCTATTCCATACGCTTTAAACATTTTGTGACTTCTTTTCTCCCATTTAGCCCACAGGAGAACTAGGGGATGTCAATGGGCAAAGACAATGTAACCAAGACTAGGTGGACGATACTCATCTCAGAGGATGTCAGACCGGACAGATGAAGACCAAGGACCCGACCCACTCCACTCACCCTCTGACGTGTAATTCACCTCCATCGCAGCCCTACTCTGCCTCTGAATACAGATGTACCCCCAGGGGCAGAATGAGGAGGAGGAAACACCCTGAATTAAGGTCACGTTCCCATCCCCAGGGAAAATGGGAGCTCAAGAGAGGAATTCAGTTTGGTTACAGAAAAAGAAAGTCCTATTTTGCCACATCTGAGTGAATGACCTGAGCAATGAAAATTTACAGCAAAAAGCTTTGGCCCCTGTGGCTGTCAGATGGGAAGGTGTCAGAAGTCAAAGCCAGTTAGAAGGTTGAGCAGGTCTGGTCCTGGAAAGCAAATCCCAAAAGAGGAGATGGGGGACCTGAGCCAAGCCACCTCTATTCTGCTCCCAAGGAAGAGACGCATCCTGAGGATTTAGGCTTTTGTTTTGAGGCAAAAATGGCAGCAGCTGCTTAAAGAGAGAAAAGTGGAAGAGCAAACCACAACGTCTTTGGGGCTGTCTGAAAGCAGCAGGCGCTTGCTTCTGCCAGGGAGGTGGGCAGGCACCTTCCTTCCTGTCATCTTGTAAGCAGCTGGCATCTTCTTGTGGGACTTGGCAGCTGGGTTAAAACATATATATTTAAACGGTTTGGTTTGATATGGTGTTTCCCTTTCACCTGAGATGTTTGTAACAGACACCAACCGAGTAATTAAGTGGGTCTTGCTCTCGGCCAGATCTGAGTTGGTCCCACTCTGCTAGTTTCTACTGGTGCCTGGATAGGATGCTGTTTAGCACCAGATGCCTGGATAGGATGCTGTTTAGCACAAGATGAGTACACGCGTTAACTAGTAGCTACTCTCGCTATGCCCCGCCCATTGAGCTGCCAACATGAATGAGGGGCGGTCTTTCCACCCAGAATTCTTTCAAAGCTAAGATATACTTTCAGTCGATGAAAAATACCTACACATGGTCAATGTAGAACACACATAATAATGCTTTGCCCTTCCTCAGCTCTGCAGGGCAATGGGCCTTCGTGCTTATCTTACCAAAAGGTGACGTGCACCCTAGAAACGTAAGCGTGACCAAAAGCGATCTGTTGTGCAGAAAGCAGTCACACCTCCATAGCAATGCTATTATGTAATGACTCGTCTTGGGCTCATCTCCAAAATCCACACTTTGGTGCCGCTGGTACAGACAACATCCGGGATAAGTAAGATGCTTACAGCAAGGACCAAAGCCAGCACGGGTACTTCAAAATTCTTATGTGTACAGAATCCTCGTCAGATGTTCTGTTACAGTTTTTGAATGTGCTATTGGTCTCATTTACACTAATGATTCTAATCTCTATAAGACCGTGTTTCCAAGTTACATAATTATAGCCAACAGCAATGAAGCAGTTATCCCCAATCAGACACAAGGGGGGACCTGAAGTATGTCTAAATCTCATGCCCATTTATAGACCAAAGGGACAAAACCACAGAGTTAGCTATAATTTGCAAGAACAAAATTTTCCATGAATCAGTAAAGCCCTGAAACCTTTAAAATGCCTTTTCTAACAAGTAACTTCTGAAGCACAGTACTCCAGCAAACTCAGAGGGTGTCCGCCCCCACTTATCCAAGAGACCTGTTCCAGGACCCACAGTGGTCGCCCGAAACCAGGGGGCGCACCAAACCCTGTATGTTGCAATACATTGGTTTTTCCTCTACACACATAACTTTTCATTTAAAAGAAGCACCTCCCTTTGAAACAGCTGAATTGCCAGCATCACTACTCTTGGGCTTTGGGGTCATAATTAAGTAAAATAAAAGTTCCTTGAACACAATGTCAATCTGACAACCACGACGGCTACTCCGCCTGGGCAGGGTGGAGCTGCCGGACAAAGGGGTGATTCACATCCGCTGGGGGAGGGCAGGCAGAGCGGGACTCACACAACTTCATCAGGCTATTCAGAATAGTGCATAATTTAAAGCTGATAAACTGTTTATTTCTGGAATTTTCCACTTTATATTCTCAGACCACGATGGACCATGAAACTGAAACTGCAGATAAGGGCAGGGGGGCGGTGAGTGGCATGTGACATTCTGTTCCAGGCCCGTGCGGAGAAAATCACCTCCCACCTGACGTGCTTAGAAGGGGGTTTTTTAGAGCCCTCTCTCCCAGGCCTCTGGGGAGTTCCAGGTGGGCCCACGCACTGCAACCCCGCGAGGCCACCGCCCGTGTGGGGGGCAGGATGAGGCTCGCAAGGTCTCAGGAGAGCCGACCGGGCACAAGGCCCTGCTGCAACGGCAGAAGCGCCATGCTCCAGTGGGAAGAGCGCTCCCTCTGGGGAGGAAGAAGGGGGAAAACAAGGCTGGCTGGTAGCAACTCACCGGCTTTTGGAAAATCAGTTCCAGAGAAGGACTGGTTTAGACAAAAGTTCCCAGGCAAAATCGAGCTGTGCACCTTACTGTAGGAGTTTCCGGGTTCTGCCTCTCCTATAGTAAACCAAAAACATAGTAGGATAGAAAGTGATGGCCCACTTCAATGTCTAAATGGTCCCCGTCCATGGGTCGCTGCTACTCCCTACATCCCATCCCATCGCTGTGTGTTTTTCATCTTTCACGAAACGGAAGGAGGCAGAGAAAAGGCTGGTTGGATCCTCACAGCCCACCTGTACAACTGGCATCCAGAAGCAACTCCAGCCACCTTCTCTGAGTTCTCACTTCCCTTTTCACTCGTCTCCATGGTGGCGGTAAGGAATTAGCCACCGTCACCTGCGAGTCACCTGCGCACTCCAAATCACAGCCCCCCCTCAATTCCACAGCCCAAGGCGAGCACCGCTGCCCTCCGCCATTCTGCGGCGGCCATGGGGACTTGCCCCTGAACTCAGTCACCCTAGGGGGCCGCACCATCCGGACCCTCTCCCCCCCAGCACCCAAGCAATGCTGCCCGAGCGCCCAGCTGCGGAGGACCCGCTTGGATCTGGGGGTGAAATGCGAGACGCCCAGGGGCAGACTGGACTTCACATCGGTGAGGCAATCTTTCTGTTAGTTTTATGCCTCACAAAGAGGCTTTGGAAAGAACTGGAAAGCATCGTTCAAGGTTGTAATCTTTGGCAAGAATATGGCGTGCAAATACTTTATACAGAACAAGGCTTTGACAATCAACATGACGAAGATGTATTATCTCCCCATTACTCAGGCTCCAAGATTTTCAAGTTCTCCACAATCATGAACTGACCTTTGTCTACCTCTCCACTGTGATTTTGACTCTTGCCCCAAGAACTTATCTGTTATGACCTATTTTTTCCTAACACTATCTTAATCATTATATGTAAGAGTTTCAAATATCTAATTTGTCTCACCACCTACATCATTGTTTCACCAGAATCCAAAAGATTTCCACCCAGAATTGCACTCTACACTGTGTTAAATGTCTACAGTCGCTTCAATAGTGAAGGACACAGCTCAGCTCCTCAGCCCAACGTGTAACCAAGAGGTGAGAGTTTAAGACGACCAATCTTGAGGGCTTCGAAATTCACGTTACCCTTTCTGCTGCTTTGCTCCACAAAGTTTCACAAGAAAGTTTTTGTTCCTCTTTATTAATTAACTTAATTCTTCTTTTTAGAATCTAAAGAGCAGCTGGATTATGCAAGTTGTTGCCACTCCTGTGAAAAGTTTTGGGGGATTTTCACCATTCTGACCCTATAAGATTTGTTTGCAAAGACTCTCAAAAACTGGCAAGAGCTATAAATTAGATATTTGAACTATTCTCCAACTTTCCAGCACTAAAATGCTTTACTTCCCAAGACTCGGGGCCTTCGGGGACTAGAACATTTGCCTGTAAGTCAGATGAACACAGGGCTTATGAGTTCTTATTTATACAGAAAAGTGTATGTGAGCAGATAAATTGAACTAAACCCTGAAGCTGACTGGTCCATAATCTATCCCATATTTGTGCTGGATGAGAAAACAGCAAAATCTCCGAGACAGGGTGGTCATGACCTGAATGGAGTCAGAAAAGCCACGGCCCACTCCCCATACCCTTTACCAAGTATCTAACTGCTACCCCAACGTGGGCAAGGCCTAAAAGCACCAAGTGACTGTCCTCTCTATCCAAATTCCATGCTTACTTATCTATGCTCTTTCCTCAGATGAGTCACTTAATCACAGGCTCCCAATTTAAGGAAAAAATAAAGGATGGTTAATAAGGCCTAAAAGACAAGTCAATGTTAGCTTTTCACTGCCTAAGAGTGATTCTTTTCCTTTTCACACCAGACTATGGGATGCAATGGAATAAAAAGAGATATTTATATTTGGATATTAAAAAGATACAGTCAACAATGCAAGAATAAAAGTAAGTCATTTCTTATCAGTTGTATGACTGATCAGAAAAAGAGGAACAGTAAAATAGGATAGGTCCTGGCTGGTGTAGCTCAGTGGATTGAGCATGGACTGTGAACCAAAGGGTCGCTGGTTCGATTCCCAGTCAGGGCACATGCCCAGGTTGCAGGCCAAGTCCCCAGTGGGGGCCATGTGAGAGGCAACCACACATTGATGTTTCTCTCCCTCTCTTTCTCCCTCCCTTCCCCAATAAATAAATAAATAAATAAATCCTTTTAAAAAATAGGAGAGCCCTGGCCAGGTGATTCAGTTGGTTGCAGCATCATCCCATACACCAAAAAAATGTCCCATGTTTGATTCCTGGTCAGGGCACATGCCAAGGTTTCGGCTTGGATCCCCGGTCAGGGCATGTATAGGAGGCAGCTGATCTCCCTCCACATCCATGTCTGTCTGCCTGTCTGTCTCTTTCTCTCTTCTTCTCTCTCTAAAATCAATAAACATATCCTCAAGTGAGGATTTTTTAAAAATAAAAAATAAGAGATGAAAATTATGTTTGTTGATTTTGGACTTCACCATAATTAATAATCCAAGACCAACAATCTTTTGGAGTACTGACTTAAGAAATTATGTTTCAGAAAACTCTTCAAATACCCTAACCAAAAAATAAAATAAAACCAAATGGAGCATAAATTTTCAATTCAACTAACACAAATTGATAACAAAGGATTACTGAGTATCAAAGAATGAGATCATCCTAAATTTTAAAGTATGTCAAGTAAATGGTGAAAATAAATTAATAAAGCCAACTATAATTTCTTTGGTTTACAATAAATGTAGGAATTTCCTAAAGAAAAAAATCCAAGCTGCCGCTCTCCAAACAAATCTACAACTCCCCTGAGAAAGTAAAAGGGCACAGCAATACCACCTACTTTCTTCCTACTTTCTTTCTTTCTCTCATCATATAATTCAGTCTTGAAGTCACTTACAACCTGAGCCCCACTAACAAATCACATTTATCACTTAAAAATTAAAAAGGAGTCGTTTCTGCCTTACAACAAATACACACACAATCTTCATTTCACACATAGCAAAACAGAAATTGATCACCACACCAACAGGTATTGTGAGTTGTAAACTTAGTAAACATGAGCATCACAGTAAGGACCTTCTCACCAGTTACTTCTTTTTTTGTTGTTTTAGAGATAGTTCTTATGTGTTAGTAATTGTTTCAGGAAACTCAGCGCCCCATTATATAGAGAGACATACATTGTAAACAATCATCACACATCCAACCTATATAGAGCTTTTGGCAATGAAGCAAAGTCACCAAAAAAAAAATCTACACTTTTACTGCAAAAAAAGATGTGATCTTTACTGGGGCTCAAACAAAAAGGTACCTAAAAAAAAAAAAGTGCCACCATTTCTCCCAAATGTGATCAATTGCATGAGACTTCAAAGCACACTCTGATTTGGGAAATAAAACTAATAATTTCTTGAGAAGTGAACTTTTAATACAGGTTAATTTCATCTATTTTATAGTAGCAAGTCTTCCCTGGATGTTAATAACAAGCAGAGCTATTCAGTGTTAGCATTTTGTCGCCAGAGATGATTGCTACAGCACTGTGCAAACATAATGAACTCATTTTATTAGGCAAATAGTTGAATTCCATTCAAGTGCACTTAGAACAGTACTACACATTGTAAATTGATTAAAATTAAAGAGATCTCCGATTACAAATGGGGTTTTAAAAAATACAACTAATACTGATTTCACATTATGTCTCATTGGTGTTCTAATGAAACATACAAAGCGAATGATTTAGCCGCTTCCAGCATCGCTGGGAGATCACCTCCTCCTTCAATGTATTAAAATAGAAGTGAGAAAACACACCCCTGAAATCTACAATTGAAAGTAAAGTTTGGAAAATTGAAGCCAATGTGATATGGATGATTCAGATTAGAGTCAGAGGTCAGGAGTTGATAAAAGTTTCAAATTAGTCACATTCGTTGAAAAACCATAAACACAGGTGCCTGTGATGTTTACACTGCGTTAGATTTTTCAGATCCATGTTGGGTTAAATCTTCAAATCCTAGACTTAATTTCTTAAAACGTTACTGGCTACTGAGCAGGAATTTTTAAAAATCCAAATGGAGTACATACAAAATGAGTCTGCTCTTTCTCCTTTTAGAAAATACTTTTTATTCATAACACCAAAAAAAAAAAATATGCACAGAAAGACATTTAGAATTTTCAATCCTTTTTTAAAATTGAGGGATGGTTGCTCTTGAAAAGTCTCCCTGAGTCCGCTTTGCTTTCTTCAGGGCCTTCCTCATCCTCCAAGAGCTTTGCCCCAGACGCGTATCGGCTGTTTATGGTGATACTTGCATTGCGTGTTTCCAGGCCTGGGGAGGTGGCTTTGTTAGACAATAGCGTCACCTCTGAAAGTTACTTCTCGTACGATTCTCGGACTTTCGCCTGCAGTGCATCACATGTCTTCTTGGCGTCGCCTAGAAGCATGGCCGTGTTGGGTTTGTAGAAGATCGGGTTGTCCACCGCAGCGTAGCCAACGCCCAAGGACCTCTTCATGACGATGACCTAGGAGCCGAAGAGGGAGCATAGAGTGCATTTAACAGACCTGGCTAGGAGGTGCTGGGTGCACGAACACAGCCCTGCCCTCACGCGGAACAGGCTCTGAGAGACTTTTCAAATACACGAGGAGTATTTTTAACGCATACTTACATTGTATTAACTTTAATTTTTTTAAAATAGACCCATACTTGTATACCCATGAGAGAAAAAGTCATTTCAATAGCTTATCACTGAATGAGAAGATTATAAGTGATTTCCTTCTTAGCGCTTCTGTCCACAAAGACTATGCATGGCATTTACTAGATGGAAAAATAAGCATCTTTCTATGAATGGGCTAAAGAGAACAAACAAAGCGCGTAAGCTTCTACTAAAAATTGTAAAATAAATGTAGTTGAGTGGGAAATATGGTATGGTTCCTATTCTATCACTTTGGCAAAATATATCAGAAAGTTCTAACACAAAAGCTCAAAGAGCAATCTAGCTTGTTACACAGGGCATGTTAATAACTAATAACAGCACGGAGCAGAGTGGAAGGGGCCTGCCCGTCTCTACTGCTGACGGGCCACAGGCGTTTACGATCACACGGATGGTGGAGGGTGACGTCCTATTCAATACCCAGGCAGTTCTTAAGAAATGAAAAGCCTTTCTATGGTCCTCTAGGACAGGCCATCGACCCAGAGATGAAAGCAGCGCGATAGGCTCACGCCTCAAACAGCATGAGTACCACGATGTACTCTGCAAACTCTCAAATGTGACCAATGCAACAGTTCTTGGTACGCACACGGACCAGTGCATGGCGTATCTGCTCACGCACCACAAACACTAAGTTTTAAATTTACGTATGTACAATAAAGAGGAACAAACTGAAAGGGGAAATGTACATTCTGTGATTATAGTTCTTTTTTTCTATTTTTTAAAAGATTTTATTTATTTGTTTGTTTGTTTGTTTGTTTATAGGCAGAGGGGAAGGGAAGGAGAAAGAGAGGGCGAGAAACATCAGTGTGTGGTTGCCTCTCACGTGCCCCCTACTGGGGACCTGGCCTGCAACCCAGGCATGTGCCCCGGCTGGGAATCCAACCAGCGATCCTTTAGTTCACAGCTCGTGCTCAAGCCACTGAGCCACACCAGCCAGGGCTGCAATTACAGTTCTCAATAAGCAGCTAAGCCTCGGGAGTGGTACAGAGACGTGCCCACTGCTGGGGCCGAGGAGAACTGCCAAGCCTCTGAGCTCCCTGCCACCTGGCCATCCACTCTCTCAGAAGTAACGTGCGTGTGCAGAACTGGCTTCCTCACGCCATGTTGTTGTTTGGATTTCCACGGCACTGTCCTTCTAGACACCCCATAACAGCATGGAAATTCCCTTTCGATAACATTAAATGGAAATACGTGCTCATCTTCATATACAAGGGCGATGACGCTGACTCGCTGTCCTGGAGAGAAGCCATCGGCTTCCCTGGACTCACACTGGAATTCAGCCAGACTCAGTCCAAAGCTCTGGTCTCAGCAGGGGTTACAGACCCCGTTCACCCACCCACACAGTCCCATCAAGTTCCACTCAGGATCCGGGCCTTCATTCAGATGCTCTGGGGACCACGGAGTGGACAGAGGCTGCCTCCAGGGAACTGGACCCTGAACATACTCTAGCCCCTGCGCCTCCTAAGCCTTTGTCACTTCTGGTTGAGGGACCCGGGAAAGCTCTGTGTGCGTATCTGAAGGGAGTGCTGATCACAGAACAGAGCACAAGTCTGGACTGTACCTGCTTTGACTTCCAGACCTCGAGGACTGGCATGCCTGCGATAATAGAGTTGGGGTCTTCTTGAGCCGCTGAATTGACAGTGTCATTAGCTCCAATGACAAGGACCAAATCAGTGTCTGCATAATAAAAGAAAAAAGAGAAAATATAAACCTCAAGGGAGCCGCTTTCACTTCTTTTCAGGCAAATTACTGTGATCTGACTTTATAAAAACAACAACCACAAGAGCTACTATTTATAGGACCTACGCTTCTGCCAGGCACTGTACAAAGAACTTTACCAGAGAGGTTCAGCAACTTAGCCAACGTCACACAGCTAAAGAGCAATACGCCCTGCATCGAAACCTGAGCATCCGGGCTGGAACGTGTGTACTATTGTGCTTTTGCTCCCCACAGTGGATCCACCTAATGTGACCTTACCTAGTTCTTTCACTGTCCCAAAATGATCTTGCCAAGTTACATTATTTTATAATGTTTGCATTCCACCTTCAACTTCTAAAGTGACCAGTTAAACGCAATTTGATGTCTAAAAGAAAATGGTCTAAGAGTCTATACTATGTTAAAGCTATGTCCATAATTCCTGGAACTGGCAGCTTTCACACATAATTAGGCAACTATGAAACTTGAAAGGAGGCACGAAACTAAAATGGCCTAAATGCCCTCTTTAAGCACCATAATATAAACTACCTAGAACTCTGCCAAAATGCCATGTGAATCTAGATGTGCACACGATTTCATTGTTTTTCTCTAATAAACAGTATTTTTTTAAGTTTACAGTGGATGCTTGCCCGAGGGAACCAGTTTAATTTTAACAAACACGACCCTGGGCCAAATGTCATCAGCATTCGATACCCAGGGACAGCCGCAGAGTTGAGCACCTTACCCAGTCAGGTCCTAGCACTCCAAAGGAAACAGAAACCTGCTTTGCTGATCACGAACTGACACAACTGGAAATCAATAAGCACTGTAAAAACGAGACACTAAAGCATCAACGGCAGTTTTACAAACGAGGAACCTGAGGCTGAGTACCTAGTTCAAGATCACAAGAGAGAGTGTCAGGGCCTGGATTTCAAAGCCAGGTGGGCTCCGAGTCCCCGCATGCAATGCCCGCTCGGCATCACCGCCCAGGGTCTGCAGTATCCTTCCGGTCTCCTCACAGGGACACAATTAGCTACACTGCTTACAAATCTGGTGACCCTCAGGCTGTACTGTTTCATTCATCTGGTTTCCACTGCACGCCTACTGGGAGCAGGTTCCTCTTCCTCTGACGAGGAGCGCTTCCGTGACCCCACGGCCCGTGTCTTAAGACGGGCATAGCTTTGTTCACACTAAGAATATGAAAATGTCCCCATCGGCCCCGTCACTTACCTGGGAAATCCTCGTTGATCTCATCCATTTCCAGCACAATATCGTATGGCACCCCGGCCTCAGCTAGCAGCACATTAAGCTGACCAGGCATCCTGCCGGCGACTGGGTGAATTCCAAACCTAGACATGAAACAAACCAACAGCTGGCCTCACTTGATGGGCCAAAGTGCACAGAGACCCCAGTATCACCTCCCAATCTGCACAGTCTGTTCTTGGCACCTTGCTCTCCTGGTACTATCTCATCTCTACAGGCAGGAACAGAATTAGCCCAGATTTGTGGTTAATTTACAAATGTTGAAGTTGGAGATTCATAGCTCCATATACACAAACTAGAACGCCCCTCAGAAAAATAAGTGTAACTTTAGAACCTGACTCTCCTATGTACACTTTAAGTACAATGAACTTCTAACAATATTAATATATAATATCACCTTACATTTAATAAGCAGTGTTCTTTCATTAGACTTTCTGATATATCTTGAATCTTTAAAAACTTATGGAAGTCAGCATGAAAAATCAACATTATTCCATCAAAATCTGACTCCACATTCAACTTTAACCTCCATGTTCAAAAGTGGGGAAATAAAATATCATCATGTGCATAGTTAATGGCCTTCAATCTTTCAGAGAACGATACGAAGCATTGCTCCATGTCACAGAAGAAATATGTTAGTAACACGCTGGAGTGTTTAAAAGACAGAGAAACACACAAAACAGAGCTCCACACTTTACCAAGGCAAAAGAAACTGAAGCATCAAGTAATTTCTTTCAGCCACAGCCGCCATGGGGTCTCTGCAGTCATTTAATCCGACTCTTCCCCATCGTATTGATCACTGTCTCCCAGCATTGCGCACGGTGCCGGTCACATGGGAAGGGCTCAGTGAAAAGTGAGTGAGCAAGGGAGCAACTGAATGAATCCAGTGAAGAAATGCCTTTTATAGAATCCCTTGGCTGGGATCCACCCAGTCTCAGCTTAAATTCCCTCAGTGACCAGAAGCTTACTCCTTCCTAAGGTTTACTGCATTACTACACAATCCCAATGATGACATATAACACACGTGCACACACACACTCACTACAGGGAGCCAGGGAGAACCCCCACCTCAGGGCTCTCCCAGGGCTGCAGTTTTGCCATCTGGAACCATGAGTCTACTCACTCTTTCATATGGGAGTCCCTTTCAGCTCTCCTAGGATGTCTACTAAGCAAAACATCCTCAATTCTTTCAACTATTCAACAACCAACAGGATGTCCTAGTTACCTGTCCCCACCTCCACTGGCAATGGCCAGCTCAATCCTTGGTCCCCCAAAGGGAATACAGTAGGCGGGGTGTGATCGAGACGCACAAGGCCCAGCAGGAAAATCACATCCTCGGATCTTCCGCTGACGAACATCCGTCTGCTCCGGCATCCGCAGCCAGCACGCATGCCGCTCTCTCACAAAACGCGTGGCGGCTGACGGTGCAGTGCTGCCCAGCCAGGCCGCCCTCCCCACTCCTAACACAGGTCCCATTAGGAACAGACTAAAGCACAGGAACAGATCCCTCCACAGACCTGAAAGGAGCTACGGAGTGGCCCTACACCACCCACACAGCTGAGTGATGCTTTTCTGCAGCTTTAAAACTGATCGCGAAGAGTCCGAATCACTGGGAGGCTTGTGGTTGGGAAAAAGGAAAGACATCAAATGACAAGCAGTCTCTTTTACCAAATGCCCCCTTGCACAATCGTCCCTCTGGGATCACTGAATGTCCCTAAATAACCAAAAAAAAAAACCACAACAGAATTCGGGCTAAGAAGGAAACAAAACAGGGATCTGTAGGTGGCTGTACAATGGAGCATCATTTTATTTCTCCTCCTTTTAATATTTTTCTACAAAAATACACAGTTTAAATTAACTACAGCTAAAATAAATTAACATGTCTTGCATTTATATTGTGATTATCATTTATAAGTTATTTCTCAGGTATTATTTTAGTTTGTCCCTAACAATCTCCATCAAGAATTAGAATTTAGGGTAGTTGATTCAAAGGTAGTACTTACTTATTTACTTAAATGAACGGGGTTTTAAAGCTGCATTTCTCTATCCAAAAAAGTGAGCGGGGATGTATGCAAGTATAAACAATAAAATATAAAAAAATAAAAGCAACAATGAGAGAAAAAAGAATGTATACAAGAGGGGCTGGCGTACATTTTGACATGCTGGCTACGACTGTCACTTTAGGATGCACCATGCAATTTGCTGAACCTTTTTAGTAAATAAATAGTTAAGCTGCTATTCAAACTCAGGTCCTTCTTCCTGAAGAGTCTGAACTTTTAACTACTATACGATGTAGTCAGTAGAGTCCGGCAATTTAAGAGATGATTTTGTTTAATTAACAGCTTCGGTTAACCAGCTGTATGATGCTGGGCAGGTTACTTAATGATCCTCTCTGCCTCGGTTTCCCCACAGAGCAGTAACCAGATGGCAGTATAAGCCCACACCATGCCTAGGACTATAGAAACTCTGTGTAGAGGAGCTCTGAGGAACACCTATTTATCTTTGCTTGAATGGGTGAAATAAGGAGTTCCAAGGTCCAATTTATTGTGTGCTTCAAGAAAAACTGAGAGCCAAGAAATGTTCGACAGTGCTACAAGCTATTTAAAAAAAAAATTAGACATTTGCACGGACACATAGACACGGGAGAAAGAAAATGTCTCTTGTACACAAAGCCTTTACCAGAACCCCTTAAACACGGGGGAAGCAGACTTTGAAAACAGGACTAGAGCTGGGTGGGAGAAACGAACTGGGTAAAATAAACGATGAACCATCTAAGATTCACTTGAAAGGAGGCCACCGCCTCCTCCCTCAGCGGGCCCCTGCGGTCCTGCAGTTATCCGGTTACTGCAGACGGTGCTCCCCCAACCTCGCCCTCTCACCAGGTTTTAATTCTGTAACCGTAATTTCTCCCATCATTTCAGGGAGTGTAACAGTTCAACACCTGAGTAAAAAAATTTAAAAACGGTCTCTAAGAACAACATTGCTGAAATGCTAACGCCATCCTCTGTCCCACACCAGACTTTCGAGCAGTCCTGAAAACAAGAGTGATGAGGCAAATGCTGACAACTGATGCTCACACTCTTCCTGCAGAACACGAGGCCCATTCCGCACAGCTGTTTCCCGCTGCCTCTGAGAAGGCGTCTCCAAACTCTCATGCACACTCTCCAGTTCAGGTATCCGCTTTAAAATGTTAATATTTTTACCTTGGCAATAAAACATTTGGAAAAAGTTTCTCTGGGTACCAAAGTAAATGGGGATGATCACTAAACTTTAAATATGAACATAAATATCATTTTAATATTTTCAGAATAACAACATTGTAAGCATGAATATAATAAGACAGACTTGGAAAGAAAATGCACTATCTTAAAATAACCAACACACCCTCTTCAGTCTGCCGGTGGCTGTGACTTGAGGAAAAGACATGCTAAGGGGAAGTTTTGAAGGTGCGTGATGCTGTGAATAAGCACCCGAGTCTTCAGTCCAGGACTCTGAACCTTGTCTTCTAGGATGGGATGGCTGAATAATCCCTCAGGTTCATGGGCAACAGCAGCGGTGAGAAAAATACATTATCAGGCTCAGAGAAGGTAAGGTCACTTACATGTAATAATTCAAACTTTACAAAAGAGGGGAGACTGAATGTGTGTGATCCTTGCTCAAAGTGAGAAAGAAGGCAGAGCACAAGACAAAATGAATGCACCTGAGAGAGAAGCTTGGCCATGCGGATTTAAAGGCATGCAGGACACTAAAGTATGTAAATATAAGAAAGTAATTTGAACAGCAAAATAAATAGGGATGGCCAATAGACTATAAACCAGTGGGGAAAATGGGAATTCATGAGTCAAGACTGATAACAGACTCACAAGTCAACATGGGAGGAAGGGAAGGAAAGAGGGAGGGAGGGAGACTCTACCCCAGAGCAGCAGGCCATCAGCTGATACATGTGGTGGGTTATAAAACCACTACTCTGTCACCATCATAATAAAATTGGTTCGGAGAAAAATTAGCAGCATGCATTCAATCTAGGGAGTAAATTTGATGAGGGGCATTCGTAAGATCTTAAACAGCACTCAAAGCAATTTGCCCATCCCTTACTCTTACCTCGATAGAGAAAGAAAAAAATTTAAAGACACTCAGTGCTTTCTCTGAGAGCTCTTTCATTGAAATTGATCAACAAGAATGAGTGATTATTAGACATAGTAAACATCTATACTTTTTGCACTACGGGCATTTGATTAAGTGGACAGAGTTCATATTTCTCTTTCTCCCTCTCCTCAGCTAACAGTTCCTTATAAATACCTAACAAAATAGATTACCAAGACTAACAAACTAAATCTCAGCCAAGAAGAACTTACAACACCGGAACTGTAATTTCCTATTCTAGTGCACTGTTTGGTTTACATGGGTACTAACTGAGCATTCTTCTCAGCATTATGTGGGAGAACCAAAGGCCCGGAGCACATACTCCAACAACAGCAGAGATCCTGTAATTAAATTGTAAGGGCCTGATGTGTCATTTGTTTTTAACAATGATGGAACAGAATAATTTCAAACAGAACATCTTAAAATCAAAACTTTTAGTTTAGAAAGGTCGTTTCACTTTACAGAGGTTCTAACGCATGATTAGTCAGCTGATTTTCATTCAAGGGTAATGCCAGTTTGTATTTCAACCGTGTCAATTTCAAGTCAACATTCCAAATTAATACAAGTTTGTTTTCCCACATTCGCAAACCAGTGCTCTTACCTCTGTCACTGACTAGACCCAATGACGTAACTAAATAACTAGATTTAGTTCAGGGAGTTGCTGCTTAAAAGCATCAGAGGTTCAAGAAAAACACAAAATACCCAACGACTTAGAAAACAGCACACTCTGAGTGAAAAAAAAAAATTGGCAGGCTAGAAAAAAAAGCAAAACATTATTTTCAAGCAGACCAAACAAAACAGAAGTTGAGCAAATAGTCCTCATTTTTGGAGAACAGAAAAAAATAAAATAGTCTTCAAATGCAAAAGAAAGAATTGGAATTAATTTTTTTTTAAATCTTTCTGTTAATTTAAAACAAATGCCCTAGTGAGGGAGGATCAGGGAGAGAGAGCTGATGTACTAACCACCCGTTCAGCACAAAGTGGAGTCAAGGGTATTTCACACAGAAATGCGAAGGATGCTGGTTGGCAACTGGCATGATAAAGCCAGTCCTAGCAGCTGGGACAGCCCTGCAGGTATGGGAGGGCGGAAGGGATGGAACCAATGGTCTGAAGTACCAATAAGAAAGGAGCAGCTCAGGTGGAACTCGGGACTTCCAGAACCTAAGACATGGCTCTACCTCAATCCTGGAGTATTAATTGCCGCGAGCTATTCATCTGAGCTACTCATTTTGAGATGTTAATAATGGTCTTGGACACCAAAAACAATCTCCTGATCCTTCTGATCACAAGTAAGTATTCTCTGCTTTCCCCAGGTCCCTTCCACTTTCCAAACCATGATTGGTGAGACTTAAGAAAGACTAAGAGTCATTGTACTACATGACACGTAAGGTCTGAATTCGTTTCCTATTGCTGCTGTACCCAACGACCACAAATTTAGCAGCTTAAAACAACACAAACTAATGCTCGTACAGTTCTGGAGGCCAGAAGTCCAAAACCAGTTTCCCTGCACTGACACCAAGGTGTTGCCAGGGCTGCACTTCCTCTAGAAATCCATTCCTCGCCTCTTCCGGCATCCAGAGGCTGCCCCCGATCCTCGGCTTATAGCTGCACCACTGTGACCTCTCTTTCCACTGTCACATTTCCTTCTCCGACCCTGACCTTTCTTCCTCTTTCTTACGAGGACCCTGGGGACTACGTGGACGTGTCTGAATAATCCCAGGTAATGACCCTATCTCAAACTCCTCATCTTAACCTACAAAGTCCCTTTTGCCATGTCAGGCCACACATTCACAGACTTGAAGGATTAAGAGATGAACTTATTTGGGAGCCAATATTCAGCCTACCACAAACTCCCTTTGCAGCCCCCGACTGCCAGGAACTAGAGCTTCTATTTTAGCTAAATAAGCCAATATACACTTTGTGATTTACTTTTGAATTTCAATTTTGTATTCCTCCTTGATTCCAGTTTTTTGTTGTTGTTGTTTAACTTTGTTTTTAATACTGCCTTTACTTATCTTTAAATCAATGCATCTAGCTATATCATCTTCATGCTTTCACTTAGGTGCCTGGGATCAAATTAGAAATCAAAAACCTCTAAACGTATTCGTTAACATTGTAATATTTGATTAACTGCAGACTTCATGAAGACGATGCTCCCTTTGAGCTGGTTGCAAAGGGTAAATAATCACAAAGCTAACCAACATGTTATGCTGAACATCCCAAAGGACAGATCACTTTATATCTGTTTGCATGATAATTTATTATACTAAACTTTAAGACGCTAAGATTGGAGGAAAAACACACGCGAGGCTATTACAACAGAATGCCAATGTTTTGAGAGAAACAACAGAACACACTACATTTACAGAAATATGTATGTGCACGTTGATGAGGCAATGTGAGTTTATAACAATTCTGGCCCATGAAACTGGCTAATCTCCAAAGTACATATTAAAGTTAATTATATCAGACATCGGTTGGCCATCACCGCCAATTTCCAGGAACCGCTGGCCAAAGCTCATCAATGTTCCATCATCACATGAAGAATATCCAGAATTCCAAACTGCAAAACCTCCTGGCCTTTTACTTCTTCCCTTTGAACTACAAAAAAATATTTTTTATTGTATACATGCTTAACAAAACAGAGTCGACTGTCCCTGACCACAACAATATTCTACGGAAGGGAAAGAACTGCTGAAACGAGATCACGGATCTTCCGCGCCGTCCCACGCTGCCCGTGTGCACCTGCTCTTCCTGTGCCCGTGTGCTCAGGGCTGGCGGGCACGGCTGCACGCTCCAGACTGAGAACCCCTGGACTACAGAGCCACAGCTTATTTAGCAGTTCCCACGGTGCCTGGCACTCGAGTCTAAGTGGTCAACTAAGATGAGGAGGGTTTGCCCCACATGGTGTGCTGACTCAAACTTTTTACATCACCTTTTAGACAAGGAACTTAGGGAAGTCATACAGAGTAGCAGTTAAATGCTCTGGAGCCCCACTGCCTGAGTTCAAAACATTTGGTTCACATAATGTGCCCTGGTTGGTGTGGCTCAGTAGGCTTAGCATCGCCCTGTAAACCGAAAGGTTGCAGTTTAATTCCTGGTCAGGGCACGTGCCTGGTTTGTGGGTTCAGCCAGTTAAAGAAGCAACCAATTGATGTTCGATGTTTTCTCCCACTCTTTCTCCCTCCCTTCCCCGCTCTCTAAAATCACTAAGTATGTCCTCAGGTGAGGATAAAAAAACTGTGGACAATTTACATCTGTGTGCCTTCTGTCCACATGTGTACAGTGTAACTGATTAAAAAAAAATGTCTCCAGAGGAACACTGTGAGATTTCGGTGAGACAGCCTCTGTAGAGAGCTTTTCGCACAAAGCACTTTAGATCAACCAATGGCTGGCCCACACAAGCCTTCAATAAATGTAACCTATAATTATGACATTATACTCAAATACATTTTGGTAACTTAATGTTCACCTGTATTTTTCACTTAAATGCACATTTTAGTGATCATTTACATAAAAAGAAGCACATTTTTACATTAAAACAAATGTTGGTTTGATATCAGCGTTTTCTAAGTTGGTTTTCTAATTTTTACCTTGAAATGCTAGTAAATATCAATATAAGCCAACAAAAGCCAGAAATTATTTGTACTTACAACTATATCAAGACTAGGGAAATTTTATCACCAACACAGAGACAAACAATTGTGAACACTGAATTCATTGGGAACTTGGTCAAAATAATATTCGAATATAGACTGACTTTGACAGAGTCCATTTCAAAAGGCCATATTTAACCCTTCCACAGATACCATTGAGCAAAAAGTATTATTTCCTCAACTGACAAATGTCATCAAGTCAGGGCAGTCTCTCCAATTATCTTGAAGGGAGAAAATTTGTAACACTTTTTGCTATTTTCCTCTCTCATATATGAAAATGATAGAGTCTTTCATAGAACATTATATAGTAAAAGCTAAATCTTCACTCACCAATAAACATAGACCCAGGCACAGTTTTGGTTTTTTTGGGTTTGGGGGGTTTTTTTTGTAGAATAATCTACTCAAATAAAACAACCTGATCTTCAGAGCCTTTTAAATTAATCAAGAAAGAATAAAAACAAATAAAAGTATATACAAGAGCTATCCATGAATATCGTACGAACTGGGTAAAATTTGGTGAAGAAGCAATTTCTTAAAAAACCATAACCTTAAGCCTCTCTTACGTGACATGAATTTCGTTCTTAAACATTTTACTACCTCACATTAGATTTCAGACACCACCTGTTCTAAAGCGGACACAACAAGGTGAACTTCTACAACCATGGGCCTCAGAGACAATGTGTCCTGACCGTTGTCTGGACACTGATATGTCCTGGCCAGTGTGCACTGTATCAGCTGTTCTTGGCTATGCAGGAATATTCCAGAGTATAAAAGAGCCACATGGGTCCCACCACAGCTGTTCAAATGAACTACATTCTCCTTGCACTATGGAAATACCCAGATTCAGTTCAATAACGAACCACGAAGGAGAGACAAGTACCCCGGCACAGGGACCACCGTGCCCTGTTCTAAAGTATTTAGAGTGTTTTCTCCATTTTACAGCCTCTTGCAAATAAATAGTGAAAAGGATCTCCAGGATTGTTTTAATCTCTTTAGATGTTTTGGGAATCACTGTGTAAAATCTATTTTCATACTCAAGATATTCAGAGGGTTAATTTCCTTTCTGTTACTGCGTTTTCTATTTTAAAAATCAAACTACAGGACAATGTACATTGATAGGATTTTGGAATTCTGCCGATCCAACATCATCATCCCACATTTACCAAAATACGTTATTCTCGGCTCCAAGGAATAAGACAAATTAACTAGGAAAAAAGATATAGCGAAGGAAAAAAAATAAAAGGAGGGTTCCTTTATTAGAAGCCTACCAATTCTTCCTGTTTTGAATCAGGATTTATAAATCAATAAAACCTTAAAAGTTAATGTAGACCTTAAAGATCCTCCAATCCAACTGTTTCTTCTTTTTTATTTTTATTTTTTTAAAGATTTTATTTATTTTATCTTTAGAGGGGAAGGGAAGGAGAGAGGGAGAGAAATATCAATGTGTGGTTGCCTCTCATGTGCTCCCTGCTGGGAACTGGCCTGCAACCCAGGCATGTGCCCTGACTGGGAATCGAACCACGATCTTTTGGTTCGCAGGCCCGCGCTCAATCCACTGAGCTACACCAGCCAGGGCCAATCCAACTCTTTAAGGGAGGAACCCTTCCTTTAGCACTGCAGCAAACATGTGCACAGGCTGGTCAGTTGCAGAACGGGCTGGGGGTTCCCCTGGGCTGCAACAAGTAGTCCCTGGCACAGGCTACACAGTAAGGACCTTTTATTCTACATTTGCATGTGGCAGTGCTCCATTCTGAGAAGGGCCTGTGGTACAGTAGCAAAGATTTGCTACTACAGTCAACATTTTTTAATGTAATTGTGCATTTCACCGGTGAAGAGTAAGGTGACATCTGAAAAAGGCAGGTTTCTTTCATTTGTCACATTCTGATCTGAACTTCTGATTGACAGTTACATGTCACTTACTGAAAGTGCAAGAAAAGGCTACTTTTTAAAGAACTAATTTTAGCGGATGTCGTTTGGGATAAAACAGGACGGAGGGTCGCTGTGACGTGAACTCCCCTTGTTGATGAAAGGCTGGGGGCAGCCGAGTGGGGCTAGCCTGTCCGTCTCACGGGGAACATGGTAGCGATGCGGAAAAAAGCCTTCCTCCCAAGGTGGGCTGCGCCCACAAACCCTGACTAATGACAGAGATGAGGGGACCAACTTTCTGGCGAAGCTTCTTAGGCAAAAGGACAGACATCCGGCTTTCAAAATTGTGAAAGTCCTTCCTACAAGCAGTGGACCAAACGAACTCACTCATACAATTCCAAATGGGAAAAAAATGTTCATTTCATTTCCTAGGACTTCCCATCAGCCAGAATGAGAGAACAGTATGTATCTGCCTGTCAGCAAACGAGGCCTGAGCTGTCACTCTGATCTGAAGCCTGGTGTTCAGCCACCGCCTGTCTTTCTCCAGGAAGAAAACGACAAAGGTTAAAGAGCTCATGAAAATGTCTCAGGGGCACAATTTTTCTAGGAGAGAATAGTAGAACCTGTTCTGTGACTGGGAATGAGGAAATGTTTGATGACGGGTGTCGGTCACATTTTCCATGTGGACATGTGGCCTGTGACTCAGAGGCCACCCAAAGCATGAGACGTCAGCTGAAGAGGATGCGATCAGGCCACTGAGTGCAAACACTGACCATGTCACTTGGAGGGCAGTAGGAAAGATGGGGCCCAAATACAGCTTTTCTACCACCTAACCCAATCCAGCTACCAGACCCCAAAGACAATCGGAAGCACTGCTAAAGTAGTTTTTATTTCAAAATAACCAGCAAGACTGTGAAGAATGATACTGGAGAAAAGGCCCAACTCTACTTTGCCACTGCTGCCCCAGATGATGACATCCTGACACGCCGCAGGGATTCCGGGGGAAGTGCACGGCACTGCATCACTCTGTCCGATGTTGCTGAATGGAACGCAATGGCCGGTGAGCACCATGAAATGCAAACTGTAAGCAAGACACTGAAGGACCGGAGCATGAAATGAGAAGAGGGCTTTTACTCCTTTACACTCTGCTGCATTTGCACGGACCTTACTGAAGAAAATCGGCTCAGGGAGTTTGTTATGACTAATACCAACACTAAGAACCCAAAGTCACTCTGATGGTCAGGGTTTCCAAGGCATGAGTCTGCAACGCACGGCTGGCGGAGGCTTTCTAAAAGCAGCAAGCCGCAGGCTTTTAACACAGTCTTCTGTGGTGGATGGTGTGAAGCAACAGGAAGTCCGGCGGACAGCCCAAACCCAGGAGGAAGATGGCCTCAGCAGTCACCTCTGACCTGAGAGGTCACTGGCAATTCCACACATAGGTTGGACAGAGATGGGACAAAGACCCACGCTTTCTTCGGTTTTCCTCTACTCCACCGGAAGTGTCACTCACCCGACCAATTACACAAATAACTCTCCGGCCACCATGTTTTTCAGGAAGGCAAAGAAACACCCCACATTGTTTCAGAAAACCAGAAGCACTGGCTTCATCGTCACGAAACAGAGCCAGATATAACTCTGAAAGTGACACTTCGTTTCACTTGCATCTAAGCTGGAAACACAATGGGGTTATAAGTGACTCGGAGTTCGGAGTATCTGAAAGCCTGTGAACTCCGCAGCGTTCACCGACATGTCCTCCACACCTAGAGTGGTGCCTGGCACCAAGCAGCGTGTAACTAACCACTTGTTCCGTGAATGGTCATTGATGCTCACAAACAGTCGTGTCTGAAAAGAAAGTGTTGCAGAGCTGACATGAAATGCTAGATAATGTCTACCTCTCTACCCAAATACTACACTGAACCTTTTGTCTGGCCTAGTTTGTATTCTCTTTGGAAACACATACCTTTACTGCTTTATACATCCGTATGTCTTACCTCTTCCGGCACCCCCCAAAACATAACAAATCTAAGAAAGCTGAACTCAGTTTATTTCAATTACATTTAACCCATGAAAAACAGGAAAATTCAGTTAGAGTGACAAAATCTTTCAGAATCTCCAAAGAATGGATTATTTAGTAAAAATAACACATATTTACACCTATAACCATGTCAGACAAGACTGTAAAACACTATTAAACTGTAAGTACCACTGGCAACTAGATGTGGTAAGAGACAGAGGAAGAAAAAATTAATAGTTATTTTTAAAAACCTGCAAAAAACCTTTGTGTGACGAGGAGTATAAGCGGGTTGCAATGTCCCCTGGGCGGTCACCTGCCCCCTCCTCTGCATTCCCTTCCCTATTTCTGCGTCGCTTCCCTTAGCAAACTGTCACGGTGAACGGAGTTCATCGGCTGCTTCATTTGTTTACAGATTTGTTTTCTTTACAGTTATAACCTTTGAGAGTGGGAACTGGGCTAACTCATTCTTCTGGCAGTCTCAGTGCCCAGTAATAAATCTCTATCAATAAATTATGAATAGAAAGATACAACTGGACATCAATATGAAAGCAATATTTAACATCAGTTAGTCAATCTAAGTTGAAAGGTGCTTGATAAATTCAAAAAAACCTCTGTGATAATCCAAGCTAAAAAATGCCTCATAAAAAGAAACACAAGCAGTGATTAATTGTAAAAAAATAAAAAATAAAAAATAAAAAAATTGCACCTCTTCCCAGGAATTATTCACAGGAACACTAGCTCTGCTTTATAAGGAAAAGCCTATCGTATCAATGCAAGGATTGGGAAATAAGGACAGAAAATGTCTATGCTCTTGTAAGCTTTCCCACTGAAATGCTTTCTGGAATCAAGCATATGTTAGGTCAGCTCCAGAGGCACCTGGGCCCCTGGGCAGCAACAGTACCTGGGCTGAATCGCCCTCCCTCAGCTGCCCGTGACCATGTTACGGCTGCGGCCGGAGGGAAGGCACACAGGGGCACCTCGACACCAATCACGGGCCATGAAGTCAGGCAGTCTGCGTGACAGATGCGATTTTTCTTGGCACCGCATGGGCATCACTGGCTGATGACAGTTGTATGTCCACACTGGCACCTTGCCACCGGGGACGGGTGCGAATACGTCACCACATCTGGACGCTGGGCACGCTGGGGTCC
Organism: Anoura caudifer; assembly: GCA_004027475.1. Lineage (NCBI taxonomy): Eukaryota > Metazoa > Chordata > Mammalia > Chiroptera > Phyllostomidae > Anoura > Anoura caudifer. The sequence goes on along the minus strand of PVKU01000312.1, from coordinate 93,652 downwards.
CGGGGCTCGCAGCGCTCCGCGAACCAGAGCCCCGCAGCTGTGCTCAATGAGCGCAGCGGGAGCGCCACGGGGTGATGAAAGGGCTAACCGACCGCAAAGTATAAATACAGACTTCTTTCATTAAAGCCCGAGGTAACCGCGGCAGCCATCTCCTGTTGGAAAAGACGGTCTGTCTCTTGAAAAAGCAGCCAGCGGCTTGTCCGTACGGATTCCTAACTTTGTAAAGAAAATACGCATTTCTGCTAGGAAAAGATGACGACATGCTTGAAGCAAAATCAACAAAGTTCCTATGACTCCCTTTAAATTAAAAAAAAAAAAATCTTCACACAGAAGAAAGGAAAAGTATGTAATCCACAGTCAGCATGTCATTACTAAGAACAGCTCTCCCCCATTTAAATCAAATGTGAGATTTACATAGCTTGTTACAAAGCCCATGTGGAGAGTTCAACCTACTATAGTAAAAAAAAGAATCCGTTATATACTAACACAATTAAATATCTCCCGTAAATCTTCAAATAATTACTTTCCCCAGGCAATGTGACAGATGCCGCCCGACAATGACCATGCGTCCATCCTCGTGGACAGAATGCAAACTCCGACGAGGTCAGAAACAAAACTTCCAGGCGTCTTCCCCCGTTCCTTTCCGGAGCCTCTCTTCCCCCCACTTCTCCCTCTCCTTTCACATCCCGCCTCCCGTCGAGCTGCCCAGCAGTCACACGATGCTCTCAGCTCTGCGCCCACCTAACACCGGACCCATCTCCCACGGTGTCCGGTGGACACAGCTGACCAGTGGTAAGCAGGGAGCGACGTCAAATGAATCGTTCCCTTCCCTCTCTCTTGCCATCTTGCTCCACGTTACTGTGTTTGCCACTCATCTCCTAAACATCTATGTGGTGACAGAAGGCATTGCTAATACGTTCGACTTTTCACATGTGGATTGAATACAGACAGACCATTTCTTCTTAAGAAAATCATTAAAGATTCTTCAACACATCTTTTCCACTTGTAGGTCTGCAAACGCTCTAAGTGGCAACCGTGACCAAAAGGGAAGCAGCGTCTCAGAGCCTCCGTGAAACTGGGAACGAGTTACTACAATGAGACTTCTCACATGAGAATAAAGAGACAGTCCACGACTTTTCTGACCTTCCGTCTGCAGTGCTCTCGGGAAATACTAACTGTAGGAACCATGGACAGCCCAGGAATGCAGGCCCGCCACAAAACAGTATTTTAACGCCTCGTATGCAAAAGGTGCGGACTTGAGATTGCCAGATGGCAGAGACTGGAGGAAGGAGCGAGAGAAGAAGGGGTGGGGAGAAGGAGAGAAAGAAAGGAGAGAGAAAGAAAATGCTGCCTGTGGTGAACGTTTTAGGTAACACCCTGATTTTATCAGGACTCCCTCACCTCTACTATCAGCTGAGACATTCCAGGTGAAGCCCAGGGCTCTGCAGGCAGTCCTGCAAGCATCCTGACTAGTTCTGGTTTGAGACACGCCATTTCACTTCTTTTTTTTTTTTTACAGATTTTATTTACTTATTTTTAGAGAGGGGGAAGGGAGGGAGAGAAACATAGATTGGTAGCTTCTCACCCATCCCCCCACTGGGGACCTGGCCTGCAACCCAGGCATGTGCCCTGACTGGGAATCAAACCGGCAACTTTTTCACTCGCAGGCAGGCACTCAATCCACTGAGCCACACCGGCCAGGGCTGGCTTATTTTCTTATCTTCTGCCCTCAGGCAAAAGTATAAGGTTGGCATCTACAAGGAATCTTTATTTGTGGACACCGGCAGTTGTGTAACATACATTAACATCCTGGTAAACAAACTAATTCACTTAATCACAGTTCTCTTGTCTCTCAGGGTGATGCACCTGCTCCCCCACAAAACACGGCAGTCTGCCTTCCCTCCCAGGGAGGAGTCCGCACGGCACCTGCACCACCTCCCAACCAAGCTCCAGAGCAGGGACCCAAAGTCACGAAGGACAGACGCCAGGAGCCACGAGGCTCCGCTCCCACTGGCCCCATTGTTACATCCCTCAAACCGGCTCTCCATCCAAGGCCCTTCGGAATGATCTAGAAATGCAGAGTGCTCCCCTTCGCTATTCTCCTACCCTCCCCAGAGCAGAGTCCTTTGCCCAAATAGCAACCGGCTGCCACAGTTTTTGCTCCAATTCATATTTCAAAGAGTGGATGGTTTCATCAAAAGAGAAGTTTCGGTAGCCTCTTCCACCCTGAGAGTACGAGAGCCGAATGAGTCCAATGTCAGCCCATGCGCAGGCTTCCCAGGGCCCCCGCTTCAAAGACCTCTCGCCTGCGACGGTTTCCTTTGGTGTCAACATCAGAGGCCACAGCCACACCTGGATGTGGTTCAAAGGCCTTGCCTGACCTTCTTCCCTAAATCAAACCCCAGAGAAACAGGGCTTCTGTTTCTCCCCATTAATAAATGTCCTGGAATAAATATTAGCATAAAATCTCCCTTTCTAAAATAAGCCTATATGGCCCTGGCTGGTGTAGCTCAGTGGATTGAGTGCCAGCCTGTTTGACTCCAGATCAGAGCACATGCTGGGTGGCGGGCCAGGTCCCCAGTAGGGGGCGCGCCTGCAAGAGGCAACCACACACTGATGTTTCTCTCCCTCTCCTTCTCCCTTCCTTCCCCTCTCTCTAAAAATAAAGAAATAAATAAATAATCTTTAAAATAAGCCTATATGCAGGTTCCACGCTATTGGACAGCGACAGCGAAAACCAGGCAGCAAGAATACGGCTGGAACAGGGGTTTCTGCAACTGAGTTTCTTTACCTGAGGTTACATGCGCAAAACCGCACTTTGAGAAACAGTCGTAAACGTCTAACCACTCTGCCCTGCTCCAGAAACCAACAAAACATCGAATGTCAACTGTAACTGAAAATTTAGTAACTTTTCTTTTACTTCTTTAACTCCATTTCCCAGTCGAAGCCCCGTAAAGGGCTCGATAGGCAGGAGAGGTTCGGGGCTCCCTACCGGGAGCCTGCTGCTAGGAACGCTCCCATTTCACAGAAAGTGCTGTCGGCCGAGGTTGGCGCGGCCTCGGAGCTGCTCAGCTCGGGCCTCGGGGCCAGGGCGTGCGCCCAACTCCCGAAGCGACGTCTCCACTCTCACAGTTCACAGCCCACGGGGGCAGACAGGGGCCCCCCGGGTTACTTCTGCAGTGGGTCACGAGAGGATTGTCTCTGAACCGGCCGAGCACCCGAAATGCGGGGAGGGGTACTGTTCAAGGAGCACACGGCTGCAGTTTCCTAACAACCGCTCTCATAAAATAAATGCTTTCGTGGTGGGAAGGAGGCCAAAAGGCTCACAGGGACTGGGGTTGCCTTTTCTTCTTCCTACTTATGTAGGCCTTTTGAACTGTATTCAGTAAGCACAATATTCCTTTCTTAATTCACGGAAACTGCACTTAAGGTTAGGGAAGAGAGGCACAGCCCTCCGAGAACAGTGGGCGGTTTTCCTCTCACGCACACACCCCGCGAGCCCCGCCCCCGCACGCGCCTACCTGACGTTCTTGCCCTGGGCGCAGAGCATCTTGACCAGGTCGGCGATGGGGTACTGAGCCTTGGCCGCACAGAGACCGTAGCCTGCGAGGGACAGGGCCAACACGTAAGAAGGCGGATTTTAGTTTGAAATGTTTTTTAGTTTGAGATTTTAATTTCTTCCTTGATCAAATCATTTTTATGCCAAAAACAACAGTCCAACAGTTAGGACTAGAAACGAAAGCAAAGTTATAATGTGGACTTTTTAAAATACTGGCCTAAATTTCAACTTCAAAATCTAAGGTTCCCTGCACAATTCTGTGCAGGTCGCATAGTGCTGGGCACCGCCTCCCACATTCTTGTGTTCCCTCTGTCTGTCTGTCCGTCTGTCTGTCTCTGTTGGTCTCTCTCTCTCTATCCCTGTCTCTCTCTGTCTCTCTCTCTGTCTGTCTGTCTGTCTCTCTGTCTTTCTCTCCCTCTCTCTCTGTCCCTTTCTGTCCATCTCTCTCTCTCTCACACACACACAGAAATGTGCTCGGACCCTCTGCATCCATAGCTTTGATCACACTGCAGTCCCTGGTTCCCTTCCTCACTTCCTTCCCTTCTTCCTCTTCCCCTGCTCTGGGCTTCTCCTGCTGTCCCCCTCCAACATGAAGCTCCCCACGGCTTGGACCCCGCCTCACACTCTCCTCGGAAAACCTCAGCCCATCCCAGGGCTTCCACACCATCTGACGGCTCGCAGTCTGCCCCAGGCTCAGCCTGCCCTTCAAGCTCCAGCACCGCATGCTCACCGACCCATCTCCACCTCATCTCCACCTCAAGCCTTAATGTCTTCAAAATGGAACTTAAAAATCTCTCCCTCTGCCCCCCCCCCAAAAAAAACCCTCCAGATTTTGGATGTTGGTACAGGTATGACCAAAAGCCCCGGTCCTCTTTCTTCTTCAACCTTCTGTCCCTGGACTGTAAAGTCGCCTACCCATCCCACTGTCCTACCCCCATTTTCCCAGACCCCAGTCTCTTCTCAAGCTATCCCCTCTGCCTTCCCCCACGCCCAACACCACCCACCCTCTAAGGCCCAAAACAAATCCTCAGCTGCCGACAATCTTTCTTGTTCCCTGGAACAGAAAAATTGTCCACGCAGTTCAGCTAGGCTCTTTCCAGAACCCACCTGCATCATCAGTCTGACTCTTGCCTAGATGCAAAATGCCCACAGGAAAGAGTATATCCGTCACATCTTTCCACCTCCAGCACCGTGTTTCTCAACAGATAACACTGGTGCCACCCAGGTGGGGACAATTCTTCATGCGGGAATGTCCCGGGCATTACAACAAAAGAACGTGTCTGCTCCCACACACAGCGGACAGCAGCTGCCCCGACTCTGAGACCGTCGGAACCCCAAGCCCACATGTTCAGCATCTCCAGGAGATGACCCTGGCCCCAGGTGAGAAGGCTTGCACCTGAGCATTCAATTATGCTTACCTTTATTGATGGCTTAGCGCATAACCAACCAAACTACCCACATGTCAAATCAGAAGATTTTCTTTACAGAAAACTCCTATGATATAACATGAGACAGTGAAAACCTTCATCGGAAACCAAGGTTCTGTCTGTAACACCACAGCATGCTGTTGTCGCAGTGGGGAAGAACTGAACTCAGCCTCAGAAAAGAAGGAAACTGAGGCCTGCAGAGATCAAATGACTTGACCAATGTCCTGTCAATTGTTCGAAGCAAAATGAAACCAAAGTGAGATACTGAGACTCCCAGACTCTCTCTACTGGGCCGGGGGACCTCAGCTGGTTGGAAACCACAGGATTCGCAATGATTTGTTCAGTATTTACTCTTAAAAAGAAACAGATTAACACTTACTGAGCCAGGGTAAAGAGTGAGCTAGATCCTTTCATATACTATATCTAACTTACTCTCGACCATAGGCCCAAAAATTATCAATAAATAACCAAGACTCAAAGATCATTTACACATTTGTACAGAATCACTGAAAGACATGGTACACTTCATCATTTTGCAGAATCTCTCTGTGATCCCCAAAATATTAAGCTAAGCTGAGAATTCTCGGTATTTTTCATTTTGTAAGGATAAGGTTGCTTCTAAGTTCCCATTATGTTTTCAAAAACAAACACATCCCAGTTAGATTAGTCCCAGTTGGCCCAGTGAGTCCCCGCTAGATCAGTTGCAACAGCGAGGACAGGTGGTTTGTTTGCTTTTGCTTTTTTCTTTACCTGGAGTAATAATAATGCTATTAGCTTCTCGAATCATGTCAACTGCGTTGTCGAGGTTGATTTCTGTATGTGTTCCAGTAATTTCCATAGGTTTTCCACCAGCTGTTGACGTGGTGCCGTAGCCACCGAGAATCACATTGGCGAGGGAGCGATTCATGGCCTGGAACACAGAGCGATCCGCTGTGAGCGCCTAATCCACATACCTTTCAGAAAATGGCCTGTGTCTCTGGTGTTCAGAACCATTCAAAGAGGTATATCTGCCCATCCGAAACATTTGAACCACGTAGTTTGATCTAGCTTCTGAAAATTATTTCACAAAGTTAAATGAAAAGAAGACATGTGGGAAACCACATACACTGTTCTATAAAATCAACTATGCTCAAATATATTTTCTTTTTTTTAACTTTTATTTTAATTGTTGTTCAAGTATAGTTTTCTGCCCTTTACTCCCTTCCCAGCCCACTCAAATGTATTTTCAATAAGAGAGTGAAATTTTTTAAGGTACTTAATGGAAAGTTACCAGTTACATTAAGAAATTCATGCAAACCACAGATCTGGGTACTGTCATCTGCATATTGATGGAGCAGGTTGCACGTCCGTCCTCCTGCAGTTTTCACAAGAGTAAAGAGAAAGCACGGGGGCATGAAATTCTGCAAGGTGACCCGAGAGATCTCTCAGGTGAGTTCTGCTCCCTGCTGCAAGCTGTCCAGAAGCAACGAGGAGTAAAAAGGGCAGGGATTCCTTTCATTTAGAGCTCTGCTGCCCTCTGCCGGCAAGAAAAAAAAATGTAGAAATTGCTACTGTCTGATTTTCCAGATCAGTTCCATGAAGCTATAATAGAAGTGACTGGATGCATTAGTAGACTCCTAAAATATTTCATTTCCAAAAAGATAGGTAAGTTATATGCTGTTTCATTAAACTACACACCCACCATTTAACCTGGAAAAATTATTGTGGAAAAAACAATAGGAAGGCACTTCTTCTTGTTCTTATGTAATCACCTAACAATGTCCCTCCCATACAAACAGCACAACTGAAATGTGACAGTAACTGACTGGATTAGGAAAACAGTTCATTTGTAGACCCCTTGAGGTGAGGTGGTAAAAGAAAAGACAGCCCTGGCCGGGTCAATTGGTTAGAGCATCGTCCCATACACCAAGGTTGTGGGTTCAATCCCCAATAAGGGCATATACAAAAAACAAGCAATAAATTCATGTATAAATGAAACAATAAAATGAAACAACAAATCTCTCCTCTCTCTCTCTCTCTCTTCCCCTTTCTCCCTCCCTTTCTCTCTTCCCATCTCTCCCGCCCTCCCCTCCTCTCTCTCTAAAAATCAATTTTAAAAAAATGGAAAGACAGGAAGTTAGATGTTTTGAGCAATCGAATGCACCTTAAGAGTTCAAGTCCCTGTACATGATCAAAGCAGTCATTCTACATAATCACAACTGAGTTTATCGCTTCAAAAAAATTCCAAACATTATTAAACCCTATTTTAAGGGCTGTAATAAATATATCATTGATCCAATTGTTTATATCATTTATAAGCAATATAAGTATCCATCTATTACTTTTTTAAAAAGACACATTATTATTAAAAAGCAAAAAGCACCTGAAGATTTGCAGTGATAAGTAACAGAAAAAACATGACTCCCCACCCAAGGACAGCCCCACCCACGACCCCCTCAGGGAGGCGTGTCCCTACTGCTGAGAGGGACTGAGGACAGAGGGACCTCCACATAGACAGATGTAGACATACAGCCCCTTTATTCTAACTTGGCATAAAAGGAACCATTCTTTACTTCCCATAAAACAAAATGGAGAAGAAGGAAAGAATTCCTAAGGACACTTAATTAATGCACACCCTCTTCTGATGGTATCTGAGGGAGGAAACTAGGGAACCACACGGTAGTTTAACAACCAAAGTCAACTTGTTAAACACATATCCACAATTATATCACCATTAAGCTAATTCCATGTGGTCGCTTAAAAACTAAATTATTTTTTGTCCCTGAATTTACCATTGCAACATCATATTTTCAACAAATGTTTAGGGTTCAGGGCGTGGTTTCCTTTTTTCTTTCTTTTTTTGGCTTGTCTAAGTGCTTGAGTGATTAATGAGACTATCATGTGACCACTGATCCCCAGACTGAAGAGTTCCCAGCTTCCAAGACAAAGCATTTGCAACACTGTCCAAAACTGTTCCTTTCAAGTTGTTAAGCCCTATAATGAAAATGGTATGCTACATTAAAAAGATCCTTAATTCAAATAATTCTAAGCAAAATGTAAGAAAAAAATATGAAAACAAAGGAAAGGTCATGAAAGAGACAAGACCAAAGCAATAACAACATATATGCCATTTATTAGCATCTCTCATTTCAATGCTTTGTAGGTGCTAACGAATTGGTCACAAGGCAAAAAAAAAAAAATTGTATGGCACTGATCCACTTCATTCTGTTCTATTGTCATTTGAAAACAAGTGGCAAAATGCAAAACTCAAAAAATTTGGTCTGCAAATGCTATTCCATTTCCCAAGTAAATGGACTATAAAATCATAAAAAAGAATAATATCTAATGACATCTGGATATAAGGCAAATCATTCCTTGGAGCTGGTTCTTTGAACGCTGTTGACACTCTTTGGGTTTTATAATACTGGGTGTTGTGCAACACAGCCCTGGGCTCAGAGGACACCCAAAACAGCTCTGTCAGAGCAGAAACTCAGTTTCGGGGACTGCCGATCAGCCTCCTCGGTGCATCCCATTCCCTCTCACGTAACAAAACCACGCTGCTCTGGCTTGCACCTGCACATTTCAACACGTAATAAAATAAGGAAAGTAAATGTACTGGTAATGATAATAGGTATTGAGACATGATAGTGCATCTGCTATCATAACCTGTCTGGAGAGGACTCCAAAATATGAAAGGAGCTAACAAATAAAGTACGCATCTAAGAGTTATTTAACAATTACTATATGCATCTGAATGTGCCAGGTCAGGCTCCATAAACACAAAGCAAATAATAAATGACATCTTCAAATACCTTCCCTGCAACACGAGGACAGCGTCTCCAGCCTCCGGACCTAGTGTGGGGAGGGAGGGAGCTACTATGGTAAAGCACCGGGCATCATGCCGGCAGCCACCCTGCGCTGCTCGGCACCAGCCATGAGGAAACAATTTCTTATTGCAAACAAGCACAGGCTGAGAACCGAGGAAGATGAATGTGAAAAGTCAGAAATCAGGAAAATTTAGAAGTGAAGAAAATGTCTGTCTTCGAAACGGCAACATTCGGCAGGCTTGTTTTGTTGTTGCCGCCCTCGGTTTGTGAAGAGACAGAGGAGCAGAGAGTGTTCCAGAAAACACCCACTCCATGCATCGCCCCCAGGGGAGGACTTTCTGCAGTGAATCCCTCGTGGGCATCAACTTATCAATGTCAACAGCCAACACAAAGATCCTACTCCCTTTGACAAAGTAATTGAAAAAAAATTGGGCTACGGAAATAATCCAAGATGCACAAGGAGAATTTACTGCAAGGAAAAAAAAAGGTAAAAATAGTTCATAAAATGTTCTTGGGTAAATAAATTACAGTGTATCTATATGATATAATATTATCTCAGCAGACACTCACAACTGTTAGAAAACTGTTAGAAAATTAAACAACACAGAATATATTTAAACATATGCATGTGCAAAAAGCTGTAATTAGATTAAATGTTAACAGTTAAGTGGTAATGGAAATAGAGATGATTTTATTTCCTTATTCATCCTTTTCTATTTTCTTCCAAACTTCTCACACTAAATGTCTTTTATTTTTATAATTGAATAATTTTTGAAAATTAAAGCTTCAACTGTCCTCGAATCCACATTAATGAAACTGGCTGCTACAGAGTATCAACCTGACCCAAGGTGATAGTTATGGGCACAGACAGCTATCAGAATACCTTCTTAGCCTTCCACACAGTATAGGAACAAAAAAAGAAAAAACATCATCTGCAGTACGCTGACAGGAAACAGCACGTCTGAAGCAGAAGAAGGAGAAAGAAACAGGCAAACGAAAGAAAGAATAAGTACAGACAGCAGATCAAGACACAGGAAATAGAAGAAATTAAGAGAAAGAGAAAGATGATATAAGTATACATTGAAAAGAGTATTTTCAACATGTGCCCCTTTCTGCTTTATTCTAGTTACTATTATAGAACTGCTACTATCATAGTTACTATAGTTATTATAAGCAAAAATAAGAAATTAAATGAAGAAGGGAAAAGAAACAGAAGAAATAAGAGACAGAGACAGACAGAAATTGGAGAAATAGTACTGATAAACTTAAGAACCTAAAGAAAACCATTTAAGAAAAAAAGAAGAAAGGTGAGAAGGTACCCATGATGCCACTCCAAGATCTAGGTACAAGTCCTCCCCTTCTCGTCCCATACTAGAGTGCCACTAGCTTTGTTAAAACTTAAAGCCTCCTATTTTATTTATTTTATTTTATTTTATTTTAATCTCCCATTTAATTTTAAATCAGCATTTTGCACAACTGTAAGTATTAATGAAAATCTGCTGCCCCCTGCTGGCCATTCAAATGCACCAAATGAAGCCAAGTCAAACTAAGGAAGAGTTAAAGGTTCATTTTGAGAGAAAACTATTTCCAGTACAACTAAATAAATGTTTTCTTCATCATAAACATTTGGTGTGTTTTTTTTTAAAGCCTAGAGCCTGACACTTTTCAAATAGGAGACACACAACCTCCACCTTTCCAAAATTCCCTGAACAAGGTCAGGGATTTGATTTTAAAACCTCTTAACTTAGCTACATGCAAAAACATGAAGCTTGATCACCAACTTACACCATACACAAAAATAAATTCCAGGTGGATAAAATACTTAAATATAAGTTGTAATACCATAAAAGTCCTAGAGGAAAACATTGGCAGGAAAATCTCAGACATTCCACACAGCAACATCTTCACAGATATGTCCCCTAAAGCAAAGGACATAAAGGAAAGAATAACCAAATGGGACCTCATCAAATTAAAAAGCTTCTGCACGGCTAAAGAAAACAGCCAACTGTATCTTTTCATTAAAATGAAAAGATAGCCAACCATATGGGAAAACATATTTGCCAATGACACCTTGGACAAGGGCTTGATTCCAAAATATATAAAGAACTCACATGACTCCACTACAGGAAGACAAAAAAAAAAACAATAAAAAAATGGGCAACACACTTGAACAGACACTTCTCCAAGGAGGACACACAGAGGGCCCAGAGACACATGAGAAGATGCTCAGTATCACTAGCCATCAGAGAAATGCAAATTAAAACCACAATGAGATACCACTTCAAACAGGTGAGAATGTCCATCATAAATGGATCAACAAACAACAAGTGTTGGAGAGGATGTGGAGAAAAGGGGACCCTAGTGCACTGTTGGTAGGATTGCAGACTTGTACAACTACTATGGAAACAGTATGGAATTTCCTCACAAAACTAAAAATGGGTTTACCTTTTGATGCAGCAATTCCACTGCTAGGATTATATCCTAAGAACCCTGAAACTACCAGTCCAAAAGAACCTATGCACCCCAATGTTCATAGCAGCACAATTTACAATAGCCAAGTGTTGGAAGCAACCTAGGTGCCCATCAGTAAATGAATGGATCAAGAAACTTCGTACATTTACACAATGGAATTCTATGCAGCAGAAAGAAAGAAGGAGCTCCTGCCCTTCGCGACAGCGTGGATGGAACTGCAGAGCATTATGCTAAGTGAAATAAGCCAGGCAGTGAAAGACAAATACCATATGATCTCACCTCTAACAGGAACCTAATCAAAAAAACAAACAAACAAGCATAATATAACCAAAGACATTGAAATTGAGAAGGGGTTGATAGTCACCAGAGGGGAGAGGGGAGGGAATTTCAGGGGGAAAGGGGAAGGGTTTGGAGCAACAAATATAAAAGACACATGGACAAAAACTAGGGAAGTGGAAATGGGAGGGAGGTGGGGAGGGCTGGGGCGGTGAGCTGGGATGGGAGCAAAAGACAGAAAAATGTACAAGAACAACAATTAAAATAAATAAATAAATAAATAAATTCAAAAAAAAACCCTAAAAATGGAACTGCCTTTTGATCCAGCAATTCTGCTGCTGGGATTATACCCTAAGAACCCTGAAACACCAATCCAAAAGAACCTATGCACCCCAATGTTCATAGCAGCTCAATTTACAATAGCCAAGTGCTGGAAGTAACCTAAGTGCCCATCAGCAAATGAGTGGATCAAAAAACTATGGTACATCTACACAATGGAATTCTACACAGCAGAGAGAAAAAAGAAGCTTATACCCTTTGTGACAGCATGGATGGAACTGGAGAGCATTACGCTAAGCAAAATAAGCCAGGTGGTGAAAGACAAATACCATATGATCTCACCTTTAACTGGAACATAATCAACAAAAGAAAAAAGCAAACAAAATATAACCAGAGTCATTGAAAATAAGAACAATCTAACAACAGCCAGAGAGAAGAGGGGGGAAGGGACAGAGGGGAGAAGGGTTTTCAGGAACTACTATAAAGGACACATGGACAAAACCAAGTGGGAGGGTAGAAGCAAGGGAGGGAGGTGGGTTTGGAGGGGGTGGGGGGAGGGGTGGGGAGAAAATATAGACAACTGTAATTGAACAACAATAAAATAATTTCAAAAAAATAAATAAATAAAACCTCTTAACTTGTTTTGAACTTAGGCTATCAAATCCTTTTTTATAACATGTCCAAAGAGAACTAATTTCTTAATAGAAAAGAATAAATCTAGCATTCAGTTTACAATGAATTTTTCAATTAAAATATAAGAGAAATTCTCATTTGTAAAATATGAGTTTTTAAATAATGTAATAAAAAATAGAGGTGGGATAAGCATTCTTTTCTGCATCATTAATAAGTGTAAAGTTCACATGCTGATTTCACTCAGCTTCATGCTTGAACTTTCACAGTCATTCAAAACTAGTATTTAGATAAAAATATCTATAATTAGAGAAAGATTTCTAGTCAAACCTTTAATTATTTGCAGGATATCTGCTGACCATCAAGTAGAGAATTTTTAAAAAAGGAGCTAGAGAGTATTTGTCTTGTTCATTTTTTTTCTTTTCTTTTTAAGAAAAATCATGCTGACCAGAAAACCCCAGGAGGGCACTCCCACGGATGAGCAGTGGGAGTGTGAACTGCAGCAAGCTCTCCGGAAACCACGGGGAAATGAGTGGAAAGAGCCCTGAAAATGAGCACACCCTTTCCTGTCGACAGCTCGATCATCGGGCAAAAATCTGAAGGCCCAAAGACGTATTCACATGCAAAGAGAAATAACCAAACAACCTAACAGGTATAGCATTAGGGAAAGATTAAGTACATTTTGTCCATCCATGTGATGGATTAGGATAAAGCCCCTTAAAATAATATTTTAAAAAGCACTTTTAATGATAAGAAAATGGCAAGAATATGGTTTGTAAGGCTAAAAAATAAATGTAAAAGTGTCCCTTATGATCAGACAAGTAAATACACAGATATGTAACACACCAAAAAAAAAAAAAAATACAATAGAAGGAAATAAACCAAAACTTTAAGTGTTTATCTCAGAGAGAGCGAGAAGATTTTTGCTCGTATTTCATTTTCCTGATGGTCTACCCTGGAGTCCTTTAAGAGCAGCCTAGCACACTTACGCAAATGCTACCCTTTGGTACTTCAGCTGAAGAGAATACAGAGACAGTCCCCGCTGCTGCCCGTGGCAGAACCGACCGGCCCGTCCTTGCCTGCAGAGCACGCCCGTGCCCGCCCAGCGCACGTCCCTTACCACACACATGATGTAGGAGAGGATGGCGCCGGAGGAGCCGATGAGCGCGCCCACGATGGTCAGCAAGTTGTTGTTGAGCAGGAAGCCCTCGGCGCACAGGGCCCAGCCGGAGTAGCTGTTCAGCACCGTGATGACCACGGGCATGTCCGCGCCCCCGATGGCGGCCGTCAGAGTCACGCCCTGGGGGGAAAGGCAAGCGCAGCTCAGAGATCGGAAAATAAAAAATAAAGCCTCTGGCCTGGAGCATCTTGGTTCTTAACCATCCCAGTTCTCCAATTACTGTATTTACATACAAGTTTCTCAGCTGGTAACGACCAGGTGCCCCCTATCTGGCCAACTCTCCCACAGATGGAACAAATGTACACCTGGAACCACCTCCCCACAAAAGAAATCCCGAAGTCCCCAACAGGCGGTGATGGGAAGCAGGCCCCCCCGACCTGGACAGGGGTCTGGAAACAAGCAACTGTACCAGAGGGAATGTCCCAGCTTTGGCGGCATTCACCTCACGGCAGGTCCTTGATGGTGCCAAGTGCAACAGCAAAAACAAAATACAAGCCCGCAGTCTCACTAGACTGAAGATCTAAAGGTAGGGTTCAGGGTGGCTAAGGCAGTTGGAAAGTGAGAAAGTAAATTCTGCAAAGGAGGAAGCTATAAAAAGAAAGCCCAAAATTCTGGGCATAAACTCCACCCAAATCTCTGGCGGACTCCTGAACGAGGCACATGTGGGCAGACTCCACGCAATCCTGTTCAGGATAAAATAACAAACGGATTGTTGGGATGGGAACTACAGCCCAGGGAATGCAGTCAATAATATTGTAACAACTCTGTATGGTGCCAGGTGGGTTCTGGGAATATCAGGGAAAACACGTCATAAAGTATGACTTCCATACCATTATGCAGTACACCTGAAACTAATACAAAATAATACTGAAATTCAACTTTGGCTGAAAACTTTTCTAGAAGATTGCAGCTGCCCCCTACCATAGGGGAGCCAGATTTTGAAATCTGGACCCAGCCTGGTGAGGTGCCTACAAAAACAAATTTAAGGCAGCAATAATCAAAACTCCTTGGAGGAGTACGACAGAATCCAAAGTCTCTATCTTTCACGAAGTCTGTGATGTGACCCAGAATCACTAAACCAGGAAGGAAAAGGGATGGTGGAGAGAAAGATTTCTGCTTTGTATTCCACCTGCTCCTACATATTCGGAGTTTCTTATGATATAGATGTATTCTTGTATTACTTACTGAAGTCAAAGCCAATTATATTAGGCCACGAAATGTATTATCTTACTCAGTCATTCTCATAGATTCATTAAGTATCTTTAAATATCAAATTCACCTCCTCTCAAAGCTAACAGTCCTTGAAGTCTTACATTTCAATGCTACAGTTTTGATTTTTGAGAAATTTTTTACTTCTTCTGTCCTATTAGATAAAAAAAATCAAAACTATTTTTCTTTTGTTTAAAATAAAACAAAAGTCAGTGCTACAGAAGACGGAATAAAATTAGATCATCAGTAGCCATAGACATAGAATTTTACGTTACTTTTCAGTGTTTTAAAGGTTCTGTGTTGAAATCACAGCCAAACTCTTAGGATTACATAAAACTCAGTATCATTTTAACACTAAATCTTGTGTTTCTGAACCATGCAGCCAGTATTTAATAAGCAATTATTATGTATCTATAACACTAAATTATTTAAAATACTGAAAACATAAACCCTGTCCACACAGTACACACTAGACCAGATAAACATGACACAATTCCTTAATAACACAGAGCAGTACCCTACAGCATCACGTACTGGTAAAATAAAATGATACATTGTAAATATAGACAACTAAAGAACACCGTATGCATCAACATCCTAAGTGGGGAAACTAGAGAGGAAGAGGAGGACCGCCCTGTCACGAAAGGCTTCACTGAATCCCTCACTGAACGGCTTATTGACTGCCTTTCATTTTACAGAAGTATTTGACTTGGTACCCTAGCTGCCCATGACTGTGGGAGCCTCCAACGGGCAGGGACTAGCCTACACTCACTGCAGAAACTGCTTTGTAGGCCTCGGGATGCAGCAGGCAGGGAATGAATGGAATGTGAATGCTTGGCTTTTTGGCCTGGCTGGGTAGCTCAGCTGGTTAGAGCATCTTCCCGATGCACCAAGGGAGCAGGTTCAATCCCTGGGCACGGCACACACACGAGTCCACCAGTGAGTACATCAGTAAGTGGAACAGCAAAGTGACATTTCTTTCTCTCTTGATCTCTCAATTCAATAAGTATAGATGAATGAATGAATGCTTGGCCTTTTAAAACACATTGATCCAGTGAAGTGACCCCAGAGCAATAAAGATGTCACATGTGACAACTCCAAAAAGAACAATTAAGTAAAAAAAGTTTTCTTCTTACACTTTCCTCTCCTTTCCGGATTCTAAAAACACCAACACCCAACATCGTTTTAAAACATACTGATTCTGTCGGGGTCTTGAGCGAGAGAAACAGGACAAGACTCTCGTCTGATAACAGCCGCCAGCTCCTGGCTCAGTACGCCTCCCAGGCCTTCCCATCCCCGACTCTTGCTTACCATGACGGAGGAGAGCGCCGACACGGAGCCCAGGCAGAGGATGCCGGTGGTGAAGCCGGGGTCCAGCATGAACGGGATGATCCCGCCCACGCTGGTGGCCAGCAGGCCTGCGTTCAGCATGTGCCTCCCGGGCAGCAGCAGGGGCGCGGAGTTCAGGATCCCTAGAGCCGAGCACACGGCAGTCAGAACCCCTCCCGCACGAGCGCAGGTCACCTAACTCGAACCTACCAAAACGTGCCGTTAGAATTAAAACGTGGCGTTCAAAATATCGCTCCGGACCACCGGGTGGCGTGCTGGCCGCACTGGAAGAGCAGCGGTGAGTTCTTACAGGGCGCGGGTAACCGCAGGCAGCGGAACGGAAGGCCCGCGCGCCACTGTTCTCTGCGTTCTCTACACGGCAGATTCTTTACTCTGGTCACAGCCTGGAAAAGTCCCTTTTTCCCCGTAGGACCAACATGGAAGTTAAATGTCTTATTTATTTAAAACGTTAAAACAAAGTCGTAGCGCATAAGCATTTCTGATGCTATTAACTGAGCGCGGGGGGGGGGGGGGCGGGGGGAGAAGACTGGCTGGCTAAGCTGTTTCTAAAGACAAAGCGTAAGATGTTGTAGGCTCGAAGTTCTTTTTACAATGTTTAACTCTCATGGAAGTTCCCCCTTAAATTTAGTGACTTGATGGCTGAGAGGCAAGATGAGATTTTTAAAGATGGGAGTTTTTTATAAATCACGAACTAGCTTTTCTTAGAGACTCACTTTTTCATGGAAACCCTGAAAGCAGCCTGTGTGGGCTTTTTTCTTTGCTTCTATTTTCACACTTGGTTTCAGCCGTCGCAGAAGTTGCCAAACTAGAGCCCTAAAACGTGTGTTTGTTTTTAAGATAAGTGCTGCGTACAAATCACATAAACTTTTTCAATAAGCTTCCCTCTATTCTGGAAACCAAGGATTAGGAAGATGTTGTTTTGTTCACACCTATCGATATCCTCCAACATCACTCAGCCCCTCTGGGCAAATGCCTGTGCCCGGTTTCCGCCCCCAGCTGTGGGCAGAAGAACAAGCTTCCAAGCAACATGAGATTTGTAATGATGACAGGAAGCCACCTTTATAGAGAGGGGAAAAAAAAAAAAATGTTTATCTACTCTGAGTGCTACACAAATTCCTCAGCAAACAGGTTCTACTGCTAAGCTATTTTCTGAAGTCAAAATGGACCTCTAAGCCCGCAACCCTAAACAACAGCTATCCAGCCTCCTATGGCGTGGGCCCACGTACCCTGCAGTTTTCCATAGGCAATGAGAGACCCACTGAACGTGACCCCACCGATGTAGGTCCCGAGGTAGGCCACGATCTTGGTGAGGTTCGCTGCCGCGTCCATGTCAAAATGTGGGTACTCCACAATGTACTCGGCGATGCAGGTCAGCATGGCCGCCAAGCCCACCAGGCTGTGGAAAGCAGCCACTAACTGCGGTAAGTCGGAAATCTGGATGCGCTTGGCGATCGTCAATCCTGTCGGGAAGTGCAGGTCAAAGAGGAATTAAAACTGGACAGGCCCTTGAGAGGTAACTGAGTGAAGGCCACACTTAAGGATTTCCATCCTTGTCCCCACTAATTATCTGCTTCTTAGCATGGGCTAAAGACACTCTAGAGGGACAGGCAGGTGCTAAGGACACGAGCCACATACACCCCTCCAAAGAGCAGGTTTTCTTCAACACACCCAAGCAAGGCCCAGCTCCGAAGATCCCCTTCCCTTCCCAGCCTCTGCATGCACCCTGGCCAAGTGCAACTCACACGATCAAACCCCCTTAAATTCTCCCCACGGCACGAACAACCCAGGCCCTGCACACAGGAAACAGCCAGATACAAAGAAGGCCTAGGTTTTCAGGTGGGTGGACAGGAGCCAAGTCCAAAGGCAGTGAAATGCACACATCTGTGTAGTAAATGTCCAAATCAGGAGACGCTGAAGGAGTTTCATGCCTCTAGCTAGGTAATGTAAGAGGGCTAAGTTCATGCCTAAAGGCTTTCCTGCCTGGACCCCCAGCACAGACATCTTCCTGCGAGCATCTTTCTGGGCACAGCCAGGGTAAAAGGGGCGGAAGGACAGGTCGCTGGTAAGTACTTAACCAGCAGCTCCTCGGGCAAAAGCATCTGTGTGCCTAGATACGTACTTGGCCTTTTACGGATATAGAGGTACGTGGCACACCGTTTTCAAGTGATAATGAAATATACAGTACTCTTGATTGTCAATTGCATACGGCCAACTGATTTTCACAGAATGCTTTTGTTGCTGTTGTCCAAACCCGGGCACCACAGCCAACCTAGGGTTTGCTGATGAACAGGAGTGGTTCCAGGTGATTAACAATTTTGCCGGCAGTAAGAAGTAAGACGAAAACGAAACACGACGCATGTGAGAACATCGCTGGCGGTCAGCCGCGCGAGGGACAACTTCGCTGAGTCTGGCCCCAGCCTGCAAACGCCTGAAGGACAGTGGCTCAGTCTCTGTGCTGTTCGCGTTGCAAGGGCTACAGGCGCAGCACACTTTCCGGTTTAAACCGCATTGCTAACATTTTCTCCATCGCCTTCCAAGGTCTGGACAGTCAGCGAAACAATAAAGAAGCCCAGATGTGCAGCATGTGCTGATTTCCATGGTGCAAACGCAACCACCACGGCCGAATTCAAGCCACCAATGTGGTCACGAAGCCCGGGGTTGGGAAGAGGGGAACCCACTGTTTGCACCCCACAGACCCAAGGAACAGGGATAACCTCAAGGGCCGGGATAAAGAAACCTGGAAAATTATTGTAGCGTTATTACCTCTGTTTCTAATATCATTTATTTTAATTTGGTGAAAAGTCATCACAGCTGGTATAATTCTCATTCGAACACAAACACTTTAAAACACTTAATTGAGCAAGTACTTTGATAGAGTTAAAAGCCGCCTGAGAAGTGGGCCCAGGGCCACACAGAAGCAGAAGCCCACCAGAGCTTACCCATGGTGCCACCCAAAGCCATCGCTCCGGACATCTGGGCCAGCAATTCGGGGGTCGGGTTCAGGCTTCCCAGCGTGGCTGACAGGCCTCCGGCCACACCGATCATGCCCAAGGCATTGCCAAGACGAGCAGTTCCCTGGGTGGAAAGGCCAGCCAGGGCACCAACGCAGCACAGGCCTGAGCCCAGGTACATGATCTTCCCGAAGGGCAAGGAAGAGAACGAGAGACAGAGAGAGAGAGGCGATCAACACTTGCAGTGTACTGACACGGGGAGGTCCTCTCCGGAGGAAACAGGGTTCTCCAAAGACAACTTTAAATTCGGACGACAGAGAGACCAACATGAGCTCTTCTTTCACTACGTCAATATACTCTCCTGTCCATCGGGGATACTAAATACACGGTACTCACAGTTACACCGTCTGTGTACACTGGCTTCTTCGGGATTTGATCGAACGCACGAGGCACAGAAAAGTGCCTAAATTATGTCATTATGGGATCTAACCAAATGCCACACAGGAAGCAACCGATAATGCCCTAAGTGCCAGGGACCAGGCCACACGCGTCTCGAATGCTGCAACTCAGTCCCCTGAGACCCACGGGAGGAGAAAATCGCCGGCCTCTCTTCACAAGTGACAAAAACCAAAGCTTAAAGAGGTTACATAATTTTTCCAAGGTCGGATGACCAGCAAATAGCAAATCTGGGTCAGACATGCCTCTCTCTGACTCACGGCTCCAAATGTGTCAGGAGAGATTTTGTTCATTCAACAAATGCCCTGTGTTGGAAACGGGAGGAGCTAAGAGAGACTCGATTTCTCTGCTGTCAGGGGAGGCTGCGGTTCTAGCACCAGTCATTGCAAGGAAATGGAAAATGCTCAGTTCAAAGTGGAGCATTATAATTATATTTAGACCTTTCAAAGTTCAACTGGATTATTTGTTTCTCTACAGAGCATGTGTTTTTAAACTACCTTTTTAAGCTTAATTGGCATAACATCTCCTAATAAGAGATGATGTACTGAAAATGTAGGGGGGGAAGAAAAGGACCAAGAGTATTCAGTAACAGACATTTTTCAAATTTGTTACCGATTATTTCCTTGTATCCCTACAATAATCCAGCAGATACATAAACAGGATACTAACAACTCCCTCATCTCTTCCAAGATGTGGGAAAACGTGGGACAAATAGGCCCACCATATCTGTACATTCAGTTAGCGGGTAAACCTGGCTTCAGAATCCAGGGCCCTGATTCTTCGGGGATCGAAATGTTTCATTTGACAAAGATGTTTCTAGAGTTGCTGTTGTATCTACTTGATAGCATTTGAACATTGGTAATGACACTGTTGCATCACTCTACTTAGGGGAAAAAGGCAGTGACAGAAACAAAACTTTCCACAGAGCCTCTTACTTGTTCAATGTTGTAACCACTGGAGAGAGCCGCTAAATATCCTCCAACAAAGGTACCAGCGGGCAGCAGATACAGGTAATTGTATTCTGGGGGATCCGTGGGACGCTTAAACATGTCCAGCATCCTCTGAGTCACCAGAAAGCCACCTTAGCAAAGTAAATAGAATACAAAGGTTATCGTATTGAGCAACATGATTTCTTAAAAGTGCTACAATTTTTCAATTTTAAGCACATCTTTATCATCTATAGATAAACATCCTTTTGAGTAACACTTTAGACCATCAACATTAGAAGTCATTTTATTACTCAAGCCAGTTCTGTTGAAGGAGGAAAAAAATTCCCTAAATTTTCTATTGGTGCAAAACCAAGTATTTCTGCATGACTACAAGTAAATAGCCTTTCAAACAGCTTAGGAACGCAAACCATTAAAGGCCAGGATTTATCTTCCAACAGGTTATCCTGGCTGAGAAACCCTATAATGAAAGATAAAAGAAAAAGAACCACACCAACTGGCACCAAGTTTCTTGGACCCATTAAAGAATCTTCAGCTACAAAATAGCATCACATGAGTTTCGTGCACAAATTTATGTGCTGGGCTTTCAGATTTTAGGAACAAACACAAGCCAGGCTAAGGCAAAAGGCCAAACTTTTATCTCAAATTACACTCATTTAGAGATGTTATGGCAATAGCTCTTCATCAACGTATCACCAAACTATGCGTTAATAACTTGCCAGCTAACTTGCAGCAAGACATCATCCTACGTGTTTTTTCGGGCACTGGGGGTTTTATCAAGAGTTCCTAAAAATTACAGACAGGCAAAATAAACTAATTTCCACTCATCGAGAGCATTTACAGTCTGCGTGAAACATTTGTTCAAGGCACAAATTCTTCACATCGAAATGTCTATTTTATAATTATTTATATTTGTTTCTCATGTCTCCACTCAAAACAGCACTGCAGCTTCTTGCACGGACATCGTACCTGCAATGTTGACCGAGGATATAAATGTAGCAAGAGCAGCAAGGCCCTGAGAAGTCGTGTAAGGGTACAAATGTCCTCCCATCAGCGCCAGCCCACCAACTGCAGTCAACCCTACGGAGAAAGCAGCAATGTGGTCAACAGCTACGGTGAGGCCGCCAACCAAATGTCACGGGGGACAGGGCCTGGCATGCACTGATTCATAGAGCAGAAAGTTCTCACACACCATTCCCGCTGAAAAACTCTCTGGGCAAAGAGTTAACAAAACTCCTTCTCCTTTTGCATAAAATCCTGACCTTCCCTTATCTTTTTTATCTCCATTCCCCTGACAAGGACATAAATCAATAGGGTTATGAGGCCACAGGGCTTATGGTAAGAAGGGCCCCTGGAGGAAAAATTGCATCAGAACTGGAAGGAACTATCCCTGAACTGGAATCCACGCTGTGGAAGCCACGGTGCGGGGCTTTCCCGAGGACAGTGCTTCTTGGAATTGGACGTTATCCCTGTGGAGATCCCGAAAGCTATGCCTGCAACAAGGTTATGAGAGAGGCCCCTGGGGCCAGGACGCTTCCAAGCAGGGCAGCTCCCACGTCTGTACACACTGGGTCTCATTCCTTAGAACTGAGCCTTCGCTGGGGGCTGAAGGGAACAGCTCCAGGGCAGCGATGTGGACAGTGGCACGGGCCTCCGTGAGGACTCGACTCACTGCAGCAAGAGAGGCGCTGGAGGCTGCCCTGCAGGCCGCTGTGTTTCCTGTCTCATAGGCTTCACGAGCCTGAGGCCAGGGTGGCCCGCAGTGCACTGGCGACTCAGAAGGCTTAGCCGAATCTAAGGGCCCCGAAAGGATGCTGCAGCTGTGATCCCAGGGGAAACTCGGGTTTCCAAATGCTATTGGAGGAATTCTTTCTTTGAAGGAAATCATAACTGAACACAGTAACAGCAGCCTGCGCTGCGTGAAATGGAGGCAACCGGCAAACCCCCGGGCCCTGTGGGAGCCCAAGTCACCAAGCACAAGCCCAGGTGCCAAGCCATACAAGGTGCAAACACAGATTCCATAAACCTCATGGCGAGCGCCCTGTACCCCTGAAATGCTGGGACAAGCGAGGGAAGGCGAGGAACAAACCTGAGATTGCGTTGGTCACAGACATCAGTGGTGAGTGGAGGGCGGGGGTCACTCCCCAGACAGTGTGGTAGCCCACGATGCCAGCTAAGCCAAAGGTGGTCACCATCTGGGAAAAGGCCAAATTGGGAGCCGCGAGGCCCAAGCCCAGGATCCCCGTGAGCCCTGGAGAAGGAGAGGGCGGAGGGTGAGCTGACAGCCAGGTGTCTCTGGACCGTGAGAAGCACACCCCCCCCCCGCACCCCCACAGAAACAAACATGGCACAGTCAGCACTTTGCGAGTCCACGCACTTGCCAGCAACGAGCGGAGTTTGGAGACGTTTCGTGACTGGGAAGGGGGACAGGCAGAAGGTGAAAGGTACTGTGAGCAAAACTCAACTTCATGTCCACCAAGCCCCAAAATAAAATAAATTGTACAGATCTGTTCAAATTTAGGAGTCACCTTAGCAACAGTTTGCACATTTTCCCTTGCGTGGCTCGCTCCCTTCCCGGTGTAAGGCTCCCTGAAGATGGTGCCACCTGTGTTAGCACAAAAGTCTCTATCCCAAAAGGACAGGCCTACAGACGACCTACCGAAGCTCTTTCTACGTGGGCAAGACACCACCTTCACGTGACAGGACTTCCATGAGGCCAACTTTATGTCCCTTCAGAGCTGGCTGAGGAAGAGGGATTTGAGAAGAGTAGGAAGGGTTTCATTTCCTCCAGCACCTCCCCAGAACACATGGCTTCCTCCACCCACCCGGGACAGAGTTTTGCAATTGCTCCCAAATCTGGGCCGGACTGCTGGCTGGGCAGTCAGCTCCAGCCTCAGCACCAAGTCAGCAAACGGGAGTGTACAAAGAAAAGGGGGGAAAAATACAAATTAAATTAAGAATGTGCAGAATACAAATAGTCAGCTCTGAACATGCATCTTTAATTATCCTCTCCTGCCAGCAAACATGTGGACAGCAGCTCCGGAGGAGAGGAAAGGGCTACCTCGTGGTCAGGAGACACAGGAGAGCAATGGGTGACCAGGGAGCTGGAACTTACTCTTCCTGAGTGAGGTACTTTTCTCCCTTGATGTGAACTATTTCTTTATAAGTGGCACAGATAGAACATTAATTTCACCTTAACTCATTCAATAAAACTGTAGCTCTGATTTCTATTTTCCCACACCCATAAGATTTCATATGCAGGGCTGTTAACCATCTGGAGGCAGATGAGACAGAATTGTGTGTTGGGTTCCAGTTAATCATGAGAGAAGCTGTGCAGGGCTATGGCTAGGGATACCTTTTCTTAAGCCAGACTGCTTGCTTCGAATCCTGACTCGACTGCTTGCTAGCTGTGTGAGCTCAGGCAAGTTACTTAACCTCTCTGTGCTACAGTATCCTCACCTGTAAAGTTATTAAAGCTCTTTGTTCTCATCCCGAAAAAGATAGAAATCACATGGCTGAAGGTATTCCTATCACCTACTTAAGAAACTAATATCCTTTCTATAATACATGTAATAATGTCAATTGTGCTCTTTCCATAGACTGTTAAACACAGGAAAAAGAAGAGAAAGGCAGAGAAAAAAGAAAGGGAAAGAAAGAAAATCAAATTCCTTGAAGCATTCTATTCAAATAGATTCCTCAACACATAGACAATAAAAATGCTTATTTCTATTATAACAAAGGAGGAAGTTCAAGGTAAAACAAAACAAACATAAGGCCATCCTCTTATTCACTGGAATATGTTATTGTCGCATCTACGAAAATGCAATAACTTTGCCTTAACCAACATAAGAAAAACCCGGAAGAACAAATCATCGTGAATGCCTCTGTGTTTCCTCGTGAATCTCAAAGACAGATGGCAACTTGCAATGCTTCCGATAATACTCTCCATGTACACTACAAAAATGTGGCTTCTTTTTTTTTTAAACCAGTAAGTGCAAGTAGGGACACTGCCCCATTTATTCACAATGTTCACCACCAGAGAGTTTTCTGGTCATTTTGCTGAGACTTGCTCTCTATTCAAGGAGAGTTAGTTACGTACTTGGCTTTACAACAGCTGGCCTCGCAGGGGAGTGAGGAGAATGCTGAGGCTACAAGAATTCTCCCCGCTGGTGCTGGTCCTTAATTCTGTATACTCTGCTTTTGTTTGGTTTTTGTTTTGGCTCTAAGCAGGTCTAAACATTTTTAATTCATTCTATGGGAGAGAAACTAATACAATATCAAATATCTCTACGTCAGACTCAGTAATTCATAGCCAGAATGAGTATCTGTCCTTACATTACAGTAATTCTTTAGTGTTTTCACAAAGATGGATTTAAAAGCACAGAACTGACATTAAATTATAAAGCAAAAGATAAGCATTTAAAAACTGGGGTTTTTTACCGGGCGAGCAGTTCCGAGCGCTGGCTGGGCAAAGGTCTGCAGGCCGCGCCTGTGTTGCAGGGCCTGCTTTCCGCGGAAGCAGCCGGGCCCCCAGTCCTTCCCAGCTGTGCAGGTGGTCACAACTGGGGTTCGATAAACCACCAAGCACAGACACACACACACACACAAGCAACCACATTCCTACACACCCAACATCAACACAATCTGATGGACATCGTTACTCAGTCTACCCAATGTAGATAAAAATATTAGCAATTACATTTAAGGTGTTTTTATAAAAGGAAAGTATTAGCTTGTACATTCTTTCACACACACTCATTCCAGTGTGGAGCACAGCGCCTCCTATCTCCTGGGGCAGGGAATCCACACAATTTCCACTTCCAAAGGGGGCGGGGCCAATAACACGTGCATGAAAAATTGCTCCCAACAGGCCCGATTCTGAATGGAATCCAAAGACGGGCACAAGGATTTCACTTAACAATTTTGAAAATGAATACATCACTTTCCAAACTCAGAAAATCACGGCTAAGTCAGGAAGAGTGGGGCCCGCACCTGCCGTGTAGGCGGAAGCCGTGGTCATCGTTTTCCTGAAGGGAGTCACAGAAGCCGCTTTTTCGGCTTCCAGCTCAGCCACCGTCTTCGGCTTCGCGGGCGCACCTTGAGGAATATTTTGGGGTGTGGGAGCAGGGAAAATCACTTTGCCATCCTAACAGAAATCAGAAAAACAGCATTTTTAAAAGTCAATCCAATATTTCAAAAATATACAATGTGGGGGATAAATGTTCTTTTAAAAATAATTTTAAATAAATTCTAATAATGCATAGCTTATTTTATATAAGTACATAATGCATGTGTACATAAATATGCATTGTTATTACACACATAGATATGTAACTTGTGTGTGCATAAAACATGCATGGATGCATGGAAGAATACAGATCAAACCCTTAAAAGCAGATAGATTTGAGAAATACTTCATTTTTACTTTTTTCAAATCTGAGTTTTTGTTTTGTTTGTTTTTCAAAAGCAATGCATATTTTAGGTGAGTCATATGTATATATGTCTTTGCAATATTTAAATCATTCCGCATTTGTAAACAATTTTTATTGGCATAAACCCAACACAACAAGACTCTATGAGAATAGATCTCGATTCCAGAACAGGACTCTTCCGTGAGCAGAAACCCAAACAAACTGACAATGGAAACGCAGGAAGGACCAGATCTCTTCGCTTACCTTCATCACCACGGTCCCTCTAATGACATGGCCCATGGTACCAAAGTCAAAGTCATCCTTCACTTCAAAATAAAAGTTATCTTTGTCAGGGCTGATGGCCTTCAGGAGCTTGGTGATGTTGTTGGAATACAGGGTGCTGGCCTGCGTGGCCATCCGGCTGGGAAGGTCCGTGTAGCCTATGTGCGTAACGCCCTAAGGGAACACAAACACCCTCAGAAAGCTGTTGCCACGTACCCACACTCCTTCTAGAACGAGTCCCAGTCACAGGCCAGGGCAAGTCTGGAAATTCTGTATCTTCATAACTATATACACACACTCACAAACAAATACACTTTCCAAAAGGAGCCTTCAATGTGCCTCTGCCTTTACGTTTAGCATTTTATTTCGGGCTTCGGTTTCTCGAAACATCTCAAGGCACAGGCAGCCTCCGGCGAGGCGCAGCGGCAGCACCGTACCTTGTGCACGTACAGCTCCCCCGGCCGCGTGGTCTCAAAGTTCCCACCGGCCTCGGCAGCCAGGTCCACGACGACCGAGCCCTCCT
Organism: Anoura caudifer; assembly: GCA_004027475.1. NCBI lineage: Eukaryota > Metazoa > Chordata > Mammalia > Chiroptera > Phyllostomidae > Anoura > Anoura caudifer. Next base: position 66,894 of record PVKU01000312.1, on the reverse strand, counting down.
TCATCGACTCGATCATCTCTCTACTGAATAAGACGGGAGCCTTTTTACCTAATAAAAAAGAAAAGCACAGATTATAATTTTTTAAGCTGCATTCTGAGTATTACCGTAGTCCCTGGGCACTCAGGAAGCTCACGTCTGGAACTGGAACCCTCTCCAGAGACGCCTCAAGTCCACTCGGCCGGGGAGACCGGTCGTGCTCCCAGGGAGGCGATGAGACCGTCGTGGGCTGCGAAGCCGGCGCGCAGGACAGAGCCCTGCGTGCGGCGTGGAAACCAAGGCACCACTCTTCCCAACGGGCTTACGTCCAGTAGCGCTCCAGAAGAGGGAAACACTGTGCGGGTTCTTTTTAAAAAAGCATGACAATAAGCTATCAAGGAAACTACATGCACCCAAATTGGACAATTCACAAAAACCACAAATGTCAAGGGAATATTCAATACAAATCTATTAACTACAAAACCGAGTATTCCTAACCACCTTAACAAATGTCACCAGTTTTCCTGCTTGTTCTATTCATCTACCTAACTTAACACAGGGTAACGTCAAAGAAAGCCAAGCAAGTGCCACGGCCAGTACACACGTGAAAAGATGCTCAACGTCACTAACCACCAGAGAGATGCAAACTAAAATCACAGCGAGGTACCACCTCACACCTGTCAGATTGGCCTTCATCAGTAAGTCAACAAACACCAACTGCTGGCGAGGTTGTGGAGAAAGGACAACCCTCGTGCACTCTTGATGCGAACGCAGACTGGTGCGGCCGCTGTGGAACACAGTGTGGGGTCACCCAAGAAAGTAAAAACGGACCTTCCTTATGACCCAGTGATTCCACTTCTATGAATATATGCAAAGACACCCAAAACGCTAGAAAGAATATGTGCACCCACTATTGAAGCATTATTTACAAGGGCCAAGACATGGAAGCAACCCAAGTGCCCATCAATAGACAAGTGGATAAAAAAGCTGTGGGACATAAAGACAAAGGCATATTACTCAATCATAAAAAAGGATGAAATCTTGTCATTTCTGACAACATGAATGAACCAAGAAGGTATTATGCTAAGTGAGTTAAGTCAGACAGAGAAAAACAAATACCATATGATTTCACTTATGTATGGAATCTAAAGAACAAAATAAGTGAACAAACATTTTGAAGCAGACTCATAGATACAGAAAACAGACTGATGGTTACCGGGTTTGGTTGGGTTGGGGGGAGGGATGCTTGGGAGCTGAGTGAAAAAGCTGAAGGGACTGAGGAGTACAGACTGGCAGTTACAGAACCGTCACGGGGATGCAGAGTGCAGCGGGGGGGAGAGAGTCAATAATATCATAATAACTCTGTGTGGGGTCGGGTGGGTGCTGGGAATATTGGGGGGACAACTTTGTAAAGTATATGACTATCTAACCACTATGCTGTACACCTGAAACGCATACAAAATTATATTGAATGTAAACTGTGATTAAAAAATAAAATTTAAAAAAAGAAAGTGCTGTGAAATGAAAGCAGTAGGTACCACAACCCCAAAAGGGTTAGGGATCACTCACACGCTTTCATTCCCACACGACTACTACTCTGGTGGGCCAAGCCTTACCCCTGGTGGTGGGAATATACTGGTAGAGAAACACAAACTCCCTCACGGAATGTTCTCCTCAGGAGACACTTCACACTTTAAATTCATTCGCTAATTCTTACATAAAACACAAGAATGTTTCAAGTTCATAAACTTCCGTATGTTCAAGGGGGGCCCATACTGTCTGTACATGTTCAAGATTCATGAAACAATGTAAATACCTACACCAAAATAAAATAAAATAAAATAAAATAAACTGTGGCACTGGTATCAGGAAAGCCAAGAGCTAGTAGGCTAATTATCTTTATCTCCTCTTTTGAACATTTTCAACTCTGCTTACAAAATTTTAGTAAAAACACTCACTTTTTAAATGAAAACCTATTAAAATTAAAATTTGCATTGTAATCTGTTTTTCAGTCTACTTGATTGGAATAAATGTGATTTAAAAAAAATACTCAGCTGGTTGGAGTGTCAGCCTGACCCGCCACGGCTGCGGGTCTGACCTGGTCAGGGCACATGCAAGAACCAGCCGGTGAATGCAATGCACCAATAAGGGGAACAAGAGATCAAGGGGCTGGTCTCCCCCATCCTCTCTCTCTCTCTCTCTCTCTCTCTCTCTAAAAATCAATAAATAAATGTTTTAAAAGAGAAAATTTGCCTTTATTTGTAGCACATGTGGAAAAAGAAGTGCTAAAGATACAAGTGGATGTTTATATAGTACCCCCTTTATTTTTAATGCAAACTTTGTGCTTCCAAGATCAAGTCCAAACCTTAAGCCTCCTTCTATGAAGGACCCCATGCTCAGGTTGAAGGGCTCTTTCGAACATTCTCTCCCATTGCCGCCCCACTGGACCTTCCACGCCAGCCCCGCTGGCCGGCTGCCACACGGTGTATCAGATGACCTCCGGGTCTGTCTCCTGAGTCTCCATGAAAAAGCAAGAATGAGAAGATGTTTTCCCTCAAGACAACAGCCTGAACTCTTAGTAGTTTAACCACTTCTCAAAATTCTCTGGAAGTATTCCTTTCCTCGAACCCCCCGCAGGAGGCCAACAAAGGCATCTTCACTGCGTAACTAACCTTTACTCAAGCGTGGGAATTCCAGGATGCAAACCACACACATCTGAGGAGTCTTCCCAAATTAAAGGTCATGCTGTTTGACTCTGCAGTGATTTGCAACCATGGGCCCTAGGGCTGTATCCACAGGAAGTGGCAAATGGAAAGCGCAAACCTGCATTTTCCAGGTAAATAGTGTATTCTCTGCCATCGCCCTTCCCGCTGATGTGCGGTCCAGAGCCTCTTCTCTAGTAACCAGCCTCTGGTTGGTTCCAGCTCTCCCCCCACCATCCTGGCACCCAGCAGTCCCGGGCAGACGAGGCTCACACTACTCTTTTGACTACAGCCCACTGGGATCTGGGTCCACTGGCTTGTCTTCTAACTGCACCAACTTTACGGCCATCGACCTCGCAAACATGATTTGGCATCTGATTTCTCCTGCCCTCGAAATTCTGGATTCTGTCTTTCTTCTGAGACATCTACAGCTAAGGATCCTTCCCTGGACTGCAATGCTACCCATTTTAAGAGACAGCCAGTGGCCAAAACCATTTAGGCTCCCTGGAAAATGTCTCATGTACCACCTACTGTCTTCTCTGACTCGTTCGACCTTCACAAGGCAGTTATGCAGTTGCTGACACCCTCTGCACCCACACACACACAGACACACGCACCTGCATACCACTCTGAAATCCAATCCCTTTTGAAAAGAGAGCAGATTCTTTCACATAGACTAATTTATTTAGTGTCTAGTCAAATAACTCTGGGTAAGTGTAAAAAGTTTACTTAAGTTACAGAGGAATGTTTAAGACATGGAATTGTTATTTTAAAAGCACGCAACAGCCCTGCCCTGTATGGCTCCGCTGGTTGGAGCATCATCCTGTAAACCAAAAAGTCGTGGGTTTGATTCCCGGTCAGGGCGCATGCCTGAGTTGTGGTCCCCAATCAGGGCATGAGTGGGAGGCAACCTACTGATGTTTCTCCCCCTCTCTCTCTGACCTTCCCTTCTCCTCTCTCTAAAATCAGTAAGCATGTCCTCCCATGAGGATTAAAAAAAAAAGAACACATGCAACAAAATAGTATGTATAAGATGCTCCCATTCAGTAAAAATAAAACATATATACTACATACATGAATGTTTCACATATGTGTATACTTATACATATATAAACTATTACTTATACTATATAGTTTCTATTAAATTCTCTATAATATAATGTTTCACAATATCAGGATATCTTTGAGTGATGAGACTAATTTATTTTCCTCTTTGTGACTTTTCTTACCTCCTAAATTTTCTATAAGAGCTTGATTTAATTTTATAATTTAAAAAATTAAATGAGGGTGAAGGGGAACACGATGACAAAGGTAAAGGAGCAGCCGCCTTCCAGCAGTCACATGTGGATTCGTTTTTTGAAAATTCTGCAAAGTGCAGAGATAAAAATTAAAAGCAGAAGGGAAAAAACAGGGCCAAAAAAGAAGCAGGGTAATACATAAAAGTTCGAATGAGCAAATCCTCAAAAGAATAGGTCAGGAGACAGAAAAAGGCTGAGAAGGCAATTTCAAAATGTTGTACTCTCTCACCCTGATGGCTAATGTGACAGAAACGTCATGTGTGATAAATGTGGCATCGCACATGGGGAGGAACAAAAGGAATAAGACAATTAGGTAGGTAGTGGGGGGAAATCTACCCAAACAAAATGTCATACTTCAAACTAACCTCCACATTCTATGGATCAAAATTAATTCCAATACAAGATAATCAACCCATAAAGAAAAAGAAAACAAAAAACCTTGGTGAATATCTCTCTAGCCTTTGGATTAGAAAGTATTTCCTAAACTTAAAGCAATGGGGAAAATTACAAAGGAAAACATCAATAGATTTAAATACGATCAATCCTCAAAAAAAGCATAAATATGACAAAGATTTCATTAAAAGGTCACAGAAGTTTAAATAAAACAAAACACTAAGAACCTAGTAGATAAATGAACAACAACACAACTGGTCATTTTAAAGAGAAAGGAAACCAAATGGAAAAAAAAAAATGTACACCCTCAGTTAGAATCCAAGAAATGTGAGTAAAAAAGTGAGATACTTTGTACTGTCCCTCTAATTCAAAGAGTCAAAAATTATAAAAATGTTGAAATGAAACAATTAGCTAGACAGTCTATTGGCTAGATTAGGAGCTAAACAATCATTCAGAAAAGCAGTTTACTAAGCACATACCAACTGGCCAAAATGTTGCTACCCATTCATCCAGTAAATCTACTTCTAAGATCTGATTAATCCTGAAAAAGTTAATGAAAATCCAGACACAGGAATAATGCAGAAAAATGTTAGAGCATTGTTTTTAGTAGACAGAAACTGAAAATAAAAGGAAAAGCCCAATTTTGAGAGAACTGTTAAACAAAATACAGTACATTCGAACAAGAAAATTCTATAAAACCATTAAAATATGTTTATTTACAAAGAGCTCTTAATGACTCTGCATATCGTATTAAAGGGAAATTTTTATGATATAATATTAAATGGAGAAAATAAAGATATTATATTTTGGTCTAACATGATAAAATACATGAAAAAAAAGCTGAGGGGAAATGGAAAAATATTAATAGTATTTTTCACTACGCAGAGGGATCATGGATGACCTACTGTCTGCTTGGTGCTTCAGCAGGCTTCCGGCAAAAGTCACATATTATTTTTATAAAATAAATAATAAAGTATTCCTGCATAATCACAACCAGTCTCTGCTTTAAGTTGAAGACATAGGTTAAGTTGAAGACCAGGCCCTGGCTGGTGTGGCTCAGTAGATTGAGCACCAGCCTGCGAAGCAAGGGGTTGCTGGTTCGATTCCCAGTCAGGGCACATACCTGGGTTGCAGGCCAGGTCCTTAGTTGGGGGTGAGCAAGAGGCAACCACACATTGATGTTTCTCTCCCTCCCACCCTTCCCCTCTAAAATTAAATAAAAATCTTAAAAAAATAAAAAGGAGTTGTACTAGAAGAATTAAAACAATATAGAAATGCCATTAGACCAATCAATTTACTGACCATTTGGAATGGCTTCACTCAAAGTCACCTGCCCTTCTGCCACAGCACTTGAAGCAAAGGGTAAGACAACCTTTCAAAGAGCGCATCGCCACACTTACAGAGGGAGACAGAGACAGAGCTGAGGGCGGGTAACCAACAGGGGGGCGAGTACAGCTTTTTTACAATGCAAAACATAGAAAAGAATATATCCAATGATTAATGCAAATCCTTCAAATACAAAGAGAGGTCCCATCTACCCTGGAGACAGCCTGGAGCAGATCCTGGACACAAAGGTAAAAGATCAAGCGAGCATATCAGGTGTTTCAAGACATAACTATAGAAGAAGTTGGAACAGGTAATTTTAAAAAGCAGATAGGGTTTTTTTTTTTTTTTAAGATTTTATTTATTTTTAGACAGAGTGGAAGGGAGTGAGAGAGAGGGAGAAAAACATCGATGTGTGGTTGCCTCTCGCACACCCCGCCACTGGGGACCTGGCCTGCAACCCAGGCAGGTGCCTTGACTTGGGAATCAAACCAGTGATACTTTGATTTACAGGCCAGCGCTCAATCCACTGAGCCACACCGGCCAGGGCCAGATAAGATTATTTTTAAAGACACAGTTGGGATTTCCTCTTTTGACTATTCATTTCTGTTAATTTTATCATTTATTTACAAAGGATAAGGTATACAAAAAGACCAAAATTGTTAAATTTCCACAGAACCACCTTCCCATCCCCCTAAAATATCACTGTGGTAGAAAACAAGGAGAGAAAAAAAATTTCAGTATTATCTCCTGGCACAGTACAAACTGTGGACGGAAAATCTGGCACGATGGCCCACCTCCCGAACCACTTCTCGGTTCCTCCTGGAGATCGTACTCTCTAGTAAGATCGCCCAGGTCCCTCCCAGCTGGGAGTGTATCTCCACGCTTCTGTTAACATGATGCAACATGATGTACTCACTGCCATCATTCAAACATCCATTCATTCACTGACTCTACGAATACTTACTTAGTGCCCACCAAGTACAGACTAGGCAGGGAAGGAAATTTTTACTTACAGCTCTGAGGTGTAATGCGTCAGGCCTAAAAGAGTGTGCATCCGAAGGTTAATGAACAGTTGTGCTATCAGAATAGCTGAAGGATTAAAAGCACTTCTCTAAAAATTTGAAGTATAGAGTTTCCCAACTGGGTGGCCATTACTTGGGGTGAGTAGGGGCGCCACAGGTCCCTGTAAGGTACCCCTGAACCTCTCTCTGCGTGCACCGAGAACTGACTGTAGGCGGACAAATGCCTCGCTCACGTACTGCGGCATTACGGCTGCGATCCCCACAAATCCATCCCTAAAAGTGATTCGGTTCATAGTATCTTCTCATACTCCTGCATTTGCTCGTTAATCGAATACTAAGATGTGGTTATAAAAGTATTAAAATTAGAAACCTCTAAAAAATGTACTCATTTCTAAAAATTGCTTTAACAGCTTATCACTACATATAGCAAAAGAATACACCATTGGTCTCTCTACAGCACTAAATCCAGAAGGAGTGACTGAGCTTACACTAAACACCCACAACTAGTGATTTACCAGAAAGTTGGCGATGCACTGCACCCCTGTGAGCGAACCAGGCCTGACGTGATCCTCTGAACTCAGCATGTTCTCAGATTCTGTCTTACTAGGAAAAGAACCAAGCCCTCGCAGACAACTTCAAGGGCATCACAAAAGAAAGAAATTAAGAGGAAGCCACTAAAAATATTAAGAACAAGAGACCAAGATGAAGTGGGTTTACCACAAAATTTTATGATGTTTCCAAAGAGCATTTCACATTATTTACTGGAATTACTCAATGGCACGTAATCAGATGGAGAAATTCTTAACTTCCGGACCTGGAAGGCATCGAATTAGACCAGGTCAAAAAAACTTCCTGCTGTCACGAGAACATGATGTATATAACAGTATAGTACCAAACAGATTAATAATATAAATCATGGGATACATTTACCCAAACCAAAACACATGTGTCATGAACAAGCTCTAAGAAATAAGAATACTCTTCAATGTAATGCAATACCAAACACGTTGACTAAACGCAAAACAGAGCGTGTGAGGACCCTGTGAACGAGAGTATTCACACGTTCAGAAATGTCACTTGAAGAACACAGTTTCACACTGAGCTCTGCTGGTGTTTCGCCAGCGTCCTTCTTCTCCTCTTGTCACAACTCTGGTTTTCATTTTCTCCACCCAGTCCATGAGTCTCAGGAGAAATGACCTCCAGAATGGCTCCAGAGTGGGCCTGGCTGCTCTGAGGGTCATCTCGTCACCTGGTTAGTGACCGGTGCAGAAATCCAGGTGGAAGCCGAGGGGCATCTCACTGCCCACCTGCACGGGCTGGTTCACCTCATTGGAACATCACCCAATTAAGGCCAATAAGAACCACCATGCAACTCAGCAAATCCACCTCTGGACACTTATCCAAGGAAAATGAAACCACGAGCTTCCCAGTCTTAATTATCACCTGTGGTATTGCTATCCAGAATTGGACTCAGCAGTGCATTCTCTATCTTTCCTTGGATAGCCCTGGAAAAATGAAAGGAACTGTACCCACCAAGACTGTAGGAAGGCACCAGGATTATTAGCTCGGCAGCGTCAGCTGAGCCACTACTGTGTGCAAGGCTCCATGCCAAGCACACACCAGGACAGGATAAAGCACACACTCTCACTGAGTGAACAAGGACACAGGGCAACCGAGGGCAACCAAGGGCAACCGAGGGCAACCGAGGGCAATGACACTGAGACCGGCTGGCATGGGAGGCCGAGTCCAAGGGCTACGAATGAAGGAAAAGGAGGGCTTCCTACCGAGTGGGCGATGGTAGAAACTACCGAGGAAGTGTTAACTGGCTTGGGTAGGATTTTGAAAGGCAGGGCTGGGCAGGGACGCATTCCAAAGGCAAGGAACAACCTGTGTGAAGGCCTGAAAGTCCTTGGCCTATTCCAGGAGACCAGAGCAGCCAGCATGACTGAAATCAGACCCAGAGAGTAATAAATTAGTTTAACATGAGGCCCCAAAGCTAAATCGGGACTAGAAACTGAGAGGTGAGGAACACCATACCAGGGAGCACAGGCATTGGAGCACAGGCTGGGCGTGTGGGGCTGATGTGGTCCAACGCTGATTGTTCTAGACGCCTTTACCTAAGGATGCCGGGACCCGCAGGGCTCCACGAGAGTCACCATGATTGAACAAAACCCCAGGATGCCCAACAGCTGTGGCTCCATTACAAACCGAGGGCAAGACCTGAGGGGGTGGGGGGTGGGGGACAGTGGGAAAGCTAGATGGCCTCTTGATGCGTCGGATTTCTCCAGAAGGAGGCTGCTGTCAGCGCAGGCTTGGTGTGAGCTCCACAGTCCCCAGTTCTCACTGGAATTTGGGGGAAACCTGCCTACACACAGTCAGAGCTACAGCACCCCGATGCCTCCTCACCCCACCCTAACTCACCCCTCCTTGGCTCCCTGATCAGATTTTCAACCCGATTCCACCTCTTGCTGATCAATCATTCCAAGTCTGTGAAAAGTGTCTCCAAAACATGAGAGATGCTTGGGAAAAACCTCTCGTGTCTCGGAACGTGTAGCAGAAAAGACCGTGAGCACAGCCTGAGTAGTCCCCGGGAGCAGGGCTGCCTTGCTTTCTGAGGGTGGCGTTCAAGGTCAAAGCTCTGGACAGGGAGGTGGGGGGCTCGTCCTTGTGGGCAGAGCACCACCAAATGGGACTGCCGGCGAGGCCCCATCCTGAAGTTACCTACATGGCGTGAAGTCCTAGCCTCTAACCCAGCACCCGACCCCACCCTGGGGGTGAAGGTGATGGAGCAACGGTGAGGTGAAAAATCCCCGGCAGCACAGCAGTTCGCTGGCCACACAACCCACATAAGTGGAACATCATTGTTTTCTCAAGCCCACTGACTGATGGGCACCTTGGGGTCAGATCACAGCCTGAAACCAGCCGCCGGTGTCCCTCTGAACACTGTCACCCACACCAGGCCTCCAGGAGAGCTGCGAGGATCCCAGTCTCAGGAACCTCAACTCGGAGAACTTCTGACATTTAACTTAATCCCCTTTGGATCCCACTCAAGGAAAACCTCAGAATAACTTCTGCCCTAAGAGTCTTCCAGGAGACGGACATGCCATCAGGTGGCCCAGGAGAAGGCCCAGGACAAAACCCTGCAAAGGTACAAGGCCCAGGACACTGATTTGTAAAGGGCATCTGTACCTTTACAAGGGGGGACAAAAAAACAAAGAATTTATTTATTAAAAATTGTATATTTATTCTTCCACAGTGAAACTTCAGTCACCTTCAAAGTACTCCCCATTTGATACAATACACCTATCGAGACTTTTTTTTCCACTGCTCAGAACAGTTTTTGAACTTGTCGATTTTGATGCCTTTTAGCTTCTGCCATTTTTTTTATTTCACCTCTTCCACATCCACAAAACTTTTCCCCTTGAGCGACTTTTTTCATACAGAAAAACAAAAAAAAATGTCGCTCAAGAGGCAAGATCGGGTGAACAGGAAGGGAAGGGCATGGGGGTCATGCCGTTTTTGGTGAAGAACTGCTGAGCACTCAGCTTGGTGTGGACAGGTGCACTCGTAAATCACCCATCATGAGATGGGCAAACACATTGAAAGAGTCTTCAAAAAAATTCGCTGGAGCCAAATGCAGCCTCTCACAACAACGCCAGCTGGTACGCTGATGCAGATGGGTTCTGAGAACACTCACCTAGCAGGGGAAGCCTGGACTATAAAGGGCCCAACCTCCAGAAGATAATTCCAGTTTTGGGGGGCCTCCCCTTCCTATATAATCTTTTCAATCTTTTTTTTTTTTTTAGTGCTCATACTTTCAGGTTTCAGTCCCCCAGAAATATAAAAGATCTTTAAAAAGATCATCTTCTCCCTTATAATATTTTAACTCACTTTTGGAGGGGTGTCAAAAAAAATAAACAGAAAGGTCCTTTTCAGACCAGCTCTCTGAGTACGAGCTGTGGACTGAAAAACGGGTCTCTGTGTGAGTTTAACGCACCGAGGCAGAGCGCAGCTTCAGAGAAGGCTGAAAACAAGAAAGACTCAGCGGAACACATTGATTAACCTTCTCAACAAGGCTTCTTTAAGACTTGTTAAACAGGCCCAGTGGGCATTCAGCTGGGCAGCTCAGTGGGTACAGCATTGTCTCCACTGCCAGTGGCTGTGGCTTTGACCCCCGGTCAGAGCGCACACAAGAACCAACCAATGAGGGCATAAAGAAGAGTTAACAGCAAATCGATGTTTGTCTCTCTCGCTCTCCCTCTTCCCCTTTCTCTCTCTCTCGCTAATCAATTAAAAAAAAAAGTCACACAACTTGACCTTCCACTAAAGTTCACTTACTATAAACTACTTATGAAAAAATAACAGCCCTGGCTGGGTGGCTCAGTTGTTTGGAGCATTGTCCCATATTCAGAAAAGTGCAGGTTCAATCCCCAGTCAGGGCACATACCTAGGCTGTGGGTTCGATCCCTGGTCAGGGTACATATGGGAGGCAACCAATCAATGTTTCTCTCTCACATCAATGTTTCTTTCTCTCTCTCTCCTTTCCTCCTTTCCTCCTTCCCTTCCTCTCTCTAAAATCAATAAACATATCCTCAGGTGAAAATTTTTTAAATGATAGTAAGATATCATGGACGGCATGCCCTAAAAGTCAACGTGTGTTTTAGATAAGAAATTGTGATGTGAGTTCTATCACTCACTTCAAGCTTTATGATCAATGATAATTCTGCACGCTCTGTCCAAACTAACCTCAGTTCTTTAGTAAAGTCTGATCAACTCTATGAAGAAATGCTTCAGCACCCTCTGCTGGCCACTGGACACATCTAGTCAGCTCGTGACTCCTCTTCCCCACTTGCAGCAGCTCCCTTTCCAAGGTCAGATGTCGTACCAAGGCCGCCCCATCCCTCCTCCAAAGCCACCTGTGCTACAGCTGAGCCAGGAGTCACAGCAGGACGAATCCTGAAGGGCTCTCCTCTGGCAGACGCACAAAGGCCGCCCTGGGCCCTGGCCAGCCTGACCCACCCCCACCTGTAGGCCTCATTTCTACACTCACTGCGTCCTCAGTGAGCTGCGCCCTGTGACCCCCCTCCCCGGCTGCCCGTCCAGCCAGCTCCAGTGGGATGGGGGTGTCTGGAGAGACCAGCCCACCTATCGGGCATCACCGGGACACACAGAGGACAGAAAGAGGAGCTTGGGAGGCACGTTTCCCCCACAAACTCATAGGTACGATAAACCTCCCGCCCCTGGGTCTGTCATAGCCAGATTTGGGCAGGAGACCTTCTCCTCCCCTGGGACCTCATGACAAAGCAACCTCTAATTGTCCACAGTTCCCTAGAGAAGGTGAGGCTCCTCTGGTGGATCAAACATGAGAAACCCCCTAAGCTCTCATTACACAGCTCCCTTTCTTTCAGAAAGGGAGACAATTAAGGTCGGCATGGTACTCAGTATTCAGTAACACAAGAACCCATGGAGAGGGAAGACTATAAAAGGTGGGATGTCAAAGGCGCTAGATCAAGCTAGTGTTTATTAATTAATAAGTGCTCATTGGTTTGACATCTATCATTTATTAAATAGTGAAAACTATTCTTTAGAAGACGACATAGTGATGGACTGGAAAGTAATTCCTGACATCGAAAAAGTTCACAATTTGGCTGCAAAAACCAAACATGAGAAAGGAAAAAATTAGAAGTGAGAAAGTGCCGTATCCCTAAGTAAAAAATACAGGGTCCAGCAGAGTGAGGCCTGCTTGAGCGTGGTTGGTAGGGTGATGAGAGAGGTGTAATAATTTATAGTTTTACCTTGAACGTTTCGCCTAACCTGTCACAGGGTGTGCTTGAGTGTGATCTTGTTATGTTACAGAATTACAAGCCTGTGATTTTGTAATAAAAAAGGGGGCATTATTTGTGCCGGATCTGAATATACCGGAAATTCCATAAACACACACACACACACACACACACACACATACACACAGCTTCCCTCTCTTTCTCTCACACATAAGGAAAAATGATCATCAGAATATTAATAACAGTCATCTCTGGTGGGACTTCACATTTGCACTTTTTCTCCGTAGTTTTCAGTACTGTTTGAATTTCCCACAATAAACAGGCAGCATCGTACCAAAGAGAACAGAAATCAATTAAAAACCAGTTTGTCAAGGATGTAAATAGAGGAAATTGTGTACAAATATAATCTTTTTTATGTACAAATGTACCTGTGTTCAAAGAATGTGATCTGTGAACACAGATAAAAATGTACAGAAAAAAAGACTGAAGCAAATACACCACATCATCAATGACCACTTCTCTCTAAGGGCTGCCTCAGTTTGGTCTTTTCTGCCTCTCGTGCGCTTTCTCATGTTCTAGACTAGCAAACCGACCTTTACTTGAAGAAATTCCAAAGTGAAGCCATGACTGACCCTCACTGGGAGAGGTCACCAGCCAGAGCGCTGCGGCGGGGCCGGGGCCGGCACGCACCTGGAATGAGGGCAGTGCTGATGAGAATGTCCACCTCCTTGCACTGCTGAGCGAACAGCTTCATCTCGGCCTCGATGAACTCTTTGGACATCTCTTTGGCGTATCCTCCTTGTCCCTCACCGGATTCCTTCACGTCCACCTCTAAGGGCTCCGCACCCAGAGACTTGAACTGCTCCAAAGCTGCGGCTCTGGTACCATTGGAGGGAAAGCAGAGGTTATTTCAGGCCCTTAATACAGACTCAAGATCCTCATTGACGTATGCAGGGTTTTTTTTAAGATTTTATCTATTTATTTTTACAGAGGGGAAGGGAAGGAGAAAGAGAGGGAGAGAAACATCAATGTGTGGTTGCCTCTTGGGTGCCCCCTACTGGGGACCTGGCCTGCAACCCAGGCAGATGCCTGACTGGGAATCGAACCAGCAACCCTTTGGTTCACAGGCCGTGCTCAATCCACTGGGCTACACCAGCCAGGGCTGACATATGCATTTTTTAAAAGGAAAAGTTGCATGTGTTCAAAAGTGCAGGCTTTCTTTTGATGTCTCTGATTGGACTGTTGCAGCATTTTTCTAAAGGGAGATGATGCTTGTTATGATGATTTTTTCCCTGAGACAAAAGAAACTACAGGAACCTCTTTGTCAAATGACAAAAGGAATTTTACTCTTTCCAACTCCAGTAACCCACTATGCTTCCCAAGACTCTCCTGTCAATGACAATGAGAAATCTGACCGACATTAAGATTTGACTTCATTCAAATCACTCAAGTGGGGGTTTTCATTGGTAAACGTTCCGATTTATGAGGACTTTTCTCACATGAATGACTCTTACTTGAACATATTTTACCAAAATGATTTTGGCCCCAAGCGCTAATTAAACCATGTTTGAAAAAAGCTATTTGTAAAGTGTATAAATATAAAGAGCCAACACATTCAAATTAGGTAAAAATACATTCAGTTTACATATACACAAAAAACATTGTGGCCATGCATTGCATACCGGCTGGAAAACCGGAGCCACCGAAGATCTCAGCTCTGCGGTGTTCGCCTTGCCCACACCTGTCCTACCATGGATCCCAGACTCCCCCGGCGGCAACAATCACCCCAGCTAACCTGGTGAAAACTCAAATTCCCAGGTGCCTCCCCAGACCCATTTAATTGCAACCTCCAGCAGAGGGGTCAGAAGCTCTGTTTGCAGTAAGAGCCACTGATAATTCTTGCTGTAGGGGAACTTTGGGAAACTGTGGTCTGAGCCCCTCAGTCCCTGGCAACGGTCCTGGTCAGGGAGCAGACCCAAAGGGCAGGACGCGGTTGAGCAAGAGGTTCTGTCCCTTTCTGCTGGCACACGGGGAGTCCACTGCAGCCCAGAGAGCAGCGGCGGGGAGAGCCAGAAAGAGCCCGGTCCTGGCCGGCGCGAGGAGCTGCTGACTGGGGCCTTCCCGTGCATGCTCATGTAGGAGAAATGATACATTTTATGATGGTTGAAGCCACTTTGAATGGGTGTCTCCTACTCCTCACAGTCAAAGGGGTACAGCTCTTTAAACAGTTTAATAAGAAATCACTACTATTTTTAATAAGATTCATTCAAAATGATATGCATGTCCCTGTGTGGGGGTGTATATAAATATATATATCAAATGACCCCAATTTTGTTCAAAAGGTATAAAAAATTACCAAAAAAATCATTAGCAATTACATCTGGCGAATAGAATTATAAAAGTTATTTTTATTTTCTCCCTTACATTGCTCTGTATTTTTCAATAATGAACATGTATAATTCAGTACTCGATGCCATTTTAGAATCTTTGCCCTCAAAATAATCTCACAGTTTTATAATCTTATATCTCAGTATTTAAGACGTGAGTACCTTTTGATGCAAAAATTCCAATTCTAGGCATTTATCCCAAGGAAATGACCAGCTATCTCCAACTACATATGTTCATATGCACGCACACACACACATATATATACACGATGGAATCCTATGCAGCCATTAAAAATATTTACAGGTAAAGAGCTTCAGAATCTAGTGTTAGTAAAAAGAGTTAAACAGTACTATTAGTAAAATTACATTTTTAATGAATGTGTAGGAAAAGGAGCATGTACTAGAATATCAATAGTCATCTCCAGGTGGGAGGATTTTAGGGTACTTTATTTCCACTTTTTGTACTTCTTCATATCTTTGTGGATTAGAGGAATAAGCATGTATAATTCTTTATGATCAGAAAGAAAGTAAACTGGGTAAGTCATGAAATTAACATACATCTCTTTTTAATTATGTAAAATAGGACTAACTAACCCTACTTTGTAGAATTATTGTAAAGAACAAATAAAACAAAGCATCTAGCACAATGCCTGAAAGACAGTAAGCATTTAGGACAGATCTCTGAAAACTACAGCCCTTGATCTGCCAATAACTATCGTAAATAAAACTTTATTCACACACATACACACACACACACACAGACACACACACACAGAAAGGTAAGAAAGAAAATGATGCTTTTATATTTCTCAACTTTGTAATATAGGCATCAGGCAAGACACTCACTATTGTTTTAAGGGGAATCTCCCAGTTGTCTGAAAGAATTCGAACATCATACCCCGTTAATATCACTGGCCAATGTGTTATCCTTAGGTTTTTGGATGTTTAACTGAAAATATATCCTGTTCAGTTTTCCAAAAAGAATTTATAATCAAGTGTGTTTTCTAATGCATGTGGATTACATATTTACAATATGATACCAACCCCCAGTCTTGAAATAGTTATTCATGAATTATAATTCTTAGAAAAGTATTATATCAGTTAAACCACTTCCTTCTTCATTGTGTACTTAAGGTATCTTAATGAAGGTAAATAAAAATGGAGTTAAGCAACAGCTATATTCTAGCTGTCTTCTCTATACACAATCTAAACCAATGATATCAATTAATAAACTCTCAGTAGTTAACTTCACACCAAGTTTCAAATCATCTCTTACTCAGGTAAAACACATTTCCCTTTTAAGAATATCGTCCACTACAATGAAGACTTGAACAACCTGCTCTCCCCAGGCTCAGAAGCCTTCCAAACCTTCACATCAGCAAACACCAAAAGTTAAAAGACAGGACTGATGGCACGCACAACCCTGGCTCTCCTTGGCTCTCGTCCTGGTGACCTTGGAAATGCCTCTTCCTATTTCCGCAGGACAGCTTTTATGAGCACATCACTCCTCCAAATCCCCAGAAAGCACTGTGAACCATATGCTACAGAACACTTTTTACTCTGAGAAGTCTCACGTTCTTTCCACCCTTGAGTGGTGGTAAGTTTTTCTGACGATTCTGTGTTGCAGATTAGCAGTGGCGTTACTCCCCCACTGACTTCGGCTGAAAATAAGTAACTACATGTTTCAACCTCAAGAAAGAACTAGAACACAAATGACAACAATATTCAATAAGCACTTAATGAAATCCAGTGTCTAGTGTCTTCTGAAAGGAAGATTAATTTTAATGGAACTTCTCTTTAATGAAATTCTAGGAAAATGTTGACATGTCTGCTTTAAAGAAATATGCAATGAATATGGTCAAGTACTTTGGCCTGAGGGTTCTGCTGCTGCCCAATCAGCTTTATCTGCTTCCATCCAATCAATGCAGAGCACGCCCCTCACACACACACACCGCAGTCTATTCTCAAGCTTTTTCTCCCATACGCCTTCTTCAGGCTCACAAACATCTTTGTTCACACCCAACCCAATGCCAACTCGTCCTGCGCAGAGACAGGGCACAGGAGAGCCACACGTTGGAAGCGGAGGACAGAGATAATGTTGGTCCCTTTGCTAATCCACATGAAGAAACAAAACCGAGTGTGAGCTTTCAGTTATTTTCTTCTGTGGTGGTGGTTTTTTTAATTATGTCTGCTGTGCTGAGTCCAGTCTTTAAATGTTTTCCACTAAGTAATATGTTTCACTTCGAGTTAACTTTGAAAAAGTGGACATATTTTAAAAGCTTTCCATGAGCTCCTTAAATTGATAAATTCTACGGAAAGCATCCACCTGAAACGTGCTCTTCCCTTGACAGCCATCCCCAGGAAAGCACTCACCTCGTGTCGAATCCTCGCACAATTGCCCCCATGGACTTGGCTGCCCCGGCAGAGGCCAGCCCGGCAACGCCCCCGCCGATAATCAGAATCTAGGAAGGAAGGCAGAACCGGTATGTTTTCAATCACATTCATTATCAACTGATGACGAAAACTCATCTGCTCATAACTCTTAGTGCCTGATAAATGGTCAGCTTCCAACAACAAACCAGGTGGTGCTGGTGGCAGTGACCAGCCCTCATGGAACGTACGGAGTGGAGAGACAACTCTTTAACTGAAGGCCACTGTTTTTTTAATATTTATCAAAGGAACACTGCGGGCAAAGGCATCAACCATCACCAAAAACAGCCCGACAATCAGCATCCCAGGGTAAAAGCTACACCCAGCAAGATCAGCATTCTTATATGTGTGAAAGGTCAACAGGTTCTTTCAGAAAAGCTCCTTCTGCTAACATTCCCAGTGTAGCATCCTAGCTCCCCCTCACCTCTTAAATGGTTAGGTTTTACTAAGCTCACAAAATACCAAAATAAGTTGCAAAGATGGATACAACATTGGTGAAACATCAACTCCAACCCCAATTTTGAGCTCAAATGCTTCTGAAAGGAACAGCAGGTAATCACCGCCTAATTTTGACCCATTCTGAATGGATTATACCTGAAATACAAAGCAAGGCCATTAATCTCCCTAATCACAGGAGGCTCAGAGCCAAGGGAGCCAAAGAATTCCTCAGAAACAAGAGTCTCCCCTGCCTTCTAAGAAACAAAATGAGAACAAGGTTGTCTCCAGCGCAGAATAAGCCGTCACAGAAAAGCCCTTTTATGCTTCCCAGTCAATTGAAGGCAACTCCTTGTCGTGGGAGGGAGAGAGGGAGGAAGGAAAAAAAAAACACAGAGAAAGAAGGCCACCCACAGAAACAGTGCAGTTCATGGACTCCTACCCACCCATCGGGCCCACACCTCCTTCCCCTCTTTCAGAACACGGGACTAGTCCAATGGTGCTCCAGTGACCCTGGGCAGGGTGTCAAAATCCTCTGAATCGCTCTTAATGGTGATGGTTTGTTTGGGGTTTTTTTAGGAGGGTGGGAGGAGGGGCACACATCTACAGGGAAGGGGACACAGAGGGACCAAAGGGAACAAACAGGTTCTGGCAAAAGACCGCACAATTTAAAGGACGGAATGGCGCTAGAATAAAGCAACATAATCTTACAAGAGGCATATACTCTTTCTCTCTTGAAACACTTAACACTTTCTCCATCTGACCTGTTTTTAAAGCAATCAACTAGATTTCTCAAAGCAGCTATTGTCTTTGTTTCCTTTTCCTAGGTGATTTATTTTGTGTCAGAACGCTGGACTAATAATGACGGAGTATTGAAAAGCCAGATGCCCACGTGCACCTGTGCCCCACAGACCGGCACACTCTGCAGGTGGATGACAACAGTGAAAGTCCTGTTTCCTGCACCTTCCGACGTGCTCATATTGTCATTGTGTGTAGGAAGGGTTGGGGATGTCACAACCCAATCTACTCTTTCTCCTAGCCATCCCCACCTCTCGACTCTCCACTCTGCTGTCAATTTAGACTAGAGAAACTGCACCCTCTCCCTCTGCCACATATCCTGATTATACCCGCTCCCGTCTCCTGTCCTCACGACTCAGAGCAATCTTTTCAATGACCCAAAATGTCACAATAATTGGGAAATCAAGAATTTGCTGAATGGTATCTTGAAGCTTTTTTAAAAAAATAGTCATAAACAGGAAACACAGAACAAGTTATCCAAAATCCCTTTAAGAATTCAAGTAAATCGAAACAGAAAAGAGACTAGAATGTGTACGCATATCAACAACTTTCCTCTGAGGCCCCACCAAACATCTGCACGAGCCACAAAGGTCATTGGTGTGAAGGTTACATAACAAACTGGGAAAACAGCTGTCTGTGAAAACCCTGCACACCCTCGCCACTAACAAGCTCCTATCACGAGAAATGTGCCAAGTTTCACCTACCTTCGCCGGAGGGACTTTCCCAGCAGCTGTGATCTGACCGGTGAAAAACCGTCCGAAATGATTTGCTGCTAGTACAACAGCCTTATAACTTTAAAAAAACAGAAAAGAAACAAATGCAAGAATAATTCCATAAAGTAAAATATATTAGGTTCATATATTCTCATAAGTCATCCATTATAACTGAATTGTCAAAGAATAATAGCTCACGTTTTATAGAGCACCTACTATGTGTCAAAAATGGTTCTAAGTGCTGTAGATACACTTACGCCTTTAACCTTTGCAACAATCGGGTGCATCGGTACAATCATCATCTTCATTTTGCAGGTAAGGAAACTGACCCGCAGAGAGATGAAGAGACCCGCCCGAGGTCCCTCAGTTAGTGAACAGCAGAGCCAGAAGGCTAACCCCGCACCCAACCTACAGGGACATATTTTTATCCCTGATGTTCCCCACTTTCTTTATAACAAATACTGCAGAAGGTCAGTTGTGATTGAAGAAAAAAAAATGAAGGGAAGACAAGAAAATGCTCCCAACGCTTTTCTTTGGATGCTGGGACCATAGGTATTTCAAACCTTCTGCTTTACTTTATTACATTGTCTGAACTTTCTTTGGTGATGATATGGTATTTATATAACAGGAGGAAAACTTTAAAATTAAAAATTAGGTGTGCTATATGCTTGTATATGATAAAATTCCAACTCCAACCTCAGAACAAAAATAGAAAAGAAAACGCCTCCCCTGATCTCTGCTGGTTGGAAGCGTGGGGTTCTGAGACAGAGGGGTCTCGGGTCCCGGCGAGTCCTCCCGCTGACCAGCTGGGCGGCCGTGGGCACATCTCCTCAGCGCTCTGACCCTTGCTCTCCTTGTGTGTGACGTGGGGACAAAAAGAGCATCTCTAGTGTTGCCATGTGGACTGACTGAGATGATGCAGGAAAAGCACTCACCCAAAGCTTGTCACAATAAGGGCTTGGAAAATATTGGTGTTTTTAGCTAAAAACATGCTCCCAGCAATAAAAACTAGTAAAATATACCTTCTTTTCTCCAATAGGATATTTTTAACACATTACACGAACCTCACTGTCATACCATTTTATACCTAAAAGACACTTTTACACATTCTCACTCAGTAACACATACTCTAGCTTCAAATTTTAATGCGACTATTTCATGATAAGCTCCACCTGCTAGCTTACAATAAAATCTTTCCTTAATCATATTTTTACAAAGTAAATACCACTTGACATAATAATTGGTGCAAAAGCATGCACTGTTTTAAGTTAAATTATATTAAAAGCTGGGAAATAATATTTGAGAGATTACATGATTTGTTAGTCTATTTCTGAATCCAAGTGATAGAAATTCTCAAACATGATAAAGCAAACATGACAAAGATTCAAAGGCCACTGTAAGAAATTAAATTTGGAATTAATGTTTTAAAAGATGCAGTTGCTACACTGAAAAAAATAACAAAGTTGATTTTGTTATTTTAACAAAGTTGTTAAAAATAACAAAGTTGATTACACAGGAAATGCACAAGAAAACACTGATGGTGGGGAAAGTGGGCTTGTTTTCCGTGAGAGCAACAAAGCTCAGAATCAACATCAATGAACTGGAAGGAACGTGTCTTCAGCGTAGTGTGGCCATGCGTGTGTGTGTACGTGTGTGTGTGTGATTTAGACAGAAAATGATCTATCACATGTTGTGTGACAAGAATACTAGATAATACCTCTCAAACTATACCCTTTGCACATGTCAGCTTAGGCCATAAATAGCGATTCTTTAAGTTGTGTTCCATGGGTCCCCACAAGTTCAAATCCCATCCAGCCGTGGGGCCCTAGGGGGTGGGATAGAGAAGAGAAATGTCTCTGCACACCCCTCCATCCCTCAACCCAGCTAAGGCCACTCTGTCCTGAGTGGGTTTGTTTCCATTGCCTCATCATAGTTCATTTGCTCAAAAGATTCTGCAGCTAAAAACCACTGTCTAGAGCTACTGGTTTTGATAACTTTCCCAAATGTACATTTCACATGACAAAATCAACAGCGCCCTTAAAAGTTTACATTGTACATTTTCTATATAAAAGTTTAAGTCCCTCATTGCAAAACTTTTCTACAAACTAAATAAATATGGCAAACATTTATTTTGTTCCTCTATATATAATTTATATCACACAAAAAAAATCTTTAAACCAACCATTTGCCATATTACATTAAGGACAACAAAGTGTGTTTTCACTTTGTCATTTTTCTTTATCGATCTAATTTACATCCCAAGGGAATAGCTAAAACCCAAAGTAGAGTCTGTGGCGTATGACATGCTGTACCTAAGATAAAAACCTAAGAAAACTTGCAGCTCATGCGTCAGGCTTCATTCAAGTTATTCTTACCACGCGCTGTTTTTTTAAACATTTTCCTTTATGGGTGCCTCACACATATTAGCAAACTGTCACTACTAGTAGTTTTCATGTTTAAAGTCTCATCCAGCTACTTTCTTAGATGAGCTGATTTCATAAGCACCCTCCGATTTCCAGATCCTTCCCACTCTCCAAGCCAAGTGAGCACCACGCCACACTCACGGGGCCATTCCCATCCCTCCCCACCGGCAGGCGGGGCTACGCAGAGCCCAATTCTTCAGAGCAGACAGGCCCTAGCCAGGATGACTCTCCACACAGTGCTCCAGGCAGCAGGCTCAGTGCATCAGTGCTGGACAGCAGATGAAGTTTACGCCCTCTCGGCTGCACAGGTTAGAGGAAACAGGTCCTTGCAGTTACCAGCACAGGTTTGGCACCAGATGAAACTTCTTGAAGTGCAGACATTCTCCCTATTACGTATTTTATGAATTTACTGGAGCAAAACCTAATTAAAATGCCTAAATCTGCTAATATGTGTATATTAGATTAAAAGATAGGAAACTGCCAACATCCACCCATTTTTGACCTATAAAAACAGCAAGTTATGTTAACTAAGCTTATTGTGGTAATCATTTCACAACAGATAACGTGAATCTACATGTTATCCTTAAACTTTCACAGTGCTCTATGTCAACTGGACCTCAATGACACTGGGGAAAAAACAGCTATTTCAACCTAACATATACATGTATGCACATAAAGACGAAACACAGTCAATTCCTCTTACAAATAGTCGGTCAGTTATTTCCTTTCCTGGGAAGAAATACTCCTTGCCTTCTACCCTTGAAGATTAAAAAGGTGCATGCAACATGGAGAACCATTTCCTATCTGATGATTGGGAGGCAATAAAATGAGTCTTTAAAGAACAATTCAGGCGCGCTCTCCAAAGGCTACAGTCTCCATCGGCTACAAGCGAAGTTGCTGCAGGACAGAAGAGCTACAAGAGTGCGCCCCTGGCCCACGGCGATTCTCTCTCGCGCGCGCGGGGGGGGGGGGGGGGGGGGGGGGG